>JACRYM010000035.1:0-310588 GCA_014839905.1 Aphanoascus verrucosus | reverse complement strand
CCTGCCAACCGGATATCTTCCGCTCCTGATCCGCGTGAACACAGGCTTGACAGCCCCACTGGAATTGACTGCGTACTGTACTGTACAGTACAGTATAGTATAGTACAGTCCATATCACATACCGTAATATTGATATGCTATTACACCAGTTCCTTAAAGCGCTACACGGGTTCTACAATACTGTATTATACTGTACTGTACATATTGTACTGTACAATACTGCTAAGCCCATGACACCTCGTTGCCCTACACAGTACGTACTGTACTGTACCACACCCTCCCAAACTCACTCCGTGCCTTGAGCCTATTTAACGAAGAGGTCATGGCACTGTACACAAAAGAATATTACATATATGGGCTCCCACTATTTGGGGAGCAATTACAGGACGGAACGTTGTGATCCGAACGAAGTAGACTGGTTCCAGAGGGGTATGTGCTGTATGTATGTACAGTACAATACAATAATACACTGATACTCCTTCCTGTCCACCAACTTCCACTTTTGGGTCAGAGCCACGTGGAAAAGCGACTATTCAATTCCGACCTCCATCGAACCCCAACCACCACCAGTCTCGACGCACTCCAAGTAAATGTTGCTGCTGTTTCAGTCCATTCATTCTGTGGAACTGTGGTTTGAGGTGTTGCAGCAATTACCAGCCAGGGTCGTGTAAGACTCACAACGGGCGCATCAGCAGCTTTCTAACTTCTTCACCGCAAACAACAACAGGACAGATCTTTCGATGAATCGCTGTGACGAGGACGATGATCGGCCGTCGAATGCTCAATGGGACTTCATCCCGAGTTGATCTTCCCATGCGGGGAAAGCAAAAACGGTGGAGACGGGGTCTAATGGTAGTGGGAAGGTGATGTGCCCCTTTCCCATGGCTGGACGCCGGCATCAAGCGAAGGTTTTCTCCCCGCTGTTGAAACCCCTCCAGAATCAAAAGCAATCATATTGTACAGTACTTAATTCCGGGAAAGACGAACGACAATCCTTGAACGTGCCAGAATCACCTGGACCGTTTGTCTCAGCGTCTGATACCACTGCAGAGCCTGCCCCGTGCGGAATGATCCGTCGCCCACGGACCAGGTTCGACACTTGCAGGGGCAGTCTTGGAGTCTGGAGCGAAGCGCTTTTGATTCTTGAGCACATTGAGAGTTACCGGCACTGGTGAGCATGAGGCATCTCGTCGTATGATGTTGGTGCAAACCAGGGGCTCACCAATATCCGACCAACTCCGTTATGACGATAAAATATTACATACAAAAGACTCGCCAAAAAAAGTGTTGATAGGGCGCTGTTCAAGGGCGGTTTCTTATTACTTACACGAAGGAAGTCATTGATACGCGTTTCTCCGTACGGGGTGGTATGGACTTACGAAGGACACGGGAATGTTTCTGGGCAGTGTCAACCGGAAAACGGCTTATAAAGGTATCTTGGCAATACCGCCAACAAAGTGATCGTTTGACTGTTGAAAATCAGCGGTGGGACGGCCATCCATAGCCGTGACGGATCCATTCCACGTGAAGGGGGTCCAGGAGCTTTTCGTGTGGTCTTGACGAACAGCTCCTCTGCTGCGTACTTTGGATATACAGTACTAGTACCATTATCGGGGGGAACTATCTCCACTCAGATCGCCTCTCCGTGCTTTGACTCTTTTTCCTTACTATGGTAGGCGCCCCAAGGGCTGAATCATGATTGCCGGCCCTTCTTCTCTGAACGGCCTCTTCAGATCCAGAATCCAAATCCCTGGGATATGGGAGCTAACCGAAGCGGCGCTTAGTTACCGACGCCACCGTTCTTGTTTGGCTAGTCTGTTCCTCCTTGAAGCAGCTGCCAAATGCAGTGCCAGTGCTGGATTCCCCCTCATGACCCATCAAGGAACTTTATACGGAGGCTTCCGTAACAATAGTCCCTCCACTGTGTCCATTCTTCCGTTCCCGTGGCCGGTGCGCCGGTGCAGGACGTCGACGATGTGTTTCGGAGACCTCCCCAGTAGTTCCTTTGGATTTTCTTTCTTCAGGATCCAGGAAACAACTAATGACACCTACTTTTGCCCTGGCTTTCATTTGCTTCTCCCTTTGCCGTTGCCCCTTTCCCTCCATCCTGGTTCATCTGCAACTCTTTTGCGAACCTTGCTTTCTCTTTTCAATATCAGTCGTGCTCTTTGGTTTGCATACGTTCATGAGACATCGATCAGGCTTTGACCGTCCATACCTTGCAATCGCAAACGATCTGTCCGAGACTGCCACGCAGTCAGATATGACGCATACTTATGCAGATGATGACTTTACCTTCGCTTTCCAGAGCCCGTCACTTCTTGATTTCAACGGTGACCCAACCCAAGACCAAGGTTTCTTCGTGCCCACGGCCGACCACCAACCGCCCAGTCCCTTCTCTAGTGCCTTTTGCGAACCCGGCTTGGCCCCGATGGCCAGTCCTCAGTCGAAGGTGGAAACCGTTTTTGACACAGAGGCCGCACCGCCCCAATTCCATGTTTCTTATAAGTGGTGGGAGGAAGAGGCCCTCCCAATCCTTTGGGCATTCAATGTCACTGATATTAAACGACTATTGCGATTTCGCCTTTACGATGATGATGAGTTTCCAAAACGGATTCTACAACACCGAAATACAGCCATTTTGTCGGAATTCGTTGCTTCTTTGTGTCCTACGAACCAGCCAGGTCTACTCAATCCTACCCACCACGAGAAGGTTGACGAAATAATTCGTTTGTGCCAACCGAGTCGTTTCTCCATTTCTTGGAGTTGGATTCCCAGCTATCTTAACGACATGCATCCTGCGACTCTCGCCCGGGAGATAAATATGGAAAGCACTCTCCAGTTCAAAACAGTCCCATTCGAAGACTGGGTTCGATATGCCCTTGGATATCCGACCATGTCTGTCGTGTGGTTCCTAGGACAACACAGAGAATTGTACAATCATGTCTCTGCACATCTCAGCAGATATCCGGAGAGGGGATACATTTATGTTGAGGTAGAAAAGGTGTGTTTCGGGAAGAAGTTTTACCTTTCATTTGATTCATACTAAATGGAGGCTAGCATCTTCGATCATCCTGTCCATGGGCTCATCTTTCGCTGCTGCAATGCTTGAAAGATAAAGGACTCGCAAATCTTGATTTTAGGCCTGACCAGCGCGTTGCCGACTTCCTAGTCAAGCCTATACAAGCCCTATTTGAGTCGCCGTCTCGACCATTTGTCAACCTTCTGAAGAAGCTCACGGTACTTTCGATTCGTTTTTCACAAAGGTACCATGAGGACATAGAGGTCGACTGGAGCCTTCCTTTTCCATCAGGTGGCCGTCATCTGGACGAACTCGTTGCATCCAATCCTGCCACGGCCTTCGCCAGACGGCTCACACATTCCGATGAGCGTGAGTTCTCTGGGCTCTCGGCCCAAAGTTTTGAAGGAGGCAATGATAAACTGCACCTTCTGATAAACAACTGGCATTCGCTTTCCACGTCTGTCGAAGAATGCTGCATAGCGTTTCCTGAAATGGCGAACTATCTACAGGACTGTGTCAACGTAAGCAGTTGGATGCCGTTTACCCAACGCTCGGTTTCCTGTCAACTCAAGCTAATTGTTCTCTAATATTAGGCGTTGCTTAATCTTAGGAATTACTACTCAGCCACCGCAATGCTTCATGGACTTCAAGAAGCACAGCCTGACCCTTTCCTCAACCTCTATGTTAATCTCCTAGATCCAACCGACAACTACGCCACCTACAGGAGAGAAATGACCGAAAACCCCGGGCTCCCATTCTTACATCCTCATATCGCAGAATATCAAAGTCGGGGGGAAGAGGCCGTTGCTGGTCTGTTTCCATTATCTGTTTTGTAAACGTGAAATGAGCTAGTTCGAGAAACCGAGTTAGGGCATCTCCTTTGAGAAACTTCCGTCGTGGTCACACCCGCCTGCTTGAAGACATCGGCCTCTTCAGCAAATAAATCAAACGGATGGCGGCAAGTCCCTGTGGTAATGCCACGGAGAACCGCTCGGAGGTTTACGGCAACGCCACCGATGAAGAACAGATCAGGTTGCGGTCTGATTTCCGGGCTTAATTGGTCCGACACCGTGTTCTAGGTCTATGATGAAAGCGCCATCGCTTACGTACGTTTTGTTGTATCCATTATTGATGAATGATCGTCTCTATGAAGGTCTAAGGTTGCAGCTCTGCGACTACGGTCTCTTTGGTTCTCTGAGAATCACTGGAGGTATCAACGAACTCCTCAGTCAAAGAATGCTGAAATTCTCCACAGCCTCCCTAGGTGCTATCGGATCTGCGAGCCAATCCAGACCAGAGGACGGACCTATTACTTGAGCGTGTTTGTGATCGCGGACCAATGGTCAGACAATAGCCAGGTTTCCATAATATAAACCGCCACTTCGTGTTTCAGACCCGCATCCCCAGTGTATGATCTATTTTACGGATCTATATTCGTGCTCCTGTCATTTGGGAGGCAGTTATTTGATTGCAAAGGATTGGGTTATTGAAGAGGCACGGGCTCCAGCCGAGGCGATGTTATCAGCTCTCCTCTACATCCAATCAAGCATTTTGAAGTGACATCCGAGTGTCGCCACGGTTGGTCAAGGTCCCGATAATTTGAATGCGATTTGAGAAACGATAGTCAGTGCATGCCAACGGTTGGCGTTGGGTTCGGGTGATTCATTGTGCACTTGCAGGGACTCATATACCTATGCGCCTCGCGAGTTAAGACAGACGGATTTGTTGATATGACTCCTGCCAGCTGGCGCAGAGTGTATGCGCTCCGTATCGAGCCATGGCCAATCGCGCCTCCCTCCGGTATCTTTGGGACTACCAAGGCATGAGGGACGTGAGAATATACTGTATCTTGATCATCGACCCCCATGAAATCAACACCAGTGCATGGTCATTCTGGGTCTAGGGGCGTAGACTCCAGAAAAGCAAACTAGATATGAGATTGGTTTTCAGATTTACCGATATAATCGTCGGGCTGATTGATGATGAATCGTCTGGTATACATAAAAGACCTCATAGGCCTGACCTTGTGTGATCGCTTGACGGGACGTTTCCCCCGAGATTTGTAAGCTTGAATGATCTCGACTAAAAGATTGATCTTGATTGTACATGGTAGGATTGCTAAGCTCAGTGTGGGATATTTGGTCCAATTTCCAATGTTCAGGTGTGTAAATATATTGATTTCCATAGTTACATGCTCCAGCACGCATATATTTGCCGCATACGGCCAGTTTTGCCTGTCACAACGTCAAACGTCAGCTCGAGGCAAGGAACAGCACATATTCTCCGTAGCTAGCTCGTGGTTGTGCTCTGTATGGATGACATCTGTCCATAAGGGACGGTAATGTTTGCCCCTGAGTGGTGGTATCCGGTAAAGCGGCTGATAGGCCCGGCATGCTGGATGGTGGCGGAAGAACGCACTGCAAAGTCAATGCAGTGAAGTTACGGTGAGGGCATGTTTCGAATCTCAATGGAACCGTAGCTGAGCTTGACCTCATCGTGCAGCACGGATCATAGGGTCTTGAACTCGTTGTACTGTAACGTCAACCGACACTCACCGAGCACCGACACTCAACGATCCCACATACAAATTGGGCGAGAATAGCGATTTTTGAGCGCCAGATGCACAACCACAACGCTTCTGGAAATGTATCTGACATGTAATCCACGGTATCCTAATAGTCTTTTATAGACTGGCAAGAGTGTGTTCCGAAGAAATCGAAAATGAGGCTGCAATCAAGTGTGTTCCGTCTGTAATCTATTGTGCTTTTCCCATACAAACTCAACATGTGTATTCAGATTACGGTATTGAAAATTTTGAGAACTCGATATTTTTGCACCAAATTTTGGAAGATTGTATGCATCAGCTTGCTTGATATAAATTACACCTTAGCTTTGGAATCAGGATCGTGGGTGTCGAGAAAATGGCGTTTAAAGGGAGAAGTGCTCGTTCATTGTCGGTGCTCGGTGGGTGTCGGTTGACGTTACATACGACGTTACTCTCTCTTCAATCTATGCTATTGGTGACAACGACCATGTAAAGACCTGGTGGCTCTAGTGGGGTACATACACTGTGTCGTCAAGGCCAGGTTATATGCTGTCATGCAAGGCAACACTTGTCATTGAATCGGTGATTCTAGTAGTATTCTATTCCGCACAGCTTTCTTTAATGCTCGTAGTCGCCTCTTCGCACCCTGCCTTTCATTGAGATAATGCCGATGGGCGACATTTAGGGCAGCAATAGAAATTGGAACACGATGATTGGCATCATCGAGGACGTGGAGTTGATGTAATCTGTACTGCTGGTAAATCTGCCATAAAGGAACATGGGACGTTAAGAATGGTTTGATAGTAACAAGCGCCCGATTGATGGGACGCGGCGCGTCTAGACCGTTTCAAAAGCCTCATTATGATAGTTTCTTTTTCTCGAGGGTCGTCCCTGCACGAGACATCTGGTTATGGCCGGATTGATCGGAAGAGGGCAGGGAGAGCAGTATAAATTGTTTGCCTTTCAACTGTTATAATTCTAGACTTGAGACAGCAAACAACGTTCCCCCGAGAAGGCGAAATAGTAGTACATCGCACAGTAGAGAAATGGATCGCAACCCGATTTCTGCACCAGTTGATGTATACCCGCCAGCTTCGGTGTGCGCATTTACGCGACAAGCCGCAAGTAAAATTGACAGGCAATAGGTGAGACAAGGTGTTGAGGACTGATGGGCTTAACCATGCTTGAATGTCCTCTGGATGTCGATTTAGATTGCACGTGGATGCGCTCTTAATGAAGGATAGACTGACAAGGGAGACAGGTCATCTCAATCATTGTTGAAAATTCCATTGGCCCTATAGACCCAGAAAGTAGACACAACAGACGCCATGCTCCTTGCAAATTCATATCATTATCTTTTATTGATGGCACAGTGGCCGTTTGACTGCCAGGCAACCTACCGCTACATAGTACGTGATGATAGATGACAGAGAACTTAACGACCAGCAAGAGCCACGGCACGGCGACGATCTCTCTCTTCAGCAATGGAGAGCTAGAAGAAGCAAACATCAGTATAAGGCAAGCATCAAAAAATAAAAAAAGGGAAGAAAATGTACCTTAACACCCTTGCCCTTGGGCAAGCTGATCCAGGGCTTCTCATGACCAATAACGAAAACGTTGGATTCACGAGTAGCGAAGGTGTTATCAATAGCGTCCTTGATGTGGACGATACCGAAACCACCCTCGTGGCGTTCACGGTGAGTAAGGACACCAACACGGCCCATGTTACGACCACCGGTAACCATGCAGATGACACCAGTGTCAAACTTCACGAAGTCAGTGATCTTGCCAGTAGCAAGATCAATCTTCACAGTGTCGTTAACACCGATGGCTGGGTCAGGGTAGCGAATCCTAAAATGTTTATATCAGCATTTCATGCCCCGAAGATTTTGTAGTTTTTCACCGTAGGTTTCCAAGCCCGGATGGAATTTCGATTGGAGAACATGATATTGCATTTGTTCAAATCCTCCAGAACCCGAAATCACCAAAGCTTGGTCCAACGACTGAATGATGCGGAATATGATTGTTAACTCACGTTCGCGCATCGTGCGTAACCAAGAATGGGATTCCGCCCTTGCCAAGCTGAACACGCTTGACTTTGCCCAACTTGTATTCGGCTTCTTCAGCGGAGATGCGGTGGACGGTGAAACGGCCCTTGGTATCGTAAACGAGACGGAAGTTCTCGCCGGTCTTTTCGATACCGATCACGTCCATGAAACCGGTAGGGTAGGTAACGTCGGTGCGGACCTTGCCGTCGACCTTGACAAGGCGCTGCATGAGGATGGCATTGGTCTCACGAGCATTGAGGGCGTACTTCAATCTGTGATATTGACATGAATGTTAGACAACACGGCGTTCTCCCCAAGTAAAAAACTCGATATCTGAACTCGATTCCAACAAACCTGTTACGGATGAAGACGACGAGAGGCAAGCAGTCTCGCAACTTGTGAGGACCGGGGGATGGGCGAGGGGCGTAGGAACCGGATAATTTGTCCAAAAGCCAGTGTGAAGGGGCGCTCAAGCGCTTCTGGTGCTTTTTTCTGTAGGTAAGTCGTCAGCCCGGATTCTTTATCAACGTGCGAAAGATAAGATGTAAAAACTCACGGTCCACGGCCCATCTTGAATGATTTGTCGACTTGAACGCTTGAGTTGTCGAATTGGTCGCGGGTCAAGGATCAGAAAGATTTCGCGATGAGAGAAAAATGTCGGTTTGATGTTGTGGATTGAGCTGTGGGCCCAGCCCTAATGTCTAGCCAACTCTGGAATAGCGCCAATTACATAACAAAGCCAAGCTTCCCACTTTGCGGAACTTTTTCTCTCCGTCCTCCGTACTGACCTCAGGTCCGTGCACAGGTACAGTACAAAACAGCCGGCAGGCACAGATGATGGAGTGGATGATTGGAGCATCGACGAGTTCATTGCAGAGCTGATAATGACAGTAACAGAGGAGTGAAATGAGTCTTTGCATAAATTTATATAGGCATATAACTAATTGCCTCTTTTTATGACGAAGCAATATGAAAACTTCAACTTTTCTTTATAAATAGCCCTTGATCACAGCAGCCTCAGCGTTCAGGATTGATGATCCCGCTGCGCCAATGACGGTATTGTGACTCAAAGCCGCAAATCTGATATCGAAATATCCGCCCTTATTACCTTCACGGATACGGCCAACACTCACCGTGTAACCACCAGACAAGTCTCGATCAAGTCTCGGCTGAGGGCGGTCTGGCTCATCAAACACCTTGATGGCCTGTGGAGGGGCAGAGTAGCAACCCAGCTTCTGGGCCTCGGACTGGTAGTCCCTCATCGCTTGGGCGACCTGTTCTGCGCTGGGGCCGGGTCGGTTTTTGAACCGTAGAGACACAAAAGCCATATGGCCGTCCGTGACCCCGACCCGAGTGCACGTTGCGCCAACTTTGAGACCCTCCTGTTCCACGAAAGCGGTTGCATCGGCATTCAATGTACCCAGAATCTTTTGTGCTTCGGTCTCTAGCTTATCCTCCTCTCCAGAGATAAATGGGATAACATTGTCCAGAATATCCATGCTGGGAACTCCTGGGTATCCTGCACCCGAAAGAGCCTGTTCTGTGAAAACCTCGACCTCTTCCACGGGCCCGAACTTGGCCTGTAGTGCGGCGAAGGGAATAACTATACCAATGACTGCACAATTCGAGTTGCAGACAAGGAAACCTTTGTTGAGATTGTAATATTTTCGTTGATAAGGAATAAGGTCAAGGTGTGAGATATTGACGGTCGGAACAACCAAGGGGACTGCGGGGTCTCGTCGATAGTTTTTCGCATTCGAAAATACAGGGATATCTGCTTTGATGAACTCCATCTCTTGAGAATCCAAATGTCAGTTACATCCTAGCCAAGAGGGAACATTCAAACAGCATGCTGTCAAATCAGTCTCAGGTACTAACCTATTTCACCTGCAATATCACTATCCAAGCCAGAAAAGACAAGGTCGCAGTCCTTGAAGTGCTCTGATTTGCAATCCCGCACCAGTAAATTGGCAACCTTGTCCGACATGGGCTTCACCTGCTTCCATTTTACGGCGTCCTTGTACAGCTTGCCGGCGGAGCGAAACGAAGCGCCGATAGCGTGCAATTCCAAAAATGGGTGGTCAGCAAGGAGCAAGACGAAGCGTTGCCCGACTGACCCAGTGCCGCCCAGCACACCTAGCTACTATCAGCATTACTGAGCGAGAACGGTGCAGATTGCCATAGAAGAACCTACCGCACTTCTTTTTAGGCATTGAGGTTTCCATGACTAGTAGATGGCTGGATATTGGAAGACAGTTGTTATGGCGAATTCTCTTAAGAACAGCCCACTGGTGAGTAATTTCTCAGAGGAATTCAACGCAAGTTGCGATTTCGGCGGGGAAGAAATGGGAGGCCGCCGATAAGAAAGTCGATAACTCGTTGACTCGGCGCGAAGCTCCCCTGAGAAGCGCTAAAAATGTGGGGCTTGTGACTCAAGAGCAACGACGAACTCACCTGCAGGCTTTGTTGAGACCAATACACGATCACGAAGATTATGCTGAAGACGAAGGAAAGACCACAGTCCTGGAAACTTCAGCTTGGACAGAGCGGAATTTGATACGTTAAACCTTCATCATTCGAAGTCTATTGAGGAAAACCTTGTATCGCCACACAGTGACTTATAGCGCTTGATGTGAGTGTTTGCGTGGAGCATGAAAAGGAAAGACCCAAGATTTAACATCAAAAGCTTTGGATGCTAATATAGATGCGTTTTACGGTGAAGTTCCCATCGGTGGTGGAAACCCATTGCCAAAACTGTACAAAAACCTTGTTAATCCGCCCGGAAAGCCTTTCTAGCTCCTGAGGGATGCGTGGTATGGAGTGTATCTCCTGCGGAACCAGGCACGGAACATATACATTTCATATCTGATCGGTGCAGATATTTCCGTCCATGTTCTTATCGCAATGATCTGCCCAGCTGTGTTCCCGCCAAAGTGAGAATCTTACGGCTTACGCCACGGCCAAAGCACCGAAATGCACCTCAAAATGATGTACATCGTCTGTTTGATACATCCGTCAAAATACTAAAATACATAGGTTAGTCGTAACCAGATCATTCCTGTCGTTTCGCGTGAAATATTTTTCCCGGGTTGAGCAGCCAGTGTGGATCGAGAGCCCGCTTGACACTTCGCATAACGTCGATAGTATCAGGGCCAAGTTCCTTCACGAGGGACGCCATTTTTCCCATTCCAATGCCATGCTCTCCCTGAACGTCGTCTTGATTAGCATCTGAATGATTCGACTTTGGCAAATTGGGCTCAAGGGACGCGTTTACCGTGCAGGATCCTTCCATCTCAATGGCACGGTCAACCATGTCATAAACCACCTTCTCGACTTTCGCTCGTTGTTCGGGATTTTTTCTGTCGTACATGATGCCTTCATGGAAGTTGCCGTCACCGACATGACCAACGAGACTTGCAAACATCCCAAGATCATCTAGATCCTTCTTGGATAGTTCTATATGGTATGTCAGCCTGTGATGAATCTTGAAGAGGTTCTTCAGTTCTGGCACTGACCGATGATGTCTGGTAATCTGGAGAGAGGAACCGCAACATCTGTGGACCAAACATCCTTCCCGCCATCTTTCCTCAGGGCAAGCATGCTCCAAAGGGTCTGCTTCCGCGCAGACCAGAGATCCTCCCCCTCCTTGTCGTTCTTGGCAAACTCGAAAGAGGTTCCCTTTGATTCCTTTGCGATTCCCTTTGTGATGCTTATACTTTCTTGAACACCAGATTTGGTACCAGAGAATTTGAAGAAGAGGGTCGGTGTTTCTTTCCACACCCTATTTGTTCCACCAGCCTTGTTGATAATGCTCATCTGAACCTCGTCGAGAATTTCCATACATTGGATGGGAACACCTTTTCGCATAACTTTCATGGCCGCGCTTGCAGCGTCGCGGACGGAGTCAAATGTAGCGATGCCGACCCTTGTCTGCTCAGGAATGACAGCCAACTTTAGGGCAATTTCTGTCACGATACCCAATGTACCCTCCGACCCAACAAACATTCCTGTTAAGTTATAGCCAGCAGAGCTCTTGCGCGGGCGTCGCCGCGTCTTGATAACTCGACCATCTGCAAGAACTACAGTCAAGTTAAGCACCCAGTCTCTCATTACTCCATACCGAACAGCGTTCGTGCCGCTGCAATTCGTTCCCACCATGCCACCAATTTTAGCCGAAGGACCGGGATCGATGGGAAAGAATAGTCCCGTTTTCTTGATTTGTTCATTTAGGTCCATCCACTGGATGGATGGCTGCACAACCACATCCAAATCGTCTTCGTGCAACTGAAGAATTTTATCCATGTGCATAAAATCGATGCTAATCCCCCCATGAGGTGCCGAAAAATTTCCCTCTAAACTCGATCCGCCAGAATAGGGGATCATGGGCACGCGGAGCCTATGGCATACTTTCGCGATTTGAGACACTTCTTCTGTATTCTTTGGATAGGCGACGGCCACCGGCAATCGATCAGCATTGACTGACGACCACTCTGAATAACCATGTAGATGCAAATCTTCATCATCTGTACTGATGGCGTCTTCACCCAGAAGTTGTCTCAATTCCGCAATGGCCTAAGTTCACTGTCAGTAGGCAACGATCAACGCAGGGAGAGCAAGCAAATCCATAGGAAGTTCATCTGGTGGTCTACCTTTTCCATGTCCTTGACCGATGCATATTCTGGCTCGTCCACCATTTCACTCCTTCCACTTCTTGACAATGTTCCGAGTGCATATCCAGAGCCGATGGCCGCCGCGACAACCATCAACATTTGGCCCGTTTTCCAACTGGCAGAAGTTGAAGAATGCGCCACATTCCGGGCGGTTGTCGAGCTGCTGTTCCAGCGGCTGCAAGATCTCTGGGCAAGACGCTGCTGGCGGAGGTGGGAGTTGGTCCCGCGCTGGATGAAGCGAGCAGCGGTTCGGTTGAAGGCTTTCATTTGTTCAACAAGCGACGATGTCAGTTGAAAGTATGACTAGGAGGGATGAGAACCAATGTAAATGCAAGGCCGGCCTCCTCTTTTTTCAGCAATTAGCTGTCTTCATTGGAGAGGAACTTGGGAGTTAGTTAAATACGACGATCCTGCGTCTTGCCGACATTGACACCGTTGAAGATGATGCAGTGAAAGGAGGAGCGGATAAGGGTTGCACTCTCTATTCCACCAAGGTAGCTCACCCCTGTCGCCGTTCGGCAACTCGTAGCTCCCAAGGTAGCCGGGATACCGCTAGCTTTCAGGCAATTCGACTTCATCGACTTCATCGACCAGGCGGCCTGCCGACACCGGCTGGCGAGGGTCCCTGGCAGGAGTTGATAATGGCGTGCAGTTGGAACCAAGTATGTACCATGATCCTGGCTGCATCATCTTTTTCTCTTCAACAAGCTTCAAACTGAGGTAATACTATTATTCTCGCCTTCAACTATAGTCGGGCAAGACAATTGATCAGTTTTGAATGTTCGATCTCCAACCGTGTGTCGCGATGCCGTCGGCAAACTGCACCCTACCGGCATTGCAAGCCAATCTGTGGAGAATACGGAAGACTTCCGTGGCTTCAAGTTAAACATCAGTCTGTTTCGACGTGATGTCGTGCGACCAAATCATCCTTGCTTTGACAGATTGTGGAGTGCAGAGTTGAAATAGATTGAAGTTTCATGTCTCCGCACGTCCCAGGATCGGAGTCGCGAGCAGGCTGTTCAAGAGAGGGACTTGAATTCTGATCGATTCGTGGCAGCCACCATGGAGGTGCTCATCGTTCGGAGTGAGTTGGTTGCGGAGGCAACGATGCCATCGCCAACAATGCCACCTCAGATTCTCAAGCCAGAATTTATTCAAAGAGACAGCTACGATTATCTGATCGAATGAACATATTATTCCATAATGTCGACGGGGAAGCTAACATCAGAAATCAACCGGATAGTGACTGCCCCGTATTTAGTTTCCCTGAAGGTACGTCTCCGCAAGCCGTCGTCGCGATGGGACTTTGGACAGAGTGATAAAGAGATATTGGGATGAAAGAGGACCAAATGAGAAATCTCTGTTCAGTCACTAACTGTCTGAACCCAGGATCTTCATGATGTTATCTGTGCAGAAGAACATCTCTCAGAGAAACTGCGGGCTTGGGCCGATTTCAAACCATGTCAAATAGATCCTCTTGCATCTGCTTTGCTGGATGCTCTAGGCCAGTGGCCGTATACGGTCCAGATACTGATATCATTAGGTACGCCTGTCATGGACATGAATGCGTGCTTTCCATATCCACCTGCCCTACTCTGTATCGAAGAGTCTAACCTTGATATATGAAGCATCGCTGAAGTCATTCCGAGATGCTCTTTTGAGGCTGAAGCCAACGATACTTGATCTCTTGTTGAAAGAGGCTCTCGCGCCTTGCCCTGGCCAGAGTGGAGAGGAGCAGAAAGAACTCAACGACAATGTATTAGTGCCATCGGTTCAATATGTCGAAGCCTGCGTGGCCATGTTATCCACGCCGTTGCCAGATTCTTTCGCATATCCGGCAAGACTCCCAAATTTCATTCTGAAGCTGACCCAAGTGACCGTTCACCAGCCTTGCAAAGAGACTCTTCGGCCCCTCTACAGGGTTATTAGTGGCATTCGGGGGAGCATCCTAGAAAATTTCCCTGATGAAACAATGATGAATTTTCACTATGAGTGCACAAAGATTCTTCGCAACTTGGATGATCATATGAGCAATTTGTTATGCCTAGCAATATTTGCGAGAATCACATCTATTCTCGGATTGTCCGCAACTAAGAAGTCCCGGTGGTTTCAATCTACCTGTCATTTCTTTAACGCCACGAGAGGTCTAAAAACGCTGGACCTAGCTTTTCTGCGCGCGATTCTGGCATACTCAGGGAGCAGTTCTCTGTCGCCGTCGGAGAGAGTTCAGTGCCTCAAACTGGCGAAGGAGATTTGTGATGCTGTCGATGCGGAACAGAAAGAGATTTGGATAAACTCCAACAAGCAAAAGATTATAAAACTATGCGAAAAGATCTTAAAATCGGATAGCAATCCGAAACTTCAAATGACGGTAAGCGCATTCGGTGCTCTGGTCATTAGATGTACTGTACTTACTTGTCTTATCAGGGCTTTGTTTTTCTCGCCTCACTTGTCCCCCCTGAAATGCTCCCTAGTCAGGTAGTAAGTGTGGCACAACACAAACTTTCGTCAGACGAGGCACGGCGAGATCTCCACGACATTTCCCCCAGCTACCTCTCAAATTTGGTTCAACGTATTTTGGTAGGCTTCTCAACTATTCAGTATGTTAGACCTCAAATCTCGGCTGACACTACAGCAGCCTAGATTAGACAGTTCGACCGTCTCACGATGCATCAGTTTTATCCTGGCTTCTGTCGATGACCGTACACGCAATATCGATGAGGATAGTATGAAGGCTGTGCTTATTGCGTCTTCGATGTTTTCCGGAATCGTTGGCGGTGCCCAGGCCGATATAGTGAAACTGACCATTCAAGCAGCCCTTCGTGCACTCGACGGCGAGGAGTTTTGGGGCCGAATTGGCACAATACAGTCATGTCCTGATCATGCCCAGTGTGAAGAATCCAGAATATGTCCAGTTGCAGCCGCTCTGAAAAGGAATAAACTGTTTCTTGACTTGGGCACTCTGGTTTTGCATTCATCCGCTATTAGCGCTTCACCTGAGCACTCCCGGAGGCTCTTAAGTCTTTGGCGGAGCACCGCTGACAATATAAAGCTTGCCCTTGAGAAACTTCATCCACTTTCCGCGCGACGAACATCGCAAAAGTTTCCAAACTATGAGCTACAAATGAGCAATCACTCCCCTCAAGCGAGCTTGGACTGGAAATCAAAGATTTCTCAGCATTTATTGCTATTCTCGGAGCAGTCCTACTCACAAATCATCCACCAAGTCCAAACCATTTGTCGGGATTTTGAAACGCGCTGCGAGAATGTGGAGGCGCCGCTCCGGTCAGTTAAAGCGGAGTTGGACAAGACTAGCGCAGAATACGAGGCAAGTAAGGTGAAGTACGACGAATTAAAACAAAAACGGGCCGCAGACTCAGCTCTTATTGCAAAATTGAGAAGTGAAAATGACGCTTTCCGTTCCGAGGTGGATCGTCTCACTCTCGATTTGAAGTCTGCTCAACGGAATCTCGAAAATGCAGTACGGACTAGCCGAGAAAAGACTCAGTCAATCCAAGAAAGAAATAAAGATTCGGAGATCAGATATACTGCGATTATTACAGCAAGGGATGCTATGGTTGAAGGACTTCAGGAGGAAGTCGAGATGCTGAAAGCTGAAAACAAAAAATTAGCGGACGCTCTCCAGGAGACATGTATCTTGAAGCAAGAAATTCAGGATCGAAATAAACAGCTACAAGACATAATCTGTCTAAAACAGCAGGCGGCGCAGGAGAAAGAGCGGCAGCGTCGTGACCAGGAGACAACTTTAAATATGCTCCAGACAGAAACTACCGCGCTCCGCTCAACGATTGAAGAACAGGAAAATCTCGTAAGTGAATCCTATCAGTCTTCTCATAGAGGTTACTAACAACCGTATAATATAGCTTAATCAGAAAGTTTTGATACAAGATGCGCTGGAGGATAAACAGCGCCAAGAAAGCGAGTCTCATAAGAGTGCTCTTCAAAATTTGGAGGAAAGACACAAGCACGAGCTTCTGCAAATCAACGACAATGTGGGCTTTCAACATCGCACATTTAATATACCCTGCTTAACTAACTTGGATTACAGATGACGGCTCTGAAGGGCTGCCACTCGGACGAGAAGCAGGCATGGGAAGTTACTTTAAACTCAGTCAGATCCAAAGCTAGCCGTGCCTTAAAAGACAAAGAGAGACAGAATGCGGTGCTACAGCGTCAGGTATGCATTATGGCTCTCTGTAGCAATGCAAACTGTACTGCATATGAACTAACAAAATCTTTTCTTCGAACAGCTGGACGCTCTGAGGAAAGAGTATAACGAAAAGGCCCGTGAAATGGCGAAAGCACAGGAATATAGCAATAGACTTATGGCAGTCTTCAATCCTGATCGACTAGGGAATCAGCATGAATTCCCTTCTGGCCAAGCAGCGCAGACCTCCACAGCAAATTCTCCCACGAAGACTAATGTCGACTACTCTCTCGGATTCTCTGAGAATGAACCCGTGGCAGCAAGCAACTTTGACTCCACGTTATCGGCAATTTCAAGTCCTAGTCCAAAGCGACGAAGGGGGTCTGATAAGCCACCAGGAGCATCCATGAGCTCGAAAGATAGCAAGAAAAGCGATACTGGACCTGGCTCCGTCAAAGCAAACGCCCCTCGTTCATCCCCTAGAGAAAATAATAGGCACCCGCTCTCAGAGATTGACGTTAACAGTCCAGTCAAGCGCCGCAACCTTAAGTTTCCAGACAGTACTGTCGACCCAGATGCGCATTTTGACTATACAAACGGAAAATCGATTCTGGAAGACGTGTCAAAATTTGATTATACTGATGTTGATTTGGACTTGAGCACGAAACCCCTGTGAGCGAAGCAGGGTTTTTCAGTATTTCTATCTGCTGGCAGATAGAATGGATTTTTATCCAGGGAGCGGACGTGGGACGTCTGTTTTAGATTCTTTGGCATTATTTTTTCTTGATGAGTTTCATGAGTTCTGCACGCTGGTTGATGTCTTACAATCGATGGCTGAAAACGGAGACTTAATACTCCGTACCCCCATCTGGATCGGGCTAATACGAACCCTTTTCTATCCGTTCTGTATGAATTGCGAGTAAGAGTGCATCATCAGCATTTTTTGGCCGTGATGTTTCCATGATATCCTTAAATCCTAAGCACCTCCGGGTATATATGCGGTTCCTGGGAGGTCCCTCTTTGCTCTCTCTATCTAAGGGTTTTAGTTAGGGGTGTCACTGTGCTCGGTGAAGGGATCGGATTCCTTGCCGAATGGCCCTTTACGGGCTCCTCAGTCCGCGGGAACTTGCAGCCGAAGTTATTTTGATGTTTCCTTTCTTCACAGATTAAGGGAGTTTGCTCATTGTTCCAATGCACTGCAAACAAGATAGAAATATACTTCTCCTGAGCACATAAGATCTCATTGTTGGGAATGTATCAGCTTTTGACTGTGCCGGAATAGGCTATCCTTTTGTTCCCTGTGAAAATGACCTTATCGGAGCTTTCCAGCTCCCCCTTTAGTTCAGCTAAAACTTGGTTCCAGTTCTCTTGAGCCCACATCCTAAGAGCCCATGTTTTGGTTTCATGTTCATATTGTTCCCCCCTTGTTGAAACATGAGCAGTGCACGTTCTCTTCTCTGTAAACATCAAACCGATCATTTGGAACCAGCATCTACTTAGGTAGACATTACTAAGATGGTGAGTCTGTTATGTTTCGCTACCCGCATGCTGCGTTGTTCATGTTCATGTTCATGCATCGGCGGCATGGCCATGACAATGACCGTGACGCGTAACGCGAAGGCACTTTGCCTACAATTGCTCGCATACAAAGCATAAGCATGAAGATTGCAATGCTTAAGAGCACCTGAGTTCTACCCTTGCCTTTCCCAACTGCCAGAGAGATAGCATTGGCATCTAGCTAACATCTCGAGCTCCTTAGGGCCCAGCCTTGACGGGGCCAACTGCCCAGAAGAAACGGAATTCGCGCAGGGGAAGCCGGGGGAGAAACGACATCCGCAGCCAGGAGATGAAACATGAGAGAGTGCTAAGGAAACTGGAGAAGGAAAAAGAGAACGTGATCGAGGAAGAGGATGAGGGCCATCAACCAGAGCACTCTCCGCCGCATCGCAGCCAGGAATCGAGAACTCGGCAGCAGAGCCCTGGCCAAGGAGCTGTCGTATCCTTACCGGGCAGGAATCCTTTAATCGCAATGAGCGCTGCAGCGACGAACAATATGGGTGGTCGAGAAGGGTGAGTTTGCGTGAACGTTACCCGACCCCAGAGGACTTCCTATTTCGTCACTTTGCGGTGATTCTGCCAGCTTCCGCTCGCACATTCACTCTCACTGCCTTCACTACCTCGCTGCACATTCACTCTTCTCTCCCTCTGTTCTCACCTTTAGCTTGTTCATTATTTTCATTCTCTCACTGCTCAACTTACCTAGAGGCCCATCTCATTTCCAAATCTCTTTAGCTTCAGTTCCTTCGCCTTTGAAAACTTTCTCCTCTTCATCTTCATTGTTGGCTTGCTCGATTTGACTCTTGAGCACTTAAAAATGGCTAATGTTACGCCTCCGATTAGCAGGCAGCGAAGACCCCTGGGTGTGACGAGCACGGCAGACCAGCAAAGAGCCTCACGGCTATTTGCTCATTGGACCACTTGGGAGTCCCTCACCGTCCACATCACAGGCCTCCCACCAAACACCAGTACTTTCACAATATGGCGATCCTTTAAAGTCTATGGCTCAATCGAATGGGTCGAGATATTCGAAGATGCGAGAGGGAGGCGGGAGGGTCGAGGGAAAATTCGGTTCAGGTCGGTACAGAGAGACACTATATGAGACAGGTGCTCTTGCTGATACAAACCCAATAGGCCTCCACCACGGGAAGTCTTCTGCCCAAATCAAACCCATGTGCTCGTCCTGGACAACGGGCAGCGCTGTGCACTGCAGGTACACATTGATCCAAGGAAGCCCACGAATCAGATCCCAAGCCCCCTAAACCCAGACATATTGTATCCAACCACGACGGTATAGCATATATCTGATCCTGATAACCCGTCAAAAGCACGAAGCTAAACAATGCTTAGGAAATTCCCGTCGAGAGGCTGGATTTTGGGACACTTATAGAAAAGAACGCCATGCTCTCATTAAGAGCCATAGATTCAAACCAAATGGGACAAATTCGTTTCACCGCAGATTTCTCTCGTCGAGAAATAGCCGTGTATTTTCAATTATCCATCGACTCGCGCCCTTCGCCCCGTGGTCCTCTGGTTTACAGCTACCGATTCCGTGTCCCTTTCGTTCACCTTTCACGTATCCTTCAAGCTAGAGACCAAGAAAATATCTCCTTTGTGATTGTCTTGGACTCGCCGCCGATATACCACAGGAGATTGAATGACTTGACTGTGACATTCTCTGACTCTGAGAATATATGGAAATCATCGGATTCTTGGTTCCGGCAAACGGACATCCCTTATTCTCATAACGAGGCAGCTAAAGCTTCGCTGAGCCTTCGTAAGGCCAATTCTTTGATCAATATTGGTAAGAAAAAGTAGCTTTCTGGAGGGACGATCTTTGCTAAATTTTATGTTAATTCAAGGACGATGGACGACCTTCAAATTCACGTTCAGAAAGTCTATGAAGAGTAATGTCCAGAAATTCGAAACTCTCCAAAATATATTCAAAGACTTCAACGTTGATGTTCAAAGTGCTCCAGACTTCGAGGTCAAGGCGAACCCTGCCTTGACGCCAGCATGGAAATGGATTGATCCACCCAATCATGGACTCAAGCGAACCACTTCACTGCAAGACCTGGCGGAAGAGGATTATATACCCCTTCCATTTGTCGTCCGGTACCAGCTCGAGGTATGCTTGTCCCACGGCTTTTTGAACGAATACACGATGACGAAAGAATTCGTCGCTGCCCTCGCCGCACTTGGCGAAACCCAAGCAAGAGAGCTTCTGGAGCACGTCGCGAACGAGAAAGTAGTATATTACGACCCGATGAAGATTTTCGATATCTTATTCGTGAAACCAGCCACAAGCCGCAGAATTCCAAAATATTGCTGCTATATGAGAACGGCCCGAGTGACCCCATCAACAGTCTACTTCAACACTCCTTCTGTGGATATTTCGAATCGTGTCATCAGACACTATATCGAGTATGTTGACCGATTTCTTCGCGTCCGCTTCACCGACGAAAAATTCGAAGGAAGAATTAACTCCAGCCATAACAACACCATGGACGAGGTATTCACCCGGGTAAAGCGCACAATGATGAACGGTATTACGCTCGGGGACCGGCATTACGAATTTCTCGCGTTTGGAAACTCGCAATTTCGCGAACATGGAGCTTATTTCTTTGCTTCCTTGCCCCATCTGACGGCTGCCAACATTCGTGCATGGATGGGCCACTTCGGTGACATCAAGGAGATCGCCAGGCATGCCGCTCGTTTAGGCCAGTGCTTTTCAACCACCAGGGCTGTCACTGGTTGTCCCGTACAGATCCGTGAGATAGACGACATTGAACGAAACGGGCACACCTTTTCGGACGGCGTCGGCCGCATCTCAAAGTTCCTGGCGCAGATGGTCATGACGGAGTTCAAGATCAAGACTCCATGTGGAGAACCCCCGTCTGTCTTTCAATTCCGACTGGGCGGCTGTAAGGGTATCTTGACCGTTTCCCCGGAGGCACAGCGTCAAGAGGTCCATATTCGCAAGTCCCAGTACAAGTTTCCAGCCATTCACAACGGCCTTGAAGTCATCCGTCATTCTCAATTCTGCATGGCCAGTCTGAATCGGCAGATCATCATCGTGCTGTCGGCCCTCGATGTCCCAGATGAAGTCTTCATTGAAAAGCTCCGGGTAATGCTTGAGAACATCGAACTAGCCATGACCAATGAAGCTCAAGCGATTTACCTGCTCCAGAAATACATCGACCCCAACCAGATGACGCTTGTATTAGCCGAGATGGTCCAGGATGGCTTTCAGGCGTCGAAAGAGCCGTTCGTAACCTCTCTACTTGAATTGTGGCGAGCATGGCAGATCAAGTACCTCAAAGAAAAAGCGAAAATCGTAATCGAAGACGGGGCTTGCTTGTTCGGTTGTCTCGACGAAACGGCAAGCCTAAAAGGTCTGTACAACGACAAGGTCCCCTCCGCAGATGCATCCTATGAAGAAAAGCTGGATTGTCTTCCAGAGGTTTTCGTTCAGGTCTCCCGCGCCGACAATAACGGAAAATACGAAATCATCGAAGGCCCCTGCATAGTCGCGCGAAATCCTTCACTGCACCCTGGTGATATTCGGGTTGTCAAGGCAGTCAATGTCCCCGCCCTACATCACCTCAAAGATGTTCTCGTGTTTCCACAAACAGGGGATAAAGATCTCCCGAGTATGTGTTCCGGTGGTGATTTGGACGGTGACGATTATCTGGTCATTTGGGACAAGGATCTTCTGCCAAAGAATTGGCACAAGCAACCGATGGATTATGAGCCATCGGCCAAGGCACACCGCCTCTCGCGAGATGTTACCGTCAACGACATAACTTCCTTCTTCGTGACATATATGAAGAACGACCGCTTGGCCCAGATCGCTCATGCTCACCTCGCATGGGCAGATTATCTGGAACGGGGTGTCAATGACAAGAAGTGCATGCAACTTGCAGAATTGCACTCTGCAGCGGTGGACTATAACAAGACCGGTATTCCTGCGCAGATGAGCAAAGACCTGGTGCCACGGAAATGGCCACACTTTATGGAGAAAAAGCACAAGCCGAAGTCCGCCCAGTACATCTCAAGAAAAATCCTTGGTCAACTCTATGACATCGTGGAGCGTGTGGACTATAGGCCTAAGTTAGAAGCTGCATTTGATGACCGGATTTTGAATAGTGGTATCGACGTCAGTGACGAGCTCCTCGCGGTTGCGGCCGAGCTCAAAGTGGCATATGATGCCGATATGCGCAGGATCATGGCACAACATGAAATCAAGACCGAATTTGAGGTGTGGTCAACGTTCGTCCTCAGCCATGCGAATATGAGCAAGGACTACAAGTTTCACGAGGAAATGGGCCAAATTTCTTCTGCTTTACGGGAGCGGTTCCGAGCCCTTTGTTTCGAGAAGGCAGGCGGTAAAGATTTTGAGCACCTCGCGCCACTTGCAGTTGCAATGTACAAAGTTACTTGCACCGAAATGACAGAAGCTTTGGCGAAGGTCAAAGGAAGGCAAGGCCAACCCAACGACGATGACGGTGGTGTTCCGCTGTTCAAACGGGAAGAAAAATTGCCGTTGATCAGCTTCCCTTGGCTTCTTCAACCGGTTCTTGGTAGAATTGTCAGTCAACATTATGACCCTGCATGTCTCGAGAAGTTGGGTCTCTGGTCCGGTCAGGCGTCATTCAAGAGGCGCACAGGAAGCATTGTCGACGAGAAAACAGGTGCAACCCGCGACGTTGAGACGGCCGGCGGGGTTCAACAAGCCGGAGAGGTTCTCGAGCTGTTTCAGGATCCCGATTA
The DNA here is from genome assembly GCA_014839905.1 of Aphanoascus verrucosus. Classification (NCBI taxonomy): domain Eukaryota; kingdom Fungi; phylum Ascomycota; class Eurotiomycetes; order Onygenales; family Onygenaceae; genus Aphanoascus; species Aphanoascus verrucosus. The sequence goes on along the minus strand of JACRYM010000035.1, from coordinate 287,805 downwards.
CGATCCCTGGAGTGGCCTCGGCGACGTGTTTGACAAAGCTGGGCTTGTTGGAGATGTTGACAAGGCACCAGAAGTTCCTTCGGAAGATAATCCGTCCACTGCCAAAGATCCAAATCAACTTATCGATATTGGCGATGCGTTCTCAACACCATCTTCGCCGGCTCAAGATTCATCTGGCTCAATCATGGATTTGATGGATCTCATTGACCAGCCGTCTGAAGAAGGCAGTAAGGCGTCCGCAAAAGACACAACGACGGAAGCGGCACGTCGTGAGAGCAGGAAAGGTGTCACAGACAAAGAGCTCGAGGTCGTTTCAGTTGTCTGTTCCGGGGGAGCAGGTTGCGCAGAAGACAGCAAAGAAAGAGACATTGTTGAGCACGAAGGAGACGTTAAACCATCGGCACTTGATGAGTTGGAGGCATTACTGGGGATGTAATTAAACTGTTGCTGGCGAGCTGGCGCAGTGAGGGATGGCGAGCGTGTGGGCAGACAACTCGGGTTCTTGAAACGCATAATTCTTTAGACAGCTGCGCATTTAAACTGGAACAAATAGAAAGGATCATTTTGACAATTGCTTTAATAGTAACTATCATTTATATCATTCAGAAGTACCTATCAGGATGAGGAAAGGAGAGTTGCCTGACGCAGTTTTTCAGCACAATTCGATTTGGTTGTCGGAGCCCCTCACTTCAGACGGGTGCCGCCAAGACGGAACGGATTAATTCGGCGATCGGCTGACCTCGATTCAATTAAAATTTTGAGGCCGGCGATTATGCCATTTAGTTCTGGCCTCAACGCAAACAATTGTACAGTACCTGACCTCGACGGATATTTTCCAATATGAATGCTACTCTCGTGTTTTCCCCCCAGGCCGCTTGGTAAGACTATTGAACATATCCCAGAGTAAGGTCTTTTAGTCACTGCAATAGAAATTAGCGCCAAGATACCCAAATGCCAACCATCACAGCACCTCTCTTAGCCCCCTACACCTCCCCTCCACCCAGTCACTCGTTGTACCTTATAACCTCTCTCTTGGGTACGACGAGCAATTGGCTTGTGCTGAGGTACTTATGTGACGCACTATACCCTCATTCATTGCCGTCATCGAGGGGGAGGTGGCAGCCGGATGCTGGTGTCGGTATTGGGATCGAAGATGAAGGGCTGGGCACAGGCGGCCGGAGGGGCGCAATGAGGATGGTCCTGGTGAGCTTTATGAGGGGATGGGAGTTCTGGAGGGTAGAGGCGAAGAGGCTGGTACGTGCTGGTTATTCTGAACCCTTTTCTCTTCGGTTTTATTCATTGGAGGATGTTTGATATCCAGATCAATTTGTAACCACATTTTTGATACCCGGGTGTTGAAAGAACGTATGTTACCTTTGCGCACGATACGTTGTGCTTCCTAAGGTACCCGAATGGCTTGGACTCATTGGTGACACTTTGCCAGTTGCTGTTTCTCGTTACTACTTGAGTTTACTCCGCGGTTGGGCTAACTCTTTCATAGGGAGTCGATCTTACCAAGCTCACAACGGAGCATAAGTTTGCCTTTGTCGATGGGCTTACGGGGTTGTTCTCCCAAGAGGGTTTACACGCCCCATCTCCGCCTGTAACTCTGAGCGGAAGGCCCCCTGCACCTCATGCTACGCAGTTTATTTCTACAGTCAGGCGGCCGCCAATTAACCACCACATCGTCCCAGTGCATCAAAATGTCCATCAAAAACCCAGTGCAGCTACGAAGCTTCACTGGTCCCCAACAACAAAACTGGAAGCTATAGAGCGAGATATTGTCTCCGCAATTGGCGGATTGAACAGCAGAACCAAGGAAGAAGACCGGGTTCCAGCAACGGATGATGTGCTCCTCGTCATCGATCAGCCGGATTTACTTCTGGCTGCCACAGGGCCGGAGGCGGAAATAGGTGCATTAGAGATTAGGGATATGATAATGAATATACGACAGGTAAATTTCTCCATTTCCCTTTTTGAAATACGTTCTAGGGCTTCTACTGACAAACCTGTTGGAAGCATGTACATTCTACGCTTGTTACGTTATCCGCCGACTCGCCCGTTTTGTATTACGAGGAGCCGGGTACTCCGCTGGAAATGGAACACGCAAGCTTAGTGGTGGGAATGGCATACCAGGCGCTTATGGTAATGCAGTTAAGGGGATTGGAAACCGGTGTAGCGCGAGACGTCAGCGGCGTCCTGCAAATCAACAGAGGGACGTCGTTTGCGGACTCTGCAGGCTTGGGCCATTCCGGAGAAAAGGATGTTTTGGAACCTAAAGAGGTTCTGTACTATGTCCAGGGCGATGGAGCAGTGCGGGTCTTTGGCAGAGGCGAGTGAAAAGGCGACCAGACTGGATAGAAAGATGTGAATTGTTCCGTTCTGTAGATAACTAATGCAGGCCGTTTGTTTGGGCAAGAGTCGTTTCGATGAGCTGTCTTAAATTAGGTTTTCAGAGGTAACACTTGCGATCACTAAGGCACGGGAGTAAGAGGGAAACCAAATCGTCTTTGTCATTCCGGGCAAAGACGGATTCCTGTCATTATTTTAAATAACAAGAGAAACGAGATCCATGCACTCCGTGTGTATTTCCACATTCTTTCCAGTCCATGAAAATATTGCTCTTGATGGCTTCGATCATTAAATTGAATTTGTCGGGATACCACGCCGTGCAGAAAAACAAACTCAGCTCATAAAAACAGCTTGTTGGTCCCATTGAAATTCAATTTTCCGCTCCTCATGAGAGAAAAAGGTATGTCAACCCTTCTCTGAATACCCCTAGAAACCGAAAAAAACGGAACGAGCGTCATCTATGCGGTTTGAGGTCCCCGAGCACCCTTGGGAGTTCCAGTCTGGAAGCCGTTCTTGAACTTTCGCTGGACGACCTTGAGGTATCGCATGCGGCCGGTACCGGTGGTTCTGCGACGAAGGGCCTTCTCACCCCAGTTGACTATAATGTTTCGTGAGCAAATCCAACCTTTGCATTCATCCTTTCCATGATTCTCAATCGTGTCTCGACTCTCAAGGGATACTGATAGTGCAGTTCGACGTACATTTCCGCATCTTGGCAGCTGGATATCCGCACGAACTGCAAGTGTGCTTCTGGATGTGGAAAGAGCGGCGACCTGAAAGAATTCGCATGATTAGTTCCCGTCATCCATCAAGCGAGATAGGCTCCTCCGAAAACCGTGTCATTTGTCTCCGCGTCTCTATATCCCAAAGGTATCACTAACCGCATCGTCGGCACAAAGTGTGCGTCTTGTTGTGGCGCTTGCCAAAGCTGGATGTTCCCTTCGCTATTCATGCCATTAGTATCCCTGATTTCCTTACGTTCGCGACTGATTTCGGCGGCTCGTGGTCATATAGGTGCTTCGTACTCATCTTGAATTAGGGACTCTACTGCCACAAGAGGGTTGTTAGTATCGCGTATTTTGACGGAAGAGGTCAAAAAGAAATGGTTCAGCTCAACATACCTTGATTCTGCGGGTCGAAGCGCTGGTCGTGTCGTCGTTGTCGCGAAGGCCGATGAATCCAAAGTTCGCTCTCGAAGCCCTAAGCGAATTATTGTGCGAGGGTTGAAGCCCTGAACCACGTGACTGCTAGATTTCCGCGCCACACCCAAGCCACGTGCCACCAAACATGACCACAGGCCCATGTGCATAGATCAAGCAGTCGACAAAAGAAGAATTGATAGAATATCTCAAGAGCATAATTGAATATCTCAGATGTAGCAATTTTACACAAAATCGCTAGAACGCTCCAATTTATAATACAACATTTCAGAAATAAACCTGCGTTCACGTAACCAGCTCGTCTTTCCCAAGGAATGCAGCCATCGGATCATCCGCCACATGTCGTGACCGTTTATATTTCTCGAGCTCTTCTTCTGTTACTCCTTGCTGCATCTCATGTAGAGATCGCTTCTTCAACGTAGTAGACGCTTTCTCTCCGTCATTTTCAGCCGGCTCTTCGGAAACAGCCCCTTCGAGATTGTTGAGAAGCATATTCTCAGCTTCTGCAAAAGCCTTTTTACCCTCTTCGCCGGTACAGTAACTATTTTTCACTGTGGAATGGCAGCAGGCAAACCCCCATTTGAAATTCGACCACCAGCTGCCCCATACTGAAGTATGATTGTTGATCAAAACGTCTTCGGTATATTTCGACTTGGCTGCCTGTTTTAGTTCTCCCTTTATAGCACCTGTTTCATCGTATTCGACGAATCGCTCATTTTCAATAACGGCGGTTTGATGCAGAGATCCAGGCTGCAAATACTCCGCGCCACCATATTTGTCTAACAACGCCTTCTTTAATTCCTGCTTCTTTGCATCCGTCTCTGCAAGCTTCTTCTTTCTATAGATTTCCCCTTCTGTGGGGTTGGCCTGCAAATGTTGTCTGTCTTGATCGCCGCGCTCTTGTGTCTCCCAGGCATATCGTTGTGCCCTTTCAAACTCGGCGGCGTCGCCAGATGCACGCATGAAATTTTCTTCTGCGACGAGCGCGGCTGCTTGGTCCGACTGTGCACCCATATCCACCATCGAGCGCGTCTTCGGGTCATATTTCGCCGAGTCAAGGTCGAGATTGAGGAGATATTTGGCCGTGTCCTCTCGAATTCGTAAATTCCGGGTCGCTGTGCTTTGTTTTCGACCCATATCAGATTCTTCGGCATATTTAGCTTCACCTATGCGGTCAACATCCCCATCACCCTCGTCGTCATCCGCTTGTGGCTCCTTGCCACTTTCTGTCCCTTCCTTTGTTTTTCTTTTCAAGACTTCCAATTCTTCATACTCCTGCACGATGCGCTTATACTCCCTTGAATCGTAGCCGTTCCAGCGGTCTCTTTTCGCATCCCACCCGAGCTCAACGTTTTGAATAACTTCATCAGCTTGTATATCTTTCCCCGTCCACTTTGCACCATACTTTCTTGGTCTGCTCAGGCAATCTTTTGTCTTGTGTGTCATGGCGCCACAGTTTTCGCATGCTCCCTTGCGAAACTTCGTGGCTGCCGGTCCCGCCCGCTTCCCTCTCTCGTACCATTTTGACTGGTCTTCTTTCGATTTCTGTAATCTCTGATGCTCTAAGTAGTCGTTTGCGGAGGATTCATCGTCGACGTAGAAGGGTTTCTTGGAGATAAAGGAAGGGATATATTCGTTGCGCTCTTTGGACGCCACGTCCGTTGGTCTTCGTGACATTTTCTAAGGAATAGCCAACCCAATAGAGAGGAATCTAAGAAGCGACTTCGGTTCCACTTTTAAGTAGTCGAGGTGTAATAGAGACGTCACTGCGGCACAGAAAGTGAGATAGCTGCTTAAGAATCACCGAAGTTGTCTTCACCACGAGCTGTCAGCCTCCCGGAAACTCAGTTGAATGCGGCTTAGTTAAGGTGGCTCGTGCAGCCCAGCCACGTGAGTGGCGCCTAACTTAAGCCTCCGACCTCAACGCGTCCCGCGCGGAGTGCTCAGAGTAAGTCCATGAACGCATCCATTATCTCGCTCACACGATCGCCTCTTTGTGAATGGCATATGTTTCAATCTCAGCTGCTCTCGTGTTGCTGATGCGACTGCTGGCTGATGGAAACTTTCCGCGTTCTGTTGAACTGCGTGGACCATTACCAAGCCGCCCCGACATATCTTGACCCCCAACTCTCTCTCAGAAATGGCGCGACATCAGCTGCGTCGAAACTCAAGGTTCCTGTTCTTCGAGTGTTCGGCGCCACTGAGACTGGGCAGAGAGTATGCGCGCATATACATGGTGCATTCCCGTACCTTTACATAGAGTATCGGGGGAGCGTGGCACCAGAAAAAGGTTCGAGAATCAGGTCCTATCTTGAAATGACATTCGCCTAAGTGCCCTTAGTTCAACCCGCTATCCGTAACCTACATGTATCAATTGATCATGCTCTAGCGGTTAGCTACCGCCAGAACCCCTACGATCCCGGAGCCGCCTACGTTGCGCATATAAGCCTTGTCAAAGGTGTACCGTTCTATGGTTATCATGTCGGATATAAGTTTTTCTTCAAAATATATTTGTTGAACCCTGGGCACAAGACGCGACTGGCAGCTCTTTTGCGTCAGGGCGGTGTCATGAAACAGGTGCTGCAGCCATACGAAGGCCATCTGCAGTATATACTCCAATGGATGATTGATTACAACTTGTCCGGATGTGCATATATCGAGTGTCGCAAAGCAACATTTCGAAAGCCCATACCGCTTCTTTCCGAATTAGAGAATCCAGATCACCGATACCACGATCAAAGCATCCCTCCGGAGTTGATATCCAACACCGCGGCGTTCCCACGGCAGAGCCATTGCGCTCTTGAAGTCGATATCCACGTCCAGGATATTCTAAACCGTCACCAAATCAGAGAACGCTCATTACACCATGATTTTGTCGAGGGAATGCATGGGACACCTTTGGAAGAGAAGTTACTTCCTAGCTTAGCTAGTCTCTGGGAGGATGAAAAACGGAGAAGAAAGGCCGCAATGGGCCTTACAGACCCAGGCAGTAGTCCGTTTACCTCTGCAGACTTGGTTTCAATGTCCGCTGATCCCCGGAATGTCGCGCCTGGAGGCTGGATTCACGAAGAAGGGTTCCGCGCCCACATGAGGGAAATCATAGCGAAGGAACGAGCGAGAGATTCCAGTGAGATGCCATCCAAGGCCAGATTTGTTCAGTCCAACGCTTCCGCATCGGGCATTCAATCGGCTCTGGACAGTGTTGAGGATTTGTTTCCGGACAAGCTCCGGGCGGCACGGCATCTCTACGGTTCGAAAACTGAAAGTGAGGAACGACCCAAAATTGAGGTTGACGAGGCACATATTCTGTCTCTTGATCTTCAAGACGAGCCTGATGAGTCAGAGGATGAAGCTCCTGAAGAGCCAGAGCCAGACGATTGGGATATACCGCCTGATTTGCCTGAAATCGAGGAGCCAGGTGACGTTGCAGATGAATCTGCGTCGAAAAATATAGGAGAGTCGCCTAGCGAAGAGCCGGGCCTTGTTGGTCCCGCCCCAATCGCCGACACTGATTTGGATCAAATGGGAGTCCGAAAACTGTGTCAAAAGCTTACTTCCCCAGAAGACTTGTTTGAAATCGACGACGAGTTCATCAGTAAACTTAGTTCCAACCCGAAGAAGCACCCGATCTCAACCACATCGAACGCACAACGATCAAATAAGAGGCTTAGATTTACACTAGACCCCGCAAACGAATCTCCATTATCTGCTTCTCAAGCACTTGAAATTAACGGTCCCTCGTCGCAACTCTCACCAACCCGCAAGCTAGAATTTCAACCACAGAGGTCCGCCGCAGAACCAGTCTCTCAGGCCGACCTATCACAAAAACCAAAGAGAAGTGATGGCAACCTTAGACTACAATTCCCCGTGGTGAAAGACCCAAATGACCCTGCTACGATTTCAAGGTTTAGCCAACAAAGCGATGCTCAGAAACTATCTCAGCATGGTTTTGAGCAGTCTAAAACACGCGCCGCCTCACTTCAAAGTCACTTTCTTTCCGAATCTGAGAGAGGCACCGCAACTGAGACATCTGCCTCGCCCAACACGGAGCATGCTGAGCTCGGTAGAGCTCTTCATTATTCTTTTGATATCTCGCCAAGGAGCAATATCTATTTGTTTGCTTCGTCTTGCCCCTCTCCGTCATACGTCAAAACGACTATCAATGAAGATTCGCGACCTTCCGCTTTATACCAAAACGCTTTTTACAGTAATGCGGAAGATGCACCTCACCGACCTCGAGAATACGGGGGTAGGGGTTTTAGATTGGAAAGCAACACTGTTCCTTATCTTCCTTCATTTGACCCTACTGCAGAATCGCCCCCTTTTTTTGGAGAAAGACGCCCTGTGGTATTAAATCGGACTATCTTGGAAAAGAACAATGACAGCCTTAGAAAATCGTGTTCTATACGGCATTGGGAGTTCGCTCTTATGGCCCCATCACGCTCTGAAGTGATTGAATGGTGCAACGAACAGGATTTCAAGGACGTTGAACCTCAAACTACTGTTGCAAAGAAACCGGATCGCCTTGGGCTTTCTCAGATCGATGCACCGACTCAGAAGAACCCGCACGGATTTAAATACTCACAGAGAAAACCATCTCGCAATGTGCGACGCGAATCAGTCCACATGAGCACAATGAGTCTGGAGATACATGTCAATACTCGAGGTACACTTTTGCCCGATCCTGCAAAGGACGAAGTAGCCTGTATTTTTTGGTCCCTTCAGTCGGGAGATCGCCTACTTGGCGTTGATGGAGCCAATGATGATATCCAGGCCGGAGTGATTGTCCTCGCGGAAAATCCGGGACTAGCAGCTAAAGTCTGGCATGATATAGATGCTGAGGTTGAGGAGGAGTCCACAGAACTCGATCTTCTCACTAAATTGGTAGACACTGTGCGCTACTATGACCCAGATATCCTGACTGGTTATGAAGTCCAGAAAAGCTCTTGGGGGTTTCTTATCCAACGGGCGCGATATCAATTTGACTATGATCTCTGCGATGAACTGTCTAAGGTGAGAACTGACTCGCATGGCCGCTTTGGCAAAGAGCTTGATCGATGGGGCTTTGAACACGCCTCGTCCGTTCGAATCACCGGAAGGCATATGATCAATCTCTGGAGGGCCATGAGAAGCGAGTTGCAGCTAACCCAGTACACTTTGGAAAACGTTGTGTTCCACTTACTCCATCAACGAATTCCACACTATCCTCCACAAGATCTAACGAGATGGTTCAAAAGTGAAACACCAAAGAATCTATCGAAGGTTATCAATTATTTTGTTGCTCGAACGAAGATCAATTTTGATATCCTCAACACGAACGAGTTAATATCAAGGACAAGCGAGCAGGCGCGGATCCTTGGAGTGGATTTCTTTTCGGTCTTCGTACGAGGATCACAGTACAAAGTGGAATCCCTCATGTTTCGAATTGCAAAGCCGGAGAATTTTATTTTGATTTCCCCCAGCAAGCGCCAGGTTGGCGGGCAAAACTCGCTTGAGTGTCTGCCGCTCGTCATGGAGCCGCAAAGCGACTTTTACACCAGCCCTCTTCTTGTTTTGGATTTCCAGTCACTCTACCCAAGTATTATGATCGCCTATAACTACTGTTACTCTACCTTCTTGGGTAGGGTTGCTAACTGGCGCGGCCGAGACAAAATGGGCGTCATTGATTACCAGCGACCGCAGGGCCTGTTAGAACTATTCGAGGATCAGGTCAACATCTCCCCAAATGGCATGATGTATGTCAAGCCCGAGATTCGGAAGTCACTTTTGGCTAGAATGCTCACGGAGATCCTGGAGACCCGCGTCATGGTGAAGGGTGGCATGAAAACTGATAAAGAAGACAGAGCGTTGCAACGTCTGTTGAATAACCGACAGCTTGCATTGAAGCTGATTGCGAATGTGACGTATGGCTATACTTCGGCGAGCTTTTCAGGGCGGATGCCGTGTTCTGAAATAGCTGACAGCATTGTTCAAACCGCTCGAGAGACCCTGGAAAAGGCCATTGCACTTATTCACTCGGTCGAACGATGGGGCGCGGAAGTGGTGTACGGTGACACAGACAGCTTGTTTATTCACTTGAAAGGTCGCACCAGAGAAGAGGCGTTCGCCATTGGCGAGGAAATCGCCCAAACCATCACTGACTCAAACCCCCGGCCCGTGAAGCTGAAGTTCGAGAAGGTATATCACCCATGTATTCTTTTGGCTAAGAAGAGATATGTTGGTTATAAATATGAGACTCGTGGGCAAGAAAAACCGGAATTCGATGCAAAGGGCATAGAGACGATTCGACGAGACACATTCCCAGCTGCCCAGAAGATTCTTGAAAAATCGCTGAAGATCCTATTCGAAACATCGGATCTAAGTCGGATCAAGAGGTATTTCCAGAAGCAATGCGCCAAGATCATGCAAGGCAAGGTCTCCATTCAAGATTTTCGCTTCGCAAAGGAGGTTAAGCTCGGTACCTACAGTGACAAGGTCCCACCACCGCCCGGTGCATTGATCAGCGCCAAACGAATGCTAGCAGACCCAATGGCGGAGCCGGAATATGGGGAACGGGTCCCCTACGTGGTAGTCTCGGGAGGCCCACGCGCACGGCAGATTGATTGTGCTGTGGCACCTGAGGTTCTTCTCCATGATCCGCAACTAGAATTGAACGGGAAACACTACATTTCCAATCTTATTCCACCTCTTGGGCGAGTTCTCAATCTTGTTGGGGCAAACGTGCAACAGTGGTATGACGAAATGCCAAAGTATCAACGGATGCGACGCACTGGCCATTCCATGATCCCTTCTGGAAAAGGCGAAGCCCAATTGCGAAAAACTCTCGAATCATACATGAAGTCCTCATCCTGTGCCGTATGCCGCGAGAAATTGGACGGTCAACAGCCTCTTTGCAATAATTGTCTACTCCAACCACATCTTTCGCTCATGCGTTTGCGATATAGGATCCAGCGGGCGGAGAGAAAGGTTGCAAGCGTCAATGAAGTTTGCCGCTCTTGTATGGGAATGCCCTGGGGTGAAGAAGTCAAATGTGATAGTATGGATTGTCCGGTGCTCTATACAAGGACAAGAACGTCGACGAATCTTCATTATACTCGGGGTTTGCTAGCCTCCGTTACCGATATCCTCGAAGATTCCAGCGAACACGACCCATGGTCATGGTGACTTGCCGCCATTGCATTATTATTGTTCTGCTTCCCCTATCTGCATGGACAATCACGGGGAAAACGCACTAATCATGACGTTGGATAGTCATTCAGAGTGCGGCACGGAGTGCCCGATATTCGATCTCAGCATTGGACACAAATATTAATCATTGGATAAGTCATCCTGTAAGAATGCAATCATAACCTGTTCATTATTTTCTTTGTTCTCCAGGAGAGCTTGTTCCGCTCATTCGGAGTAGACGGCCTGCCATTCGAATCTTCCGTCAAAAACGTGAATTCGGCCTCGTGCTCCAGAAAACGAGGGGGCGCGTCTTTTCTGCTTCAAAATAACCTTCTCCGAACCTGGGAACCGCCAAAAGCAAAAAGCTGGTCACACTAATAGACATATAGTAACCAGCGGTTCGGTAGACTATTTCTTTGTTCAAAGCAGGCAAATCAGCATCATGACTTTCTGAAGATACGAACATGTTCCACAGCCGTACAGTAGCGATATGGCAACTCCGCCCTTTTTTGAATAAGCTACCAAGCATTCTTCCAGCGGCTCCTGGAAGAGGTTCAAGTCCTGACTTTCAACTCCAATGCCGGAGCTGGGGATCTCTCGTATTCCATCTCCTGGAAACAGTTTGCACTCCCTCTAAGAACACCCTCGTCTAGTGCCTTGCAGGATGGATGGAGGAAGAATCACGACCACTATCCTTTGAACATGCGTGGCTACAAGGTCGTGAACTCGCGATTCATCTTTCTGTGATAGTAGTCGCTGTTAGTGTCGCTAACAAGCAAATCCCGCTCTCCGTCCGAGACTTTGACCACGGGAAGGCGGCGACTTTGTGTTAACTAACGCGCCGCCGGGGCCCAATCGATTCGTAGGATGGCTTCTTCTTCATTGTCCCAATGTGGCTAAACGGCGGAACATGGTCAGAAGATAACTAGTATCAGGGAACAGCAGATGTGAATAGAGTCCTCGAGCGCTTGGGACACTTCTCCGAAACTACTGCATTCGGGGCTCTTCTTTGTCTCTTTATGCGTGTTTTGCGTTTGCTTTTTTCTATCAACTTTCTCCTTCTTCCTCCTACGCGAGTTTCGCTGTTCCGGTCAGAGCAAGCGCCCGGAATATCTGAGTCTTGATTGGCGTTGTTTGTCTCTTTTTCATGCATTGTCCTATTTTTACTCGCAGTGCATGATGCAATGGCCTTGTCCCGCCTGCAATGTTCTGCCCACGAGTAAGGGGATAAAAAAAGAGCTCTGGACCCTGCCCGCAGCCTGTTGTATGTTCGGGAGCTTCGTTTGATTTTGTGTTTACACAAGTTACATGCTCATGCCTTTTGCTTCATTCTCTATTTAAGTGTCCACCCTTTCAATACACATACATACTACTAGAACGTCGCTGCTATGGCCCTTCCCATTGTCCAACAATCGCAAGAAGCACCTCAAATCATCTACGACTGGGACCGCAACCTATACCTGGTCGCTCTGGTCTATGACTCTGTTACCTATTATTTCCCCCTTTGTCCAGGTGTGCGCACGTCAAGTCCACTGTACAGGCTCCATTCAGAGCCATCGAGGGAGATCGTGATGACGGATTTCCCACCCCCAGCAATTTCAGTAAGTGTTTCGGAGTGGCAGGTCCATGCCCTTTTCTCGCGGAAATAGTGTAGCTAACGTGCCGAAAAGGAATCTTGCTTTGGATCTGATTACGAGGAAGACGACAGGTATGTTTGCGAACGCCTGAACCCAATATCATCCGGGAGGCCTCTTTCTAATCATAGCCCCCTACTTGACAAACAGCCTCAGCGCAACGACAGAGTTAAGTTATGAGGATGTCAATTACCCATATGACTATGGCCGGCGATATAATGCGTATCGGGAGGGAGAATATTGGTACGTACCGATTTTGGAGACCCAGAATTACCTCTCTGATATGCGTTTTAGGGCCCCAAATGATGATATTCAACAAACCCAAATGAACTTCGCGTAAGGATCTGGCGTGGCGGAGGGAAAGGCATCCAAGCTGACACGTATGGCGATAGGCATAACATGTTTTACCAACTGCTCGAAGGGAGACTATTGGATGCACCCATCCCCAAAGACATAAGAGTTAGTAGACACGTCGCTGGACAGATCTCCCCCGTCTGTTAGTCCGAGTATTGATTTTCGATGTAGGAGGTTGTTGACCTTGGTACCGGAAACGGAAAATGGGCAATGTAAGAGTCTTGGAACATCATGCTAGCTGCGTCATTTCTAACATCTTCGCAGTGATTTTGCGGATGCGCACCCATCTGCCAATGTCACAGGCATAGATTATTCGGCAATTCAACCAAGCAAACTACCGGTCAACTGCAGTTTCATCGTTGATGATGTTTGCGCCAAATGGTGCTATCCACCAGACCATTTCGATCTGGTTCACATTCGGCAGTTGTATGGCTCCATAGCGGACTGGTCACGTCTCTATGCCTCAATCTTTAAGTGTGTCTCTACGCGAATTCCATGTTTTGTCAGCATCCCGGACACGCAGAATTTGACTGACTTAAATTGATCTTCAGTCATTTAAAGCCCGGTGGTTGGATCGATCAGCAAGAAATGTCGGTCGAGTTCAAATCCGATGACGACTCCTTACATTACCATCATCCACTTCCAAGATGGTCAAGACTCATGCTTCAATCTGGCGAGATCAGCGGGAAGACGTTCCGGGTTGTCAACCAAGCTCGAGACCGCCTTATAAGTGCTGGATTTGTCGACGTTACGGAACGACGGCACAAGGTGCCTGTTGGGACCTGGTCGAAGGATCCGAAGATGAAGGCTCTAGGGCAGCTAAATCTAGAGCAGATTAAATCAGGTATTGATGGCTGGACCATCATGCCGTTTATGCGAGAACTGAGGGTGAGTTGAAAAGTCTCGGTCGTTTCAATGTGGTATCTCCTTCCTAACACACCCGTGCACCACAGTGGACATACACCGATATGCGAAATCTTCTCCGCCATGTCTTCAGAGCTCTTGATGATCCGGATATACATGCATATATTGAAGTGTAAGTTTTCCTTCAGCAGTCTGTGCCTCCTTTTTGAAAACTTTTCTGATACATAATCAGAGTCTCCGTTTGCGCGCGTAAGCCCTAATGAACGAGAATCATGGGATTTTTAGAAGGCGTGGGATCTTCTAGAACGCACATCATCGACTGGAATCGAAAAGGAAAAGCAACGTCATAAGCTGCCTGTAATGTAATTAGCGACGTCTGGAATGGGAATTGAAGTCTGTATATATGGCCACTTTCAACCCGCGGAAGTCCCATCTTTGGCCACAATGGACAAACTAGGTTCAAAATCGCCTACTCCGTACTTAGTCAAAATCAACCATTTGAGGTTTTATCCAAGAGTCGAATCTGTTTTTGAATCTGGCGTCGTGGACAATGGGCGTTAACCTTCTTTGGTGTGTTTGCCCTGTTTGCTCTTGTTACTGCAGCCTTGCCAGAATGTTTGTTCTGTTTGCCTGTTCCGACTTCCCCAGTTCACGTGTACTGTACTCCGTACGGGGCAGCTCCAATGTTGATGTCTCCGTTTTTCCAACCTCAAGCGGCGAGGTTGTTGACACACGGGTATCCAAAGCAATTGGGCTGAGCCTAAGACAATATGACAACAACGAAAGATATGCGCAGAGCCGACTTGGGTAAGTAAACAGCGGCGAAGTCTTCCTCTTCTGTTTCGTCCGGCGAACCAGCTAACGATGAAATCCGCAGTGGTCCCGTATGTTGATCCGGCGTCGAAGAAGAAAGAGAGTGACATGACCAGTTCGCCTCCCACAAGTACCTCCTAGCCCTGAAACATGCTCACGTACATTTGAAGGTGCCCTCTCGAGTACATTACCGATGGCGGCGGTAAGTGAACAGAGCGCATACCCTCGATCGACGTAGATACTACGATACTAACCCCGTCTATTCCAGATGTTTACACGAAGCAGGTGCGCCCTTTTCCTCATCCTAGACCGTACATAGTTGCCAGTGGTTTTGGCCTTTCTCGGTTGTCGAATTATACTTAGACGAGATTTCTTGTGCGAACAGGATGGTTGGATGGTACGCTGGACTCACCCATTTCTCGCTCAGCGACATTGGGACTCTAATGAGAGAATATAGGACTGCGGTTGTAGTGTCTCTCCAAGCCTGGATGGCCGAATCTCAAGAAGAGAAGAAGAATTCGTCCACACCCGCGTACCTTGGAGTACTCATGTCCGGTAGGCTGAACTCACTTTCAAACTGTTGGCTCCTCGACTACAAACAATCTGCTGATACATTCACTTCATTTAGCCATGGCTGTCGTTGTTGTATGTGCATCTCCTCTCCCATCTAAAGTTTTTAGCAGCAAGTCGAATTCCTGTCGCACCCAACGCTAATTAGCCTCATAAGACTTATCTCCCTTTATTCTTACCGTCCGCTGCACCGAAAGCGGGCAGCACGACTGCTATACCGTCAGCAACAGTGGCGCCGTAGTAGATATTTAAGCGACTCATGGTCAATAGCATTTCGGGCTACACAGTGTACGCTAGCTTCGCATTTAACACATCACTTTTTGGAGTACCGGACTATATATGGATGGGACTTCTCCTCCAAGGGCAAAATGCCTACCACAATGACAGGAACTCCCATGGACGCATGTTATCAAGACCTGTTGATAAATCCCGGCTTTCTGTCCTCATGGGTATGCTACATGTAGCATGGCAAAACACGCATCAGGTTCGAACCCAAGTAACGTATGTTATGGGCTATGGTGACAAAGAGTCTTGGTGGCTGGGATTCGAACTTTGCGGTGTTCCTTATACTTTCGAGTCTCACTATGCCGCGATTCTCGGAGAGATGGTGGAAACGGGCAATGTCACGACGGTGTGCTCATTCACCATTGCTCATACCGATGAAAATAATGATTTACTTTGGTTCAATGGTAGTTTGCTGAAAAACAAGGCTCAAAATAATACCGAGTTCTGGGTTCCACGGGTATGGATGCTAGATGGAGACTGGGAGAAGGGGCAAACCAAGTCCCTCTGGTCCTGTATGAAAAACGGAGACGTTTTCCAGGTGAACGAGAAAACCGAGCGGATTTTACAAGATTCGGTGAAAGAGGCACAAAGGCTTGACTCCATAACGGAGTCGCTCTGGGGTTACTTGCCTAGAAGGAGCCAGCAATATATTTGGTAAATCTTTTCATTGTTACACGGAGTTCGGATCAAAGTTTGATGAACTGCGTCGAGGAATGTACTGTACACAGTACAGACATGATTTGTATCAATTGGCCAAAGGACCAGAGTAGAACCATCAAATTGACTGTAAATAGACTCTTTTTCTTAAGCCCTGCTGGTCGATTCCCATGACTGTACAACTGCCTTTGCTGTGGTAGAACGATACTCCACACAGTCAATGCTTATGTAACCTTGTCCCTGTTATGGTAGTTCACCTCGGAGTTCCAGCTAGGGATCAGTCAGCTCAGATTGTCGAACTCGACACCTGATCGAACGGCCTCGGTGGTGCCGGGAGACTAAATGCAGCTGTCAACTTACAATAAGGTCTAAATTGACACTGTTAGTTATTTAATTTCTCCCGTAGTAGAAAATATGGGCTAGGTTATACGAACCTTATCACCATCACCCCAAGGGAAGTTCTTCGTGCGGATGTTTTGATATGGGTACTCCACACGCTCTTCGAGGGGTGGCATGTGCTCCCAGTGTTCCCAGTGCTCATTCCACAGATTGTAGGCGTTCAAACCACCGAGGATCAGGGCGGGGATGACGACGCTACTTGCGTTAGTACATAGAAGTGCCAGCCGGAGGTTGCGATGTATACTAGATGGATAACTTCCGCCACAAATCTGAATCATCGTTAGTAAGAATTTATGAAGGGATCAAAAAAATCGGCTAGAAACGCACCACTAGTAGCAGCCGCATGAGCTTTCACTGCCGCTCTCTCGCGGTTGAATGAGTTGTCCGGAAGACCCGAAAGCTTTCCATCAGTACTGACCAGCCGACGACGGAAAGCAGTATTCAATTGGTAAGGAAGACGCTGGGAAGCCCGAACGATAGATCGTTGAGGGAACATGGTGGCGTGACGAGACTATTCAATGTGCGGGCGATGATATTGTGACTGACTTGGAAGTGTGCACTCTGTGCAGGTGAGAAGTTGGAATCTCGGAGTATCGGAATATCGTACCACCAGTGACCACTCTCAAGCAAGAGCGCTAAACCAAAAAAGGCTCTCTTGGTCACGTGCCTAACTGTAGGCTTGGCGGTCTGCACCCAATTCGAGACTTGTCACAGTAACTATTTCCATGATTCGTAACTGGCGATTTCACTTATAGCCAAAGTGAGCTGAATTAGAGAATTTCAAATGCTATGACTTTGTTGCAAATGACGGAAGCATGATTTTCGAGGATCTGTTGCCCGCTGAAATCCTAGGACTATATGAAAGAGGCGTGTTGCTAGTCGGCTGAAGAGGTCGACGCGAATAAAGAACGCGTACTCGCTGTCCAGAGATCACGACATGGCTTTTCGCGTGACAACGTGGAATGGTAAGATGATTGAACAATTGAAATATACTGACTGGAGTCGCTGGCTGACCGTCTTCAAGTCAATGGCATTCGGTTCGTAGAGATGGTGCTTCGTCTGTGTTGTTCCTCGTTGACTTCGAACTAGGAACCCATTTTCGTATCAGCCATGGCGAGAAAGAAAGACTTTTCAGGTACTGGGGCCCTATGATGATTGCACTTGCTGCGGTCTAATTTTGTCAGGGAATGTTTGATATTTTAGAAGCAGACATCGTCATATTTCAGGAACTTAAAATTCAAAAAAAAGATCTACGGGATGATATGGTGTTAATTCCCGGTTGGGACTCCTTTTTCAGTCTCCCCAAGCACAAAAAAGGTAAACCAAATCTGACCATTGCAAACTGGTCTATGCTGACTGATGAGGATACTCCGGGGTTGCAATATATACTCGAGACGCCACCTGTTCGCCTATCCGTGCGGAGGAGGGAATTACCGGTATCCTTTGTCCTCCCAATTCCACAGTCTGCTATCGAGATTCCCCAGACGCTGAGCAGATTGGGGGTTACCCAACAAATCATCAGCTTTCAGTCTCCAATTTAGATGCCGAAATTCTTGATTCAGAAGGACGATGTGTAATTCTCGAATTTCCAGCCTTTGTCCTCCTCGGCGTTTATTGCCCTGCAAATAGAGACGAGACGCGAGATGGTTTTCGTCTGGGATTTCTAAATGCTCTCGACCACCGCATTCGGAACTTAGTTGCTATAGGAAAGAAGGTTGTTCTTGCAGGAGACCTGAATATTTCACGGGAAGAAATCGATTCTGCTCATGCATTGGAGCAAATCCGAAAGGGCAAATTGACTCCCAACGAGTTTATATCGTCACCATCGCGTCACATTTTCAACCAGTTAGTGGAAGGCGGTAGAGTTGCCCAAGGCAGAGATACTGGCAGAGAAAACCCTGTGCTATGGGATATGTGCAGATCCTTCCATCCAGATCGGAGTGGCATGTATACTTGCTGGGAACAGAGGATCAATGCGCGTCCCGGAAATTTTGGAGCAAGGATCGATTATGTTTTGGGTAGTTTGGATCTGAGGGATTGGGTTTCTTCTGCGGGCATACAAGAGGGACTAATGGTTAGTTGTCACGACCAACGTCTGGTTCGCACAGCTAATAACTCCAGGGCTCTGACCATTGTCCTGTTTACTCCGTCTTCAAACGGAATGTGTACCTGGATGGGAAACAATTCGACATCCTTGATTTATTGAACCCGCCAGGGACTTTCGATCAAGGGCAGCGGATTCAGCGACAATCCGTAAAAGACCCGTTGCCACTTTCGGGTCGGTTGATACCGGAATTCAATCGCCGGCGCAATATTCGGGACATGTTCTTGCGCCAAAGTTCTGATACTAAACCTTCACTTTATCAATATGGTAAAGATGCGACATTTCCTAGTCTTAATGAACCACGCGAAGCAGGTCCACAATCTGGAAAGGGCCAGTGCACACGACCTCCGTCTCTGAATTATGAAAGGCTTTATGACTCGGATCAACCACATCCAAAGCGTCGCAAGAAGGAAAGCGACCCCGGTGTTATTCCAGCAGCGAGTCAGAAAACAATTCATAAATTCTTCAGGCGGGAACCTTCACAAATTCAACAATCGAACCGGGACGATCGTGAGACTTACGTTGCCAAGGATCCCGCCCCCGACAACTTGGAAAGCGATACATCTGAAGCAGTTGTTGAACGCGAGTCACGGATATCACTCCGAGAAGGCAACCGTGACCATGGGAAAAACCCATTGTCGTACTCTGAAGCGCCAGCCGTTTTGCAAATCAGCAGCAGTCCAAATCCTCCGACCACCGGTCAAGAATCATGGTCGAAAATATTTAGAAAGAAGGTTCCTCCTAGGTGCGAAGGACACGATGAACCATGTATCAGTCTTGTCACTAAAAAACCGGGAATCAATTGTGGTAGGTCCTTTTGGATCTGTCCCAGACCTGTAGGCTCTAGTGGTAACAAAGAAGTTGGGACACAATGGCGGTGCCCTACATTTATATGGTGCAGTGACTGGAATTCGCAAAAGGGGTTCTGAAACTTTTAGATACTGTACCACTGTTTGTTTGTAGAGTAGTGATTAGTCTCTAAGCACCGCTCGTTTATTTTATGTACTTTACCAATCACCGATAGGACTTCAGGATTCAGCCGGGTCGTGCATGCGTTCTATGTACTGCATGGAGTGCCAACGCAATTCGGAGCTTAACGGTACCCGTCATATCCAAGGTGCCGAATATCAAGAAGCTCCCAATCCGTGATCTCGACCATTAGTGAAGAAGGCGACCAGTATCATCAGTTCAACGCAGAGTTGAGTCGGATATTCATTGTTTTATTGGTTTAATCTACTTCGTATGGACTACCTATAGTACAAACAATACAGGCGGGCAAAAAGAATTTACGTGAAGCCCATGTCATCATATCCCTTCAGATCCGTTTCTCCTCTATTAACCTCAAATCACCGTCATAAACATTTTTAGACAGCGTGATTACCTCCCAACAAACGGCAATCTACCTCGAGGTACCTCAAAAACAGAACCGGGAATTCGAAAAGGAAACCGGAGACCTGAGGTATGTTTCACGACATCAACAAAAACCACGACGATTTGGGCCTTTCTCTGTACAATGACCAGATTCCAGAACAATATAACTTTCAGTCCGGTAACATGTCGATACGTGAACAAGCCATCAAGTAACTAACGGTCGATCGTGTTCGATGGAATGATTAACAGTTACTCGACACCAAGGAAGTAGTCATCGAAGTCGAACTCAATGCAATCGTCGTCGTTCAGGGTGCCATTGTTGATATGGGTTTGGGCAGTAAGAGTGACCGAGGGTGCCGGAGTTGTTGCGAGCATCATCGGAGCCTGAACTCGTCGGCGGCGATGGAACGTAAGAAAACCATGTTGATCCATCCCCATGACATAGGCATTGTTTGGATGGTTCACGAACGGGTCATAATGATGATTGACTGCAGGGTTCAATCTTGGATCGTTGTTATCTTCAAGTGCGAAAGTAGAACCGTTTGGGGAAGTAACATTGTCGTGAAGATTAGTACCAAGCTGAGAGCTCGGAGTCGTATTGTTCATGTCGGCATCGGGCTGAGAAAATGCCTGGTTCTCGACTTGAAGGTTCTTTGAAACCGAAGAAAACCCTTCGCGGCGAGAAGTGGAACGACGTTTTTTCTCGGAGGGTTTGCGAGGAGCATACTGATAGTCAGGATGGTCTTCCGCATGCTTTCGCTTGATCTCGTCAGCCAGAGCCTTGAAGTGAGCCTTGGTCTCAGTAGTCTCCGACTTCCATTTTTTTCCGAGAAGAATCGCTAAAAGAGTACAAATAATTAGAAGAGTCTCTGAATATCTGAGAAACAAAACTTACAGATATCGTTGTTATGAAATTCGGGATGAGCGGCCTTGATAAGTGGATGGTGGTGCTGGCGATACAAGATGAAGGCATTTGGTGGGCGTGGGATTTTAGCTGTCTTGACCTGAGCATTGTTTTTACCCAGTTTTTCTCCCAGACCCTGAATAGCATTGTAGTCACCAGTTGCCATCATAGGCAAAAGCTGAGCCACAGTAGATTCGATTGCACCATCCAAGGCAGGAGTTGGCATAATGCGATAAACATTGTTGACATGATCCTGGAACGCAACGACCGGGACATTGAGCATAGCACTGAGACCGTTAGTAAATCAAAGAACCTTGCCAGCGAGCTACAGTAACGGGATATAAAAATCAAAGGCTTACCTCAAGCGATTCTTGATCTTCTCGACGTTGTTTTCTCCAATGAGAGAACCAATATCGACAGGAAGAAAGATCTCGTTCTTAGTCTTCTTCAAATGGTTCACAGCATGCTGCCAGATGAGCTCAACAACGAGCTCCTTGGACCCAGTCATTGGCTGCAGGCCTGCTGTAGTGATAGCAGCCATCTGATTAATTGAATTCAGATGTCTAACTAGGAAATGATAATCGAGTTTTGAAAGGTGAAAGACGAAGTAGTTCTTGAGACGTTGCGATGCGTAGAGAAAAGTGGAATCTGAGGTTTTGAAAATGAGATGGAGGAGAGTTGGTGGGAAAAGAAAGAAGGAAAACAAAAGAGGAAAAGAAAGCCAGGTGAGGAGAAAAAAAAAACAAGTGAGAGAACCGGAGCTTGCCAGAACACTGGCTAGCGTGGCTGGTTTCTTTGTTTACGTACACGGTGGATGACTGTTTTCGAGTTGCATAGAAACCACTAGCAACTCTGATATACACAAAAGGATTACTGGCTTTACTAAGCGCTGCAATTATATACCTTCGTATGATTCCTCTGAAGTGTTACTGTTGATACAGTAGACCGAGCTCCCGCGCCAGTCACCTTTATATCACATCACAGTCTGATTCCTTGTCAAGCGGTTTGCACCCGATACATCTAAAGTTCTCAAACGTTCAATTCATGATGGACTATGAACATCTGCTTTCTTTGGTTGATAGTTTCAAGAAATACTCGAATACCGAGAATGCAACGATTCGCCAGCAAGCTGCAGCCCTCTGCTCGACCTATGACAACAGCTCCCCTGAACAGTTCAGGGCCGACACCAAACGATTTCTTGACGACGGGGTCGTCCCATGTTTGGACTATGAGCCTGAGCCAGCCCAACCTTGCGAATGGAATATATTCGATAATAAAAATGCAATCCCAACTGGGACCACATATCAAGAGCATTTGGCGAAGCTCCAGCGCCTGATGGAGCTTCATGGCGTTTCACCTACAAAAGAAGATCTTGCTGGAGAAGCAATCAATTTCACAGAGTTTATTCAAAGTTCTGGACTCGATGAGGTTCCTCCTGAGTTTGCTGATGCGGCCCGGCAATTTGTATATCGGAAACAAGAAGCAGCAAATCAGGCGCTTGAACATTACGCGCGGAAGTACGGTTATCAACCACTGATGCGGCAAGCAATTCGTGAATTCTTTGAAACGTAAATAAAACCTCTGCTTACTTGCTTATAACCAATGCTGATATACAATAGTGAGCTTTTAAATATGTCTCAAGAATTTTGGAGACCGCTTCCGTTCAACCCACGCATGGTTGCCAGAGTCACTCATGAAGTCTGCACCGAGGCGGCAAACGCATTTCCATGGCTCAACCATGCCGAAAAGATAATGTTAGTTCGACTAAGCCATGGATATCCAGAGGACACTCAGGCGTTCTGTAAGTACCTTCCCGCGCAAAACTCCAACCGAAAGGCGACACTAATGATGAATTCAGGGAAGTGGATGACGAAAAACAGACTCTCTTATTTGGCAATGATTGCAATCGTGCAAGAGCATGAGCGTAGCGCTGCGAGACTCTCGAATAATATAGAGAATTGTAAGTCCAAACCCCCATCGACTGCAGCCGCCATGCTTACGATATCCTTTTCAGAAACGAATTTGAGTCCAACGAGCGGTCCCTCGAGAGAGATGCGGGGATTAATCTGCATACCAATTGCCGCATGTATTTCTCAAAATTGCATCTACCTCGAACATTCAAAATATTCACTGGGCTGCATATACATACATAGCGTCCATTGGGCTGTAGGAGATAGTCGTGTTGAACCTGTGGTTGCAATAAAGTTAACAAGCTAGTTGATCTTGTGGTCCCAAGTAGCTCGCCACTAAGTGCAATATGTGGGGCCTAACCGCTGTGGAGATGGCGGCAAGTCATGTCAGTCGCAAGCTAGCCCCATAAGGATTGGCGTAGATCTCTTCCATACGAAACGCCGAGCCCTAGACAGCACGGTCATCCAGATTCCCGGTAACAAATGAAAATCCCAGTTCCCGCCTGGACTGAAGATCTGAAACGATTCCGCTGTAACTGCACACTATCCGTACGGTGCTCGGTCATACTGATAGATACTCCGTACTCTAACCTCCAGTAGTTAGGCTAACAATATACTACAGCACAGTAGGTCTCATCAAACCTATTACTGGACATGCACACTCGCGTCAATTTGCCCTAGGGACCAAAGCAAACAACTCTCGTTGCAAAACGACCACACGAGACATGCAAGCTGCCGAATCCGCAGCCGCTGTGGCTGCATATTCTCCGGCGGGCTGCCATCGAGTCACCTTCACCACGCATGTGGCAAAACCACCGGGTGTATGTACAGTATGTACAGTACATACTGTACGGAACCACCTCTAAGCAGAAGAACGGAGTAGGACAGTACTATACATACTTTACGTACATTTACATTATTACACAGCATACATACTGTATGTACAGTACTGTACATACAGCCTACCACAAATTAGAGTCGTAGTGTTCTGCCCAGCAGCATGCAGAGTGTCGGCCTTTGCACCTCGCATCCCGGTGACAATTCAGACCATCAAGATGACGCATTACATCGCATCGCATGAAGGATTTCGAATTTTTCGGCATCTTCCAGCACAAACGGGGAAGCAAGGTTGGAGGGGTTTTTATGACGATGGTGCTGTGTGTTGACGTCTGATTGGTTAAAACATGAACAGAGAGCAAAATTTACGCGCCGACAATTCTGGCTGCATGCGGACTGATTATTGAGTGCTACGTAACTACTCATTTTGTACAAGTACACGGTGTAAGTATAGGATACGTAACGGGTATCATCTCCGTGGAACTTCCCCCGCAAGGGCGAGTGATTACACTGCGAGGCACGACTACTACTACACAGTATGTACATGTACTGTACTGTACATACAGCACATATATACAGTACGTAAATAAGAGGGGGAAGGGGTAAACTCCGTCTATGCAATCAGCATGTCATCCGTACGGTACTGTACAGTACCACAGTACCGCAGGGCGGTTGCGCATTGGCCCCTCTTGACGGATGACCCCGCCATGTGGGGCACGGCGTTGAAGTTTGGAGCCGGCCCAGATTTCGTCCATGGAACGAACCGACGGCCTGTGTCGTCGCCTCCCCTGAAACAAAGAAAACAAAAGAAGCTTTGTGTTTCGTAACTTTGGTTCGACAGCAATCAGTTTTCAAAGTTTCAAACTCGAAACCTGATCTCATACGAGCTAGTGGTAACTTCGACAGTCAAGGAGGCAAAGCGAGCTAAGAGGACAAAGAAAACAAGACCAAAACGCATGTGCCAGAGCAAAACAAGGCCAAGGTCCGATTTAGATACATGCCCGTTGCCTAGTTACGTACGCGGCAACGGCTTCGACCGAGCTAGATTTGCGCAGACAGCTTGAAGGGGGGTAAACACATTTTACAAAAGAGGGGTAGGTGGGACATAATGACGGAAGCAACCGTCACTAGCACAGAGAAGCAAATTGACGAGGTTGGGTGGCAACAGTCTTTCTTGCTGACGAGAGAGTGCTCATACTGTGATACAAAGACAAGTCTGTTTCTCTGATAGCTGATCCAAATTTATTCCAGATACGATATCTTCCTCATTTCTCCTAGCCGCTGTCTTGCCTGTCCAAGTTTGTTCTCGAGTTGGAGGATTTCGACCTGTGCACGAAGTACTGAGTTAGAACATAGACCACATCCACAAGAACACAAACGTAGGTTCGTCGTATCAACTCCAAAGACATATCACATACCTGCTGCTCCATCTCTCTGACCTTGAACTCGTGACCGCTCAGTTTCGAGTAATCAATCGCCTCCGTCTCATCACGGTTCTTCTCCGCAATGATACTCTGTACCTGTCGCACCAACCCTCGACAAGCTGCACCAACAGCCTTGCTCGCCGTTTCCAATCGATCCTGCGTCTTGCTCATAAACGTCGCCTTGACACGGCTAGCTGCAACAAGTTGTGCGGTGCTGGCGGCCACATCGTTACTCGCAACAATCAGCTGCTCCGGTGAGTTTCTTCCAGAGATGACCCCATCTGCAGTTTCGATCAATGTGTTGGTCGAGGTAGCAACAGCTTTCGCTGCTGAAATCAATCCCTCCGTCCATCGATTGTTCTTTTTGTAGAATGCGGTTCGCGAGGAGCTACCACGCCCTTCTCTGACAATTTCTTGCTGCGAAGCTGTAGCCGCTCTGATAAGCTCTGCAATCGCATTGGTCACTGCAATCGACGCTTCCAGAATAGAATCGTGAATACGTAGTTCGTAGGTCGAATATCCATCTCTGGGTTTCTTCTTGAGCTTAGCAAGTCGCGCAGCTGCAGCTTCAATCGCATTGGCCGCGTTGGTCAATTCGCGATCTACAAGATCACCAAGGTCACCGGAGGCGTTGAGCTTCGTGCTCTTAGGAGCAAAGGCATCCACCAGCTTAGACAGCTTCTGTAGGTTAAGCGCAACTTCATGATTATTGTTGATCACGACATCAGTCTTCTGTAGAGGTTCCAAATCCTGCAACCGGAAAGACTGCAGCGCTCGGAAAAAGGTCATTGTCGATTGTGCCGGTTGCCGTGCAGCGTTGATAAGCTGATCGGCCTTCTTATCGTCTGTAGCAAATCGGGTCAAACCCTTGGCATTGCTGAGCACATCCGCTATCGAGCCAGAGAATATGCTAACAGTGCGGATGATCTCCGAGTGTGTGCTATTGGGACCGTCCGCGATGAAGTTGTTGAATGCCGTCGAGAACTCAGTGGCACTTGCGGACGCCTTTTCAATTTGCGATAGCACGTAGGGTGGAGAGGCGTTCTGGTTACCAGCTTGCATGGTCGAGTCGAGCTCGTACAATGCATCGTCCACACGCTGAATTCCGCTTTGTAGTACGGAGTCGATAATGTCGTTGATCTTGGAGACCGAGCCCAGGAGAACGTCGTCAATTTGATTATCGAGGGCTTTATCAACATCGCCTTGGTTCTATAGAAGAGTTAGTTACGGATCTCTTAGGCCATAATCCGGTCATGCATACCAATTTCAGCTCCTCTAGTTCCATTAGTGCCTGTTCCATGCCGGATTTGTACACTTCGATCTCCTCATCCTTTTCTCGCAGGGCCATATCATGATCTTGGTCCCGCTCGCCAGTGCTGTTAAGAGCCTCTTCGAGGGCTCTGTTTTTGTTCTGTCCAATTGAAACAAGGCATGTGGTTAGAATACACTCGCATATGTAGGGAACGCTTTGTGAATACTAGACTTACCCTCAAGGCTTGCTCAAGGTCAGCCATTTCTCTGTTGTATTTCGAGAGAAGAGCAGAGATTTCGGAACCCTTGGCACGTTCAGCGTTTTCTGCTCTTTCAATTGCCATGCGCAGTTCACGTTTCAACTTCTCGAGCTCCTCCCTGTTGCCGCCGGAGATACGGTCCCGTTCGTGAAGCGCCCTGTCACGCTCCCTGATCATGTCGGCAAGTTCAAGGTTCTTGGTCTTCATCTCACGTTCCAGCCGTTCCCGCTTATCGATTGCTTCTTGGGCAGATGCGGCTTTGAGTTTCAGGGATTTGGTGGTCTGCAGCAGATCAAGATGCTCCTGTCGCAATTGCGAGTAGAGCTTCGCAAGTGCCTCATACTTTGACCGCCATGTGTTGACCTGTTCCTGCAGCGCACGAATCTGGTCGTCCTTTGAAGAAGTCTGGAGATTGAAGTTGGAGTTCAACTGGTTGAGCTGTTCTTCCAAGTCTTTGACACGCTTGTCGTACTGCTGGAGCAATAGCTGGTCTCGTTCATATTGCGCGCGTGCGTTTAGGTTCTCTTGTTCGAGTTCTGCGAGACGACCTTGGGTCTGCTGCTGATATTGCTCTCTGAGTAACTGCTCTTGGGCCAACCGTTGCTGCTCAGCCTGCAACCTTTGCTGTTCTTCAAAATCTCTCTGGGCCTGCTGCTGAGCAAGCATTTGTTGACGCTGCTGCTCGTCCCATTGATTTTGGAGTCGACGTTGTTCAGCCTCATACTCTTCCTGCTGTCGCTTTGCTTCCGTGGACCAAAAGTCGTTGATGGGTTCGGGATCCGGTATGGTTGATTTTGGAGGAGGCGTTGGTTCCTTCTCCACCTCCTTGGCGGGCCGCTTGGGAAGCGCTGGCCGCTCTTCATCTTCGCTAAGTAGGTTTGGAGGTTGTTGAGGAAGCTTGGGGATGGTGATGAGACTCGTGAGATATCTTAAATTTGAGCATTCATAATAGAATCTGACGAGTCGGTAGTGCTGCGCGTCATATCGCCCACGAAGCGGCTCCAGTGCCTCCTCGTCGCCCGTGGCTAGCAACTATTAGCGCCTGGTAAATTCGCAGACTCTTACGATATGCTTACTTGTATGCATAGCTCTCAGCATGCTAGTTATAAACTTGTATATTCCGTAACTTTCTTGAACGAAAGGCACTAGCGCGGAAATCCTGCACTCATTGTTGGCGCCGCTGCGGAAATGGGAGAATATGAGTTTTTGAAAAGATTCAATTTGATCTTGCAAGGTCATAAGATCCGTGATTGTCTCATATCTATGTAACGTCAATTTGCGGGTAAGAAAATAAGTATGAGCCGGATGACGTACCCTTCGTTTGGATCATTGATTGATTTCAGACTGATATATTCCTCATATTCAAACAAACCTGGTTGTTTGTAGTTAATACCTAGAGGCCTTGGCCGATAGGGGGTCAGGGCCTGGCACTCACCATTGAATTCAGGATGTTGGCGATGGAATGCCAATTTAGATTCCAAGAAAAAAACATATTCTCTAATCAGCGGGCCGTATCCTAGGTCATCATATCAGCCGTATCCTTAACTGATGAGATAATCAACGCGGAAACGTATCGACGACCGGAACAGCGTACCTCGAAGGCCGTCGCCCGCCACCCCTCTGACCAAACTATCGAGCCATGGAACATGGGACTGCGCTTCTTGAACCGTGATTGGATGGCCTTCTTGTAACACTTTATGGACAGTTATAAGCGCTTTGAATGTCTGGACCTCATCCGCTAAAATGGGCTGCCTAATCGTTTGCGCAAATCGCAGTTAGCAATGGGTTGCTTTTGTATCGACTCGGATCTCCGCAACTGAGCAAAGCACAACGTTTGTACGTCGCAGAATGGCCGCCACTCACACTTTCATGCCCGCCCAGAACGAGGAGGATGACTTGTGGTCCCAGGTATAGACAATACAGCTCCGCACATGTTTTCCTGCAACGAATCAGTCGGCGCCACCCGTAGGGCAAGGTTAGGGAACGGTAACGTACGTTTGGGTGCTGTCTCCTCTGCGCAGTTCTATATATCAGCAAATTTTGAAATATGAGAAAGGGTGGTCGCTTCGATTTCCGAGGGGCGCCTACCGATGCTTGTAGCTTTGCGGATGTTAACCGCCAAATCAGCTTCGGTTCTGCGGATTAAGCTCAAGTTAGCCTTTTCCTAGTCAAGCATCGTGTAGAATAGCTTGAAACGAAGAAACATACCTGCTCATATCTATTTTCCGTGTGCTTGTCGAGTTGTATACCATAGACATTGCCGGGGGGCTTCGTGTACGCGGAGGTCAAGCTACGCACCGGGAACGGCGGTGGGCCAGCTCCAACCAGCACCAAATGAAATAACTGTGAGTACAAAGTGAGTTGCAATCAATGTATCACTATAGCAATGGAACGCAACTGAAGCTTTCGAAAAGAGCTATTGAGGGTCAATTTCAGGCGATTTCGTAGAATCTCAGGGATGAACTGACGTACGGGCATTACGTAAGTCCGCAGGCAGTGAACTCTGATGAGGGATGATCTGCCGTCGCTCGCCGCTTAACTAACGACGGAGTAGCGTCGTGCGTGGAGCGAATTAATTATGATGTTTGTCATGTTTGCTCTTATGTCTTTGAAGAACAGGTCGGCATTCAGGAGGAAAAAATGACGAGAAAATAGAAAAGAAAATGCAGGTGGATGAATACAAATTAATATAAATATAATGTGAGAGCTAGGTACTAAATATTGGCAATGCGACTTTCGAGTGAGATTGTACATACGGAGCATGAGGCTGATCTGCTAGCTCAGGAGATAGGAGGCACGAAGCAATGGGAGGAGCATCTGTTACATTAAACCTGTATGTTGTGATGGTTCTACTACATCAACCGTAGTTAAACCGGGGGAGTAAGTGCATAAAGACGAACAAAAGCGTAGTCATCATTGGGACGCGTCCCAATCCCTAGCAGCATCATCACTTGGAGGCATCCTGTCAACTACATTCAAAGCCGGGTGATTTTTTGACAAATCGTCAACGTTAACCGCACGGTTCACACGGTCTGAGGCTTCGGGATGCGCAGACGCATTCTCACTTTGAGCGGGTTGTGTGCTAATACTTGGATCATTCAGTTCGGTCAACTGAGAGTCTCGTACTTCGAGAGGCAAGGGGCTGCTCGGTTCTGAACCAGACGGCGCTTTGATGATCAGGAGTTCTTCTTGAGTAAGGTCGTTTTCTGTCTTGGTGGATGCATTCGATTTCCTGTGACGAGGAGACTTAAGCTCGGGTGCATTCCTTTCGTTCCTTTCAGTGGATTCGGGAAACAGGTGAGGTGCCAAGGGCTTGCGTTTAGGGATTGATATCGGGTTAACCCGATAAGCAGATCTCTCGGGAGGAGGTAGCGGAGTTCCTGGAGGAGGCAATGGCCTACCACGACCAATAGGGTGGTCAGGAACCACTGTGCTTCTGTCCGGTACCCTGTGCAACGGATCGCTTCGACCCAGAACATTTAACCCCCACTTTTTGGCGGCAGCAGCGGCAGCAGATCCTATTGAGCTCATCGTCTGCCGAGTTTCATGTGGTTTGTGGGCCGATGTAAACGAACCAGACCGAGATGTCAATTTATGTCCCGCTGCTAGATTGCCAAAATCCCCATCGCTGTGCTCAGCGTTTGAACCCGTAGATGCTTTGCTGAGAATAGAATCAGTACGAGGACGAGTATCAGCTAACAGTTCATTTGACTTAAAGGAGCTTATCGAGCGTTGTCTTGGCCGATCATGCAAGCGCCCTGAAGAGAAGCCCTGAGAGTGCTCCGGGACGTCTGCTGTAGTGCTGGTTGCGTTGTTGCTATCAAGCCTGACGTCCAGCGTAGGCTCGTCAAAGCCAAAAGAATCTGAATTTAGGGTCGGTTCGGATTCTGAAGTAGTGAAATGTCGAGGGGAAGAAAGCGAATCCCGCTGCCGAACACCATCCACATCACTAGAAGTTTCATCAAGGCTCAACGTGCTTTTGTTCCACGCCTCGGGGGCTGGCGACGGAGGAGTAGACCCTGATGTGACGCCTCCAGGTTGGCCTTCAGTGCTCAAAGTTTCGTCAACGTCAACCTTCGTTCCATGCTGCTCCACATTCAGATCGCCTTCATGACCAGCAGTGGCCTTCAATGCCCCTTCCCAAATGCCACCACGGTGGCGTTGTCGAGACGTATCAAAGAAGGGTATATCGTCCCAGTAGGGTAGCACCAGGGTCTCCCCCACAACCTCCCTGATTCGACTTTCAATGGCCCGGAGAATCACACCGTAAGTGATCTGTCTCGAGCTTACAATGGGCTCAATGGCCATCTCCATTTCTGGCATCGTCTCAAATGATATCCAAACTCGGTTGCTCGGTGGAGGTTTGAAACGTAGTAAGCCATGGCCTTTTAGCTTTTTCAACACTACTGCTAGCACAAGGTCAACCTCCCGCGCTTTGAACCTCGGACCCAGATCAATTCGAGCAGTTGCTGCAATCTCAATGCGAAAGTTACCGCTATATGCGAAGTCCATCTCCACACAACAATTGCCGTCGACGGTCAAATCTTTGAGCCGGGGATTTGTAATCAAAGGCGCACCTTCCCCGGCGTTTATTTTCCGAAGCACAATGCTTGTGATGAAATTCGGTTTCTTCACTCGAGATATCTTCTTTGAGATCTTTGTCCAGATATGGCTTTCCAGTTCGGAGGTTTTATAGAGGGCTAGAAAAAGCCTTCCAACCAAAGCGTTGAACCAACGTGTTTGAAGATTCTCTTCAGAAGAATGCAGGCGTTTGACAAGGTCGACGATATCCTTGACGTCGAAATGCTGCGCTGTTGGCGGAGAATTTGGAGAATCGGGGAGCTTTTCCAAATTCTTTAGGATCGCAAAGTACAGATCTTCCTTTTCTGAGGGATTGTCCGAGAACAAGTAAAACGGGAGTGTCGAAGCTGGAGGGCTGTTGGTGTCCGGTTGAGGTAGCTTTCTTGAAAGACAAATGGCATTTCGCTTAATCCATAGTTCGCCCTCCGGGATATATCCTCCTCCACTGTATATACTAACATCGTGATGAGATAGGGAAATAACGTAACGCACTTCCACCTGTTCGGAATCATCGTATAACATCAGGTGGCCGTGTCTGCACAGTGAGTAATGAATCAGTATTTCCGGCACATACACGTCCACGAAAGGTCACAAACCGTAAGACCACGTAGAACGCGTTCCTCCCCTTCCTGCCATTTTTGCCGTTTGCTTTATTAGGATCGATGGTTGGGGCCGTTTTTCTGTCAAAGATGCTCCGGTACATGCTCTGGTACACACTAGGACTCTCAGGAGTAATAACTTCCCCAGCCGGAGTGGTCCGTTCTGGGGGTTTTCCATTGATCCCTCCCGGGACATATTCCCGACAGACAGTGAAATAGCCAGCTGCTACATCGGATTCGTGGGTCCGCTGGAACTTTTCGGCAAGGGCATCAGTGCGGTGTTGAAGCGTGGACTTGTCGTCATTCGGTCGCTGGATCTTATCAAACCCATCCTCTTCTGATTCTGATACTTTCTCGGGTAAGGTCAAGCAGGCATGGAGAAAAAGAAGGCCAAAGAGCAAAGGAATGAAGGTAACGCCTCCTAGGACATAGACCAACAAGAGCACACCCAGAGAACCCATCAGGTGCAAGATTGCAGGCCACGTCGCCCCATCGGAAAGATAGGCATTAACGGCATGTATTCATCACACTGCACAGTCAAACGAGAAGACGGAGTTTCTGTCAACACAACAACGGCGTTGATGTTGCATTTTGACCTCCAGGAGGTTTAATAGACGTCATGATGGAGCGGTGATGATAACACATTGTATCTTGGTCTTGAAGCACATAACGGCGTAATTATCGTATCATACATGTATATACCATATGTCTTTTTACTTTTGTGAGGCGAAGTATGTAATTGACGTTACGATTCAGCGTACGAACCTAGAATCCTCATCACGGAACTCGATGGCTGACACCGGGAGCAGCCTCAACCACGACCCAGATAACAAAGATGAAAGGGAATTACCGTGCGATTAGAACGCTTTCGTCTCTTTGTCACAATTGTACAGGATATACTCTGCATGCCTCGCAGATATTGACATCGAGAATGGTTTGGATCTTTGAGTGTCCTTTGTTGTACTTAAAAAACACGGATCGACGGCGCCCCGGTCGCCGGCCGCGGCAGAGCGCCAGACAAACAGCGCAAACATGCTAGAATGGCGGCACGTGATACAGCTAGTGGCCGCTGCGGGCTGCAGTACTTGCCGTCTTCCGTAATCCGGGTGCGAGTGGTCGCTCAGAGCTCGGTGATTGAAGCCCTAGGGGAGTATCTGGATTCTGACCTCCCTGCATGGGGTCATTTTCTTATCCCATCCATGAAAGCTCATTGCGAGCTTTAAAAGCATTTGTTCCGATAGTGAACGAGGCATGTCGCATCCTGCCACAGCCGTGATCTTCGGATGAAAGTGAGTTATGGAGTAATCCATGTGGACGAGCTGGGTGATACAGAACTGGATGCTGACCCGTTTCTTCAGGGCTTGCACCAGGAAGACAGGAGGGTGCATTCGGACGATAGGCTTTCGTTGTATTCCTGGTGCTGTCCTGGTTCATCCTGCACCGTTGTCGTACCAGCCTGTCTTCGTCGCTTGAAACGAACCTCGAAAACCCGAACCGCGATACCACAAAAATGGGCGAATTCCCATGATACGTTTATCGATAAGTCTCGAAAATCGCCCATGTGATGACTTCTCGCCCTTCAATGAATCGCAGTAATTCGTCCTGCAGCGGATTGACGAGCCGGGGACATACTCTTCACCTTTCTCAACCCGAACAATTGACTTTCGACCCGTCGGGCCAGAGTTCCGCTGCCGATTTGGCGAGCGGCGACTATGAAACATGCGACGCAAATCGAGTGGTCAAAAGACAGAAACTTGACCTTCGAGTAGACGTGCCCAACACCCTGCGGGGCCCGAAGTCCCGACTTTCACAATGTGTCGCAGGACCCCTTACGTCGCAAGATCTGCCCACGCCCATCCAGGCGGGGAGGCCTTTCTGGAGTTTTCAGGATGAAATATCTAGGGTCGTGCCATCACAACGATCAGAGCAAACTGATACTGCTGCCGACGAGCCTCAACAATCTGCCTCTTGTCCTCCATTGCCGATGCGTCCCTGGAGACAGAGAACCCACAATGACAATCTTACGGAAGTAACGTCGCAGACTGACGAGGCTGCCAATAGCGAGGTCCAGACAGTCCCCTTTTGCGTCGAGGTGCCTGAGGCAGCTCCAAAGTTCGATTCTGACAGTAGGTTTCTTTACCGTTTGTTTTTTCGCCATGGCTAATACTCTTCACAGAACCTCTGGACTTCTTCCCTTGGACTGGCACGCATCCCGAAGATATGTTAACCGATCAGACAGCGAAACAAGGCTTTTATGACCGTGTCCAGGTTTCCCAGAATGAGAGTAATACTGCCAGACCGTCACTCTATACCCACTTCAAGCATCGTTCCGGGCTGAAACTGCTATCGTCCGTTTTTACTGCCGCCTTGGATAAACGTCAATCCCATTGTAAAATAACGGCGTTTTCAACTTTCCGGCCTCCCCCTCGTGTCACTCTCACTGACATTAAACGGGAAGCGTGGCTGCGAGATTTGGCGAACCCTGCAGTACCACTCCGCAAGTTGAGCCGAACTATACCTCATGGAATCAGAGGGAAAATTCTTCTTGACCAGTGTGTGAATAAGGGTATTCCAATTGGGAGAGCCGTGTGGCTCGCAAAGTGTGTAGGTGCGAACGAAATCCGTGCTTTCAAAAGAAAAGGGACCTCTGCAGCAATGGCCCATGGTCTCGAGGTGAAATGGGTGCGGGATTGGAGCTTCAGCGTTCAGCAATTTGTGGAGGGTATTGCCAGTACTTGTGGAGCGCCAAACTGGGCTGCTAGCATGGCTTATGTGTAAGTTCTGGCCGGGTTGAAATCCCACCCCCAGATTTTGCTTCTTCTGACACTTTATGTAGTATGAGGCTCGCGGCAAGGTTATTTCAAGAACAGCTGATTGACCAAGATCTGTGTCTTGACTGGTTTCTGCAGTCACTGAACACAGTTTCCATCGGAGCTCTTCCCATATGGCTATCTATGCTAGGGACATACTGGAGAGACCTTATCCAATATCGTAAAAGAGGACGTCAATTAGCAGAGTCCCTACTCGCAAAACTAAAAACGGCACGTCTTTTCCACTGCATCTTGATGTATATGAGCACTTACTAATATCTTCCTTAAGGCCTTGATCCTTCAAGATTCAACTTTTAGGCAGCAGATTGTTGACCGCCTCTCGCGACTGGTTAAGACTTTTGCGGAATCACACCCAACCTGTTTTGTTTTACCTCTCACTTGGAGGAATTACAGAGGTACCCTGGATGACTGCTTTCGCATTACTCATTGTGAAAACAAAGTGAAGCTGGACAAACTGTTTCAAAGAAACGAGAGGGTGACGAAGACCGAGTTGTGCCGTCAAAGTGGACTCCAATCGTCCACTCAACGACTCTTCTCCCTCCTTGATGCTGCTGACTCGTTGAACGACATAGAGAATCTTTCCTCGGAATGCCTCAACTTATGCCTGGATTATGAATCTTTAGTCTCGAGACTTTTAGAATGGGCGTCAACAAAATTCCGCAGCGGATCTTCTCGAATATACGTTGCCGTGCGATTGTTGCGCAAATGGAGGAAAATCGGCATCGACATAGACAGTCATATAGTCACTTTTCTTCAACACAAGGCTGATACTCCTGGATTTGCCACAGGGCACATATATCATATAGTTTCCGAGCTGGTCCGGTCCCAATCATTTGCCGTGAGCAAATACT
Organism: Aphanoascus verrucosus; assembly: GCA_014839905.1. NCBI lineage: Eukaryota > Fungi > Ascomycota > Eurotiomycetes > Onygenales > Onygenaceae > Aphanoascus > Aphanoascus verrucosus. The sequence goes on along the minus strand of JACRYM010000035.1, from coordinate 252,627 downwards.
TGCAACAACTTATGGCGCGGGGCGCTGTTACAAACAGCAAGGTGAATTGATCCCAATGACACTAATGTAAAGAAGGAGAGCTAATTCTAGCAGCCAATGCATGCAGATGTTCAGCTTCTGACACATCTTCCCTATCGACGGCTACCGAGTCACGTTTGGAACCTTCGGAACACCCTTCTTACCCGAGCGGGATTCTCGGTGAATGCTGAGTTTCACCAAATCCTGAATATAAAGCACTCAATCAGTGGCAAGATCTCAGATGTCATTACCGAACCAGTCGTCAGTGAATCCGCGGGAATCTCACAACCGACCGATCTCTCGAGTCTCAGTTGGACAGTAAAATCTGAAATTGGACACTGGATACGCGAGCACGTTGCGTTACACCGCAAACGCCATTTGAGGTGCGTCCCTTCCCATACTCTGTCTCACCAACTCAGCTAACCATAATAACAGAACGACCGTAAATAACAAAACTTGCGCTGTCGAAATCTCAGCCCTCACGCCTGCTGAGTTTCTGGTGATAAGGGACATCATTGAAAGTCTAGGTGATTTGTCGCTGTTAGCAGATATCCTGAAACATGCTTCTAGCTCCGACGATGCCATTGTTTTGGTCTCTGTGGCAGACACTTTACATTTTCATATTGATTCTTTTAAAGCTATCGGAGCATCCGCTGATCTTTTCAAGAGTCTCTTGGATGGATACTCCCAAGTCAACAAGACGAATCATGCAATCATGGAGCTGGTATCGTCTCTACTCGAGGTTGCAATAAAGCTTGCACACGAGGGCTCTGCGGTGGCAGTGCTTCGTCGCGATCTCTGTCGCTTTGATAGAAGATCTACCGTGGTTGTTTCGTCGCCAGTGTCCGAACATCCAACAGAAACGTTCAACCCATCTTATGAATCCTTCCCTGATGCCTTGAATCAGTTGCTCAATTCGAGTTGTGGCATGGATGAAACAAGCATAAGTCGAATTTTCGAAATGCTGACTGGAAAATTGCAGTATTCCAAAGAACTGGATGCATCGTCGCAGGAGACTGCCCGGTACTTATCCCAGTTACGTACCTTCAACCCGAAGCTCTTTGACGGATTGATGCTCAAATGGATCATCTCGGTACTCAAATGTCCCTCACGCCCTTGCCTTCTAGCTTTTCTCCCCTCCTTAATTGGCGTCGGCTGCGTCACACTCCACGCATTCTTCAGTCTGGTGAATGGACTCTTGGAATCTGAAATGCATTGGGACTCGATCTCAGATATACGCGCTCTTCGCTTTCAGATGGTTGCCCTGCTCTGCCTTGGAAAACATAGTAAACTGGGCGTCAATGACTTCGTAAGTGTCGCTCTGTATATGATTTGTTGCGTTGGTCCTGACTCTCAATTCAGATATCGTACCGCTTCAAATTTGCTAGGGCGGAATATGTCACACAGCACGCTCACGAGGCGCTCGGCCTATTGAACGAAGCGCTGATGGCGGGTGACACGATTCAGAACGACACTCACGAAGAAGCTGAAACCCGGGTGTCGTCGATGGTACCGCTGTTGTGTGAACTGATGATCCAAGATTTAAGTGTAACCGGTCCCGAAGGTGCCCATCGAATTGTGGAGGAATTTCCAAAATGCGTGAGGTTTATTCATCAAGCTCTAGATGTTCTGCTTGGGTTACAGACGCAAGGTATTAGGTTCTCTCTTCACATTCGCTCTCTCGGAAATGCTAACATACTCCAGATCTGCCCGGGCCGCAGAAGACCCAAAGCATCGTTGAGCTCATTGATGACTTCTCCTTGCCTTACTGTCTAATCAAACTGCAGATTCTCCTTGATGCTAAATCGGATGAGGAGAGTACTAGAAACAACATTGTTGATCTACTTTTCAAAACAGCAGAATCCGATGTTCGTAACGGAGAGCGTCGCTGGCTCGAGGTTCTGAATGTCCTCCCAGTCAACGCAGCTCAGTTGGTAAGCTTGTTGGCGATTTCTGGTAATGCTGATTTCTTGCTGACAATCTCACAGATCAGGCAGCGCGCGGAACGCGAACTTCTCGGACTTCCCCTCCCTTCTCCCCAGTTAACAGATCCTTCAGTTGAAGAATCAGCGTTGGTTTATCTTCGCATTGTTGACGAGCTGTCATACTCGATTCCCGACGAGTTCATTTCGTCCCCAATGAGCCTTGAACTCGGAGACAAGTTGCTCTCTCTTTTACAGAAAGCTGTCGAGCTTGGAAGGAGGGGTCCCGATATTGCAGGGTCCAAATCCGTCGAATCATTCCCGGATTCCGCTTCGTTTCCAATGGAACTGTCAATGGGTCTCGGTTTATATATCATCCTTCGCCTTGTAGCACTACATCGTTCGTCATTTTCCATAAGTACCGGTTCGAAAGCCGAACTTAATCACCAAACTCGCCATCTGATACAGATCAGCTGCATCACCAGGTCTCCGCTATTTGCTCGTCGCCCAACAGAAGGATTCGGCTCCGCCTTTCACGTTTTTACCAAACGCAGCAGCCTCTTACGATTACTTCCAGACACTTGGGCCGATCTACAACTTCTTTCCCTCGATGTTTGTTCCGCTCTTGTTGACACCCTTCCTGACGAAGCTCGTTACGAGTGTGCGCGCTTCCTACGGGAGAAATGCCCCGTCTTCCTTCATCCCCAAAACGATCCACGCCTACTCTTCCTTCTCGGTCCGATCATGGAAATCCAACCCACGTCGACGCACATTCCGCCAAGCATATCAACAGCCAGCTCATCGACTAACCTCACACCCCACTTACAATCTACTCCGTCTCAAGTCCAAACTCTCCCATCATCCACGACAGTTGAGGACCCTAACTTCTTGACGCACAGACTCCGGTTTCAACAAAATGGGCGGATTATTGGCCCATTTCCACACAAACCGTGGGAAATGCTGGGTGAAGCAGCCCCAATTGTGGGTATCAACGACACGCCTGTGAACTTGGCTTACTTCGGTGCGAGGCAGACGAAGGGGCCTTGAACGCCGTCCGATATAATGAAGAACCCTTCTCTATATATACATCCATTCCTAAGATATCCCGACTCTTCTTGTATGTTGCATTATTCGCTTTGTTTGGGTATTGGGTGTTCCTTTTTGGTTAAAGGCATCAGGTTCGGACATGGTTTTTCTCATAGAAGTTGTTTTGCTTCGCTTGAAGTATGAGTTTGCTAGTTATGCGGGAGTTTGTGTTTACGATGGCATGAGATGAATGACATCAGGTGGATATACCATTTTTGTTGCGTTGCCGGTGGTATAACATCGTGGCATTGCTCTGATTTTTTCTCGGTTTTCAACTTGATTACCTTGCGCTTCTCCGGTTCGGTTCGTAGCATTGTACATACATATTTCTAAGGCAGTGTCTCAGTATATCATAATCACTTCTTTGGCACTTCTATTTCTGTAGAGAATAGGTAGTTTACTTGCCCCATGTGGTCCTCAGCAAGCCCAATTTTGGTTCACGTGATAGGCATTTTCCGCCCGGGACTGGGCACGTCATGAGCTTGGAGCTTGCGCCGGAAATACAACCTAACGATCATGTCCTTGTTAGGTGCAGAAGCCGGAGACAGCCATTGGAAATATATATCTAAGTTAGAGATTATTCTATAAAAGAATTCGAATAAATGATTCCGACAGCGAAATGCCTCGCCCGCGGGCCGGGTTTTGTTAAGCGAACGGCCGAGGAGCTGACCCGTCTATCAAAGATGGGTAAGTACTAACTCCATAGAGCTCTGAGCTTCTATCCGGTTGTTTCCTATCACCTTGCACTATTTCTAAGCTGTAATATGCTGTCAACTTCAAATGATCAAAACTGACAAGTTGCGATACGCAATTTTATAGCATGGAGCTTCCAGACCCTTGATGTCCCCACGAAGCCGTACTACCTCCTCGATTTTGAACATGAAGACACCGTTGAAGCTTGCAAAACGATGGCCGATCGCGCCGTCGGAGGTTACAGCACAGCGAGCTTGGACTATGTGCCTGCTGATCCGGCAACAAACTCACCCGCTCACGCTCGATTTCATGGCTCAATCTCGACCAAATTACCCAAGAACTGGAGAATACAAAGGAGTGGCTACGCTGCATTTCGAAATAAAGACCGGCGATGGATTTTTGGAGGGCTAGAATGGGATTTGGATCCGTACGCGTTCCTGGCGCTGCGGGTGAAGTCTGACGGAAGACGGTATACGGTCAACGTCCAGACGGACAGCATTATTGAGACGGATATCCACCAACATCGACTCTGGACGCATCACCATCGACTAGCCTCGCAAATGTCTCCGCCAGCAGCAGAAACGGGAGAGGAGCCCTTGATGGATGTTCCACCAGCCCTTGCTGATTTTCCCGTCGCGGACACAACATCATCGAATCATGTCACGACACCGAACCCGGACTTGACGGGTTGGGAGACGATATTTATCAAGTGGGGTGATTTTGTGCGAACGAACCACGGTAAGGTCATCGAGCCGCAGACGGGGATGATCAGGCAAAGAGTCAAGTCCGTTGGGATTGGATTGACGGATCGTGTGGAGGGGCCGTTTGACCTGAGAATCCATCGCATGTGGGCAACGAATGGATTGTCGAAGGAAGAAATGGAGGAGGAGAGAAGGATTTGCGGAGATCATGCGCTGAGCGCTTCTGCGGCAGAGTTCTCTGAGGAAGAGCCTTCGCTTGTGGAGGCGGAATCCAAGGGGCTGGACAGATTCAAGCATTTGAAAGGATTGAAAAAGAAGGACAGGGACTAAACGAAAGAGCTACATGCCCTGTTGACGGGTATCTAACTCGACCTCTTGTATTCCATGCATCATCATAGGGCGTTTTGGCATGTACAGTACGGTACGGACGGCATTCTGACTCTATCAGGTCTCAGTTACATTTGCCACAGAGTGGTAACCCATTATTGATTCTAAGCAAAGAATATTGGAAAATTATTGTTGTTGTTTCGCTGTTTATTATACACAAGTCGAAAAAATGCAAACATGTCAATGCCAGCATGACCAGATCATACTCTTCATCCCGCATGTAAGAGCCCTGGCCCTCTAGATTTATGTACCAATGGTTCCTACACCCTTTTTGAGAGCCTTGAGAACTCCATTCCATACCCCTTTTATTCAACCAAAACTCCGCCTTCTAGGACAGAGGGCATCCCTTCCTCGAAGACGTCTCCAGTGATTCGTTCAAATGCCTCTTGATACTTGAGCGCGGTCTTCTTTACAACGTCATCAGAGATGGCAACGTTTTCCTTTCCAGCCAGTCCGCTAGAAGTCAACCAGTCTCTCAAGAACTGCTTGTCAAAACTTCCTTGGGCGCGACCAGGCTCATATTTGCTCACTGGCCAGAATCGGGATGAATCTGGGGTCAACACTTCATCAACAAGGACAATCTGATCAGTCTCTTCATCGAGGCCAAATTCAAACTTTGTGTCAGCAATGATGATACCGCGAGAGTAGGCGTGCGCGTAGGCCACGTTGTAAAGGGTGACGGAGATGCTTTGAATCTGGTCGGCGTACTTCTGGCCGATGAGTTTACCCGCTGCAACCTGTCAGTCCTGCATGAAGCAAGTGTTTGTGAGAGTGCGCACCGTCTCTTGGATGGATGTTGATGTCATGGTCTCCTTGATCTGCTTTGGTGCTAGGAGTCCATAACGCACTTGGTAGCCGGGCACTCTCGACCAAGTCTGTGGGCATGGCTATTCCGTTGACAGTGCCAAATTTCTGGTATTCCTTCCATGCCGAGCCCGAGATGTATCCGCGCACAATTGACTCAATTGGAAAGACCTTGACCTTGCCCACGATCATACTCCTGTCCTGGTATTTTGGGCGGAGCTCTCCCGGGATCTGGTGCGGCAGATCAAGGCCGAGGAAGTGCGTCTCGAGGGTTGGCAAGGCGGCTTTGAGAAATTTGAACCAGTAAGCGGAGATAAGGGTGAGTATAACTCCCTTGTTGGGAATGCCCTACGCACATCGTGAGTCACAATTGTCTCTTTGCATTGCGGATGGAGAAATCAACCTACATTGGCCATGATCACATCGTAGGCAGAGATTCTGTCTGAAGCGACAAAAAGAAGGGTCTTTTCGTCAATCTTATAGATCTCTCTGACTTTACCTTTCGCGACCAAGGGGAAGATATCTCCAAGGTCACTCGACATGAAGGGCTCCGTGTTGATTTGGCGAGCCATTGCAGCGATGCGGAATGCAATTCTTCAACAGACTCTATAAAAGAAATCGAGCAAAGAAGAAAACACGCGGACCGACCAACAAACGAAGCTCAAGAGTGTCAGCTCTCAGACTTGCGGAGAGACGTCTAACAATTATATAGAGGTTTTGGCGGGGCGGAAGTCGCGGGGCATGTGAAGGTTTTGCGCGATCTGTGGACCGCGACGACAAAAGCTTCCATGATCCTTCATCGTCACTCACAGGCCTCCGCGTTCTCGACCAGCACCCTTCACCCAACACGAGAGGTTCCAGATTTCTCATTCTGAGAGTTCAACCAGATGCCAAATGCCTCACTTGTGAATGCCCACGGAAATGCCAAAAGCCTGACTCCAAGTTCCGAGGTGATATCCATAACTCCCGACCTGTCGTGTCAGTTCTGAGTTCGCGTGGCAATCTGCGTTGCTTTAACTGAAACCGTCAACTTTTTGTCGTTATCCCCGGGAGGCGCTCTTGTAACCTGGCAGTTGGGGATTCCGTGGGTTTCATAAAGCCGTCCCCAGAAGTTTCGTGCGTGGAAAGTTAGATTTTGACCGCCGGTTGCCCAACGATGCGTGTTCAGCATGGCACGATATCTAACACCCTCGAAAATTGCACTGCTTGCTCTAATCTCGATTTACTCTGAAGGAGTGGTTCCAAACTCAGCCATTGTGGCCCTTTTGTCCTTCTTCGCGTCACATTTACTTCCCCTGAATTCGTTGGACTCGGAGAGCCATGTTCTTGACCGCGACAATACCCATACTATATCCATCAAGGAATTCGAAGAAGCAACGTCCAGTTTGGCTTCGTCGATCCCCGGTCGTACAGTATGGGATCTCTTCCTGAAAAGGGTATGGCAGCTGGACTGCGTAGACTCCCTTGAGGAGTTCTTCACGTTGGTATCAGACCTGGTCGCCAAAACCCGTGAAGAACAACTACGCGACCAGAGCAATGGGATAGCCCCAGAACCCGGCAAAATGCGCTTTTCCCGCACTTCACCCCTTGGCATATTCGTACGAAGAGCGCAGCTTGAATATGCCAGACTTCAATTCCACGATTCAGTAGCGCTGTGGCGTACATTCATTCAGTACAGAATGCCAACGTACCACGCGTGGGCGAAAAGAAATCCGATGTACAGCCATACTAAAGTAGATTCAAATCTTGTGGAGCTTGGCTTGGATCCAGATAGTCCACTGGCAAGAGTTGTTTACGGCGATCTGGAGCATGGAGAAGAAGATACAAAGGTCACGCTCAGTACAAAGGATATGGAAAAGCTACTGGAGTTCCAAGTCCAGGAAATGCAAAGTAATCATCTTGCTTCGCCCGTATTTGAATATGATTCTTCGTGATGCTAACATGACCTAGACAAGGGCACAAGGGTGACGGATGAAATGCGGAAGGCTCTACAACGGATGCTTACTTCTGGGGCGGCGGTCCCCAATCTCTCGCACTATATCAAGTAAGGATGAACCATTGAAATTCTCGTATGCAAGTACGGAGTTGCTAACGATGCCGAAGATTTCTGGATTCATGGAAGGCTGGCGATTTTCCATCGTCTTTCGATAATCTTCATCGGTACTTCGACTACGCCATGCATAATCGGGATCGAACATGTTATCAATACGCATTGCTAAACCTAGCTATCCTCCAAGCTGATTTCGGATGTCTTGGTGAAGCAGTTTCTGCCATGCAAGAGGCCATCTCCATTGCCAGAGAAACTCAAGATATGCACTGTCTAAACTATTGCATGAGCTGGTTGTATCATTGTCGGAAAGCACACCCGCGTGCACTGCAAGATGTGCAGAATACAGGAATGCTTGGAAGCGACAGAGAAGCGTTGGCCTTTCTGCAGGCTAAGGCTCGCGAAAGCGAGATGTGGAGTCTTCTCAGCACCTCCTTACTGGGAGAAGCGAAGTTGGGATTGACCTATGTATGTGGACTCGACGATGTTTTGACGAAGGTACTGACTGCTTTACTTAGGGGGAGAGCATCGCGTCTGTCTTTGAACAAATCGCAAAAGCAGCTCATCTCAACGCTAGTCAAAGTCTGAACGCCTCGATGGGTCAACTGCAGGTGTTGCAAGCGTCCGTTTTTATGCGTCTTGGTATGTATCTCAGAAGCCTGAGAGCAGAGTGACATTCTCTAATCTGGTCCTCCAAAAGGCGCGTCACATTTAGCTCGAGCTACGTACGACATTTTCCGAGAATGCTACTTGGATGATGCAGTATTCGATGATTACTTGAAAGCTAGCTTTCGAAACTCACAGCTCGTGAGTTCTTCCTTCATGTGCTTTTCGCCTTGGGCTGGTAGTCAATACTGACCGCAAAAGTTATCCTGGAGTGGAAACTTCAACCACGCCATATCGCAGTTGGAAAAGGTGTCTTCGAGTGCCCTTCAGGGCCTTAAGAACCAGCAGATATGGATATTCGTTTCTGGGTTGTTGAAATTGAGACAATTACTGCACCGGTAATTTTTCGGAATCAATCTTTTGATGAGATGAAAAACTAACCATCGACAGAGATAATAAGCTTGCCGCAGAGCATCTCATCTCCCAACTTCGGGCTTGTGTACCAGGCGAGCCAGAGCATGCAACTGCCCTGTCTTTGCTAGAGATCGAATTTTTGATGTGCAAAGGGGATTACAGCTCAGCGCTTAGGCTGATTGAACAGGCAGCGAAGAAGACGCAACAGGGTTCATTCGATGTTGCACTTCAAGTCCAGCTCTTAAACTTGAAAGCACGTATTCTTCAACATACGGATCAGCCTGAGAAGTCCTTCTCTATTGTGATGCGTGCGGCCAGCATCGCATACCGATCTCGTGTTCTCCCCGGTCTCTGGGATGCCCTCGGCAACCTCGCCGTCATTCTGATAACGTTCCAGGAATTCGAAGCGACAGCAGACATCCTAGAAAGCATCATGCCTCAAGTATTAGAGAGCAATGACTGCATGCTAGCGGCGCGGACGTATTCATTGCTGGTAGATGCAAACATGGGCCTAGCGGGGCGAAACAAGCAAGATGCAGTGCGGCATAAGGAATACATCGCAAGAGCGCTGGAGTTCATCGACGCGGCGTTCGAAGAGTACTCAAAGGTTCAGAACGTGCAGGGCCAGTGCGAGATGACGTCGAAGAAAGCTACGCTAATGCATTTGACTGGTGATTTGGCCTTGGCGAACGATTATGCTGCAAGATATCTCGATCTCAGACGGCAAGCGGGGGCGGAACGGTAGGCGGTACTTTTGGCATTAGATGGATGTTGTTGGGGTTGTATGCTATACACACAGTGCACGAGAAAATGGCTGTCGGTGCTAGTTGCAGCATCTTCCGGGTTCTTTAGATGGAATACCGAGTACGGAGTATGGAGGAGTTGATACATGATAGACCAGGGCAAGGATCTCGGAATAAACAGAGCTTTTCTTGGCGGAAAGTACAGAAAGGTTTTAAGGATATTCCGTTGCTGGAAGTACCATTATCCAAACCCGCGTCGAAAGGCTTGCCTCGAATCTGATATCACGGACGCACCGTGCACATTGCGGCGAATTGATGCCCAGCCGCCCATCAAAGCGTTCGGCGCTATCGTAGTAAGTTTCGACGGGCGTGCCAAGCCTCGATCCTCCACTCACAAGCTTTGCTTAGTCACCTGGCGGCAGATTTTTGGGTTGCCACCTTCCCCCATTCGGCGGCCTCGCCTCCCTGCACTCCTTCAGCAACTTAAAAGAAGCCCAACCGCCGTCGTCTTCCATCAGCATCATCACCATCCATCATCAACTCCACTCCAGATCCCTCCAGCTCTTAACAAAACAGCTTCTCACGAGCAAGCATCCTTCCAGCTCCTTTTACCAATACCACTTGTTAGAGCGGTTCGGCACAACAGCTGAGTTTATGTCAATCGAAAACCTCAAGACCTTTGGTGAGTCGTCTCTCTTGCCCACCACTCCCCGCGTTTCGAAAATCCACCTCACGAGGCCACGGGCTCTACCCCGCGCGTCAAACTGCTATGAAGACATGTTGTGAAAGCCCACGATACCGTCTTCTTGCAGTGTGCAGCGGAAAGGGTCCTGGGTCGCGTGATGTCGATTTTTGAAGCTCTCGTCTCTTCTGAGCGGGGTAGTGGGTGTGGCTGAATCTGCATGGAGGACCTCAGGGCTAACCACCACCACGCTTCACAGACCCCTTCGCCGAAGCTGACGAAGACACCGGCGATACAAAGCAGTCTCAGCAGTATATCCACATACGGATACAACGTACGTATTACGATTTTCGCCTTGTCGTTCCTCTGTCCCTGTTGTTGTGTTGCGTTTGCTCTTGGCTTGGCATCGCAAAGGCTAACACGTCACTTCTTCAGAGCGCAATGGTCGTAAGACTCTGACCACTGTCCAAGGTCTCCCGAAGAAGTTCGACCAGAAGAAGATCCTTAAGGTCATCAAGAAGAAATTCGGTATGTTGCATTCGACGGCATGTTATTTTCGATGTCTGACCACGAACTGACATCCTGCTATTCTAGCTTGCAATGGCACCATCGTGACCGACACTGAGATGGGCGAAGTGATCCAGCTCCAAGGGGATCAACGCAAAGATGTCCAGGAATTCTTGACCGACAAGAAAGAGGGACTTGAGCTTGACGCCAAGACCATCAAGGTCCATGGGTTCTAAGTCAAGATACACGCGGCCCTCGTCGTGTTCCCGCCAGTCTACGCTCGCAATAATCGACCCATTCATGCCTTGTATCGTCTACTGTTACAAGATATGACATGGCAAGATTGTTCATCAGCCTCTGATATTCGTATCTGCCTGAGCGATGGGTGTGAGCTCTATTTGAAGACATCAGAGTCTATCTTTACAGCTCACCGGCAACCAAGACTGCCACCAAGGGAAGGATTTCTCCTTAATAACGACGGGATGACGGCGAGCGGCGGCGTTGAACAGATACCCATTGCATAGATTGGTTTTGTTATCGTTGTGATGCTGGATGGCGTTTTAGATGACTTGCTCTCGTTGCTTGTCCTATCTGTCCGTTGACTCAAACCGGTAGTAATCGGGTTATTTCGGATCAATGGTTTGGGGGAAAGTATATTGTTACTACTTTAATGAGACTGAATGCCAACAAAATGTAGTCTTGTGCACTTGTTCCATCCATAAGTATCGGGTACATGGTCGATCGTTACAATTCTGCTTTACATTACGTCAATAATAGTTAGGGAGGGACCAATGGCTTCTCATCCGTGCTCTCCATGTCAATACTTTGTGTCATATGTTATCTATCCATTCATCCACCTAGCCACAGTCTAAGTAATTTTCGATGTCAGAAGCCATTTTCATCGGGGTTGTAACTCAATTCCTTGTTATCTACACAATACAGAGTAGTCAATGCAAGTTATTCACAAAGCCGATAAAAAGCCCAGACAAGGACCAAGTAACAGTAAGAAAACAATATGAACAAAGGAGACGAGCCGATGCATGCATGCTAGGGATATCTAATAACAGACTCGTAGAAAACTGATACAAGAAAAACATGTACTCGAAAGGGAGAGGAACAGAATGAGAACAGGAAAATCATCAGAGATCAGGAGGAGCCGCACCGCGGAAATTCTCAACCACGATCATCTTCTCTGCGGCCAGTCTCCAGAGCTTCTTGATGAGAATAAACAATGGTACTTCTGGCTCGTTTTCGCGGGAAAGATGTAGTTGAAGGAGGAGGGCGCACATGCTTATGAAACTGGCGATGGAGAATACAGAGAGAGAGGCTGCTGTTTCTTTCTTGATGTTGATCTTGCGCTGCGTGAGATGGTAAAGGAGGGTGAGGATCTGTTTGCATTATTAGATTTTTGAGATGTAGCATGAGATGGGCGAGCTAGCGCGAGACGAACTGAGGTAATAGATACCCATGCTGGGAGAAGGAGTCGCGGATCTGAAGATGCGCCAGAGAGATGAAGAATCCAAGATGATATGTAGGCGATGAGGCCATTCGTGGTAAGAAGACGGATCACAACGGCCGGAGGTGTGTAATTAAGAAGCCTGTTTCTTGGTGAGTTTGTGCAACAGGAATATACGGAGCTTGTAAGGCGCATGAAACACGCACCATCGAGACATCATACAATCAGCAAAAAAATACGACAGGTACGCCGACGAAAAACACTAGAATTGTAGCACCCAGTTAGCAAACCCGTCCAAGTGACCGCAATATCGGTGCACGTCGTATAGGGAGAGAGTCGATGTCATACCCATATTATTGCAAGTGCAACCTCCGTCACTCTGAATCTTCTATCAACATCCCAATCCACCGCAGCCACCGTTGCCGCCGTCCCCTTCATTATTGCCGCCGCCGTCCATCCTCCCGCTCCGCCAGCACCAGCACCCTCCTGCCTCCACAGATGTGGCTCAATCCTCAGCAATTCCGCCAGAAACGTGAATGCACAGCGCAAACCCCACCATGTCGCTGGTGCAACGCTCAATGCTCGACAAATAAGAAGAGGGAGATACCAGCGACGGTCGACGCCGAGTATCACAGCCACGCGGGGGTGTAAGGGATTGGTGGTGACGGTCTGAGGGGACGGGCTGCGTGCGGGGACTTTGGATGAGGCATCGGGGAGAATATGGGCGGGGGGAGGGAGGAGGTTTGGGTCTAGGAGGTTGTTTAAAACGGCGGATGTACTGCGCAGGTGAGAGGCGGAGGCGGAAGAGACATGGCGAGAGGAGGAGGAAGGGGGTAGACCCTCGGGGGCGGAGGGAGCCAGTCTTAAGTATTGTGCTTGTTATTGGGGACTGGGTTGGTTGACGCTGGAATTGGATCGCAAAGGTATTTCTTCTGAAGTGCAATATCAAAGAGTTTCTTGAATTGAAAGCTGCCAATTGCTGGATGCGAGCCTCGAGGTGTGAGTTTCGCGAGGCGAAGTTTCAATGAGAGGAGTTGCAATCCTGGGCATTACATACAAACAAGTATTCACGCAAACTCACCAAGTCCTATAGATCTGCACGCGACGAATATCAATGATGCGTTCTTCCCCGTCGTTTAGTTTACATACAGCTGCATCCTTATCAACACCGTATTTGAATATCTACGGTGTTTGGTTGTGCGCCCAGTATAAGCAATAAGAGCATCCCCAAACATGAGCAGTAATTCGTTAAGTGGGTTTTCAAATGCTTCAATCACCGGAGAATATGAGTGATTATCCATTCCACGCTCACTTATATGAACCAAGGACAACGTTTGTATCAGAGGATCGACTACTCCGTATTCCGACAAGCTTCGTGGTCGCGTTTCGGCTTTCGGTGAGCCTGACTTACGGCTCTAGACGGTCGACTCTGGTGCCCTTCTAAGATCACAACTTATATGGGATGCAGTCCAGAGGCCTGAATCACGCCTAAACAGTAATCTGTCGTGCTTCCGCCGTCAACAATTGCGACGAGTCTCATCGTGAGAATCTGTTTCGTTCCGCGACCATGATGAGGCGGTGATGAAGTATTGCCAGAAATGGTCTAGCCCAGCTAGGTCTAGTGCACTTCTCGTAATAACTATGTCCCGGGAGCCGATCATCTGCTTATGTAACCATTTTGAGATATCAGATGGGAAGCCAAAAAAAGATCTCGACGCCGACAGACTACGTTCACGCCTTGCAGAAGGCTCCCAGGAGGTTAATTGCAGTACGAGGAGCTGTCGCTGTGCTCAATCCCTGGCGCCACTATGAACCCCTCAACATACCTCCCGCGACAATCGCTATCCGCCTTCCTCTCCCGCTCCTCAACTCCCAGAACCGCACTTTCACAATGCCAATCAAGACCGTTTTCCTTCTCCAGATACAATGCGGCGAAGATGGGCGCCCAAACGCTGAAACCCCGCGTTCCCGCGCAGATGAGCATGAAAAACCGTGTCAAGGACTCCATGAGCGGAGCCAATCGGGAGATGATACCAGATGATGTGGGATTGTTGCCGGGCACATTCATTAAGCCTTCATGGCAGAATATGCCGTCCATATTTGGAGATCCAAAGAAACGGCTAAGAATGGAATGGATATCATTGAAAATGAAAGTGATGAATCTGGTCAGGTATGTTATTTGCGCGCCGCATGGGCTGAGATTGGCAACAAGAAGCGAATTCAAGGCTGATATCAACTGGATGGACTAGCTTGTTTTCGTACTGCAAGTTTATAAACAAGAAACTTCCGTTGAGGTTGGGCGAAAGGAAAAAGCGTGCGCTCGAATTACACAAACAGATGTACACCGCATTTGCAAAGTACGTTAATCCCCTGGCGATTCTGCCCACTTTCCCTTTTTCAATGGTTCAGAACTAGATCTAACTTAATGTCACCGTATATAGCGGCGACGTTGCGACTCTGAGACGAATCTGCTGTCAGGGCATCTACCAAAACTTCGCCGCACGCATCTCGCGCCGTCCACGCACCTCCCCCCGTCTCGTCTGGACCCTTCACTCCTACAAAAAATTCCCATTCGCCCCCACGTTCTCCGGCGCACAAGTCGTCTCTGACCGCGCTGCTGCGCTTCCCGAAGTCAATGGGTTTGGCATCCGACAAACTGTGCTGAGAATAAAGAGCAAACAATCCTTGGTCACGCCCACAACTGGTGACGAACAAAACGCAACGCAAATGAAAGAGAAGCAGCAAGATTGTACAGAGTATGTAGTGCTGCAGAGATTCATGATCAATGGGGAGGATGGCGATTGGAAAGTGTGGGGCTTAGCGGAAGAGACGACGCCCGAGGATTTGGACACGGATCCGATGTTTGCGCCGGGATTGTCGATGAAGGACCGGATTGAGATGCTGACCATGAGATCTAAGCAGTAAAGACTGACCTCGTTAGATCAGTACTTGGGTTTGGACGGTTGGGGCGGGTGATCGTCATGAAGGGGATGAACCAGCTGTAGGAGACGCGCCAGACAGCCATCTGAGAATGCGTCGTGTACTATATTCTATTGTAACTGTGAATATCTTGTCGAAATATCAAGCGAGCGGGTTAACGGGGCCAATTTGCCGCCTCGAATACTCAACAAAATTCAACATTAAAAACTCTGGGAAAATATTCCGCTATTATTCTTCAGACAGACCACTTCCGTGCTTGCACGTACCGGGCCAAACGAGAGTAACCTCCACAATACAGCGTACTCCACAACAGTCAGTACGTGCCTCCTCTCACCTGCTCCCATTTCTTATCCATTTCTTATCCATTGTTACCTCAGGGCCAACCTAAACCAGAACTCCACAAAGAGTGTAGTGCGGAAATAGCATTCCATCACCACATCTTCCAACGCTTATCCTTCCCTCCAACGACCTGAACAGGAGGACTATCACCATTCTTACCATCTTCCTCGTCGCGAGCGACACTCGCAGGATGCAAGACGCTCTCTGTCTCACTGGCCGGTCTTACAGGCTTGATTGGCTTATCGAACGCATCGAAGCGGTGGCCTTTGACCTTGGCCATAACGAACAAGTATCCAATCCGCAGACCAAATGCGATGAGAGCAAAGCTGAAGCCACCCACGGGAGCAGCCACGAATGCACCTATGTCATGCATTAGTGAGCCGTTTCTCTTTGGGTGAAAAGGTTTACCCACCAAAAGCACTCCAATCATTTGCGTACAGTCCGTTTTCGAGGAGGATCAATCGCCCACCTTCATACGCACTACCGTAATAGATCGTTCCAAAGATGAAGACTGAAAAGATGCCTCCCAGTCCTCCAACGATGACCTCAAACCCTCTCCAGAAGTAGCATTTGTCCCACAAGCCAAGAACCAGGACTGGAATAGCCGACGCGGAGACAAGATCGGAGATCAAAAATATCTGCAGCACGCTGGGAGACTTCAAAGCGACCACCACCGAGGGAATGATGCACAAAACAACGCCAATCCGGATATAAATCAGAGGCAATTTGTTGCGGAACAAGTCGTTACTGGCAGTGCTGACCATCGCGGACTGGAAGCTGTCAAAGGCCGCTGTGCTGAGACACACGGTCATCACCAAAACAATTCCCACAACCCAGTTTGGCAGTAATTGTAACAGGGAGAAGAAGGCGACTGAGCCTGTCTTGTCTGGATCTCCGGGCTGCCATGCACCTGACCATGTTGCGAGGAGGCCTGTGGAGCCGACCAAAAGGAGAATGCATAGGACTGAAGCGCTGGCAATAGAGACGCCAATGCGCAGGTCTCGATCAGTCTTTGAAGCAAAGGTCCGGAGCCAGAAGTTGGACAGGAAGAAGTCGTTGGTCAAGATGGCGACTGGAAGAATGTAGATAAGTTGCCAGCCAAGCAACGAAGGCTTCAGGTATCCGGACGAGTCAATCAGGTCACGATCAATGTGAGTCTCTGTGCCCACAGTGATGACGGCAATAATAATGAGACCAACGACGAGGGCTCCTTGAATATTGTCGGTTATAAATGATACTTTGAAACCACCAAGGGAAGTGTAGATGGTAGTCACCACGACTTGCACTATAACAGCTGGGAGTCCATTCAGGCCTGTGAGCTCGTAGACGATTTGTTGCAAGGCGGACAGCTCGGCGACCATGTAGAGGAACAGTGTAATCAGGCTAAAAGCCATGTTAATGATGAATTTCAAAATAAGGGAACAAACTTGCCCACTCACGTAAGGATACTTAGATATATGGCTGCCACCATCCCGTATCTCTGCCTGGTCCACTCCGTCAAGACAAAGCCCTCTGGGCATTTCCTTCGAATAATCGGCCCCAAGTAGCCAAAAACCAATAAAGGGAGTGAGGATGACAATCCATACACAACCAAACCCTGCACACCAGCAATCGTGGCAATTTCAGGGTACGTGAACAAGATACCAGACCCAAGACCTATGAATCGCAAAATCGGCAAACGGAGGCCATATAGTCAGCATATTCCATACTTCAAACTCGCAAATATCAAGGGGAGACAGGGGGAGAAGCGGCAGCACGTTTCCCACGCAAGCATTAACTTGGTCGAGTGTCCAACGGTACAATCTCAGCGTCATGCCCGCACTGACAGTGAAATGATCTCTCCGGGAGGAATGCACTGCACTCCCGAAGTTGGATCTCCCCAGCATGCCAGTGCCACAATCAGCGCCCGTAGTGTTGCCGCAGCGGATGCTGCCCCGGAGCCATCAGAGGGTAAAAGTGGATGAATCCCTCTGTCTGCACGAAACACATGTGGATATCATCTCCTGCCTTCCAAGACGGGTCTCCAGGGCCGCATACGCTGAAGTGAACTCGTCTGATACGAACCTGTTCTATGCTGCGCAAACCATGAAGGTTATCATCCTTATTCGAAGCTCATTCCCAGTCAAAACGGGAAGCGGTGTTCCGGTTTCTCTGATATGTCGCCGAAGAATCACATTTCCGTGAAATCTCGTTTCTATGTAATTGTATCGAAGTATTCCTATGCGGCTGCCGCTTCTCGCTCAGGAGAAGGAAGAGCTGGCTCTGATGGCCCATGTATTCAACAACTCACCCGATGCTATGAAATTCAAAGCAAGAGGCAGAGCTGATCAAACCGAACCCGGCAGCAGCCGTAAGATATGCATTAGCCAACCCACACAAATGAACAGGCGGGGGAGGTAAAGCAAAAGACTGTCGACCAAATCACTCTAGCCAACAGGAAATTGCTGCTTTCGAATCCTAACCCTTTTGCGTCCCATTGCTGGACAAGAATTGACCTTTGGTCTGCTTTCGCAGTCGAAAGGCGATGTAAAGACCGATGAACCTGTCAAATACGTCAGCTGTGGCCTCCAAACTTGGATCTACGAGCCTAGAGGGAGCTCTCTGAGAGCAGAAACCATACAAGAAAACTCCGTATGTCAAATATATCAAGGCATTAGATGCCTGAAAGGATGGATGACCCATGGTGATGAGCTGCGCAGTGAGTGCGGTTTCACGATGTGTTCGATTTGGCTGATATCTTCGTTTTTGAAATCCGAGCAAGACACCCGACGAGACCCGACAAACCTCCAGAGGCTTCAAAAAGGATGAAAGAACTTAACAGATCAGACGACCATATGCTCTCCTTTTAACTTATTTATGCCACCAACATCCACGAGATGTATTTTTCTTTTTCTTTTCCGTGTCAAGCGATTGCGGAGAATTTTATATTTTTCGTTCAAAAGCCTCCACTCGATCACGCTCTAGGCCAGTGAAATCTGATCAAGTTTGGGTCACCAAGCTCTCTAGCAGCCTAGCTTGAGCTTACTCCATACCATCCCTCCATCAAATCCCACCTTTCGTCATGCGGGTGGGTGAAATATCGTATCCGGACGCAGCACACTGGCAGTAGTGGAGAGATTTGTGATCAATTGTCCAATAGTGATTGCGCTCTGCCGGCTAGGATTTGTATTGTGGGCGCCAGAAAAGCGTGGGTGTGGACCTGGTCAACCATCGCCATCGTCCCATATCCATGACATTTGCGTCTTTGCAAGATTGAGTTTATGATACGGAGGACCGGGCGGCGCTTTGTGGAACAAGACAGCCTTTGTGCCACGAACTGTCAACGACCAACGGTTAACGGCTAACGGTCGAAGATTGAGAGAAGATGAGAAGCTGATGCTCATTTTGCTATTTTATGCGAAGAGATTCATGCTCGAGCTTTTCAGAAAAAAATTCCCGATTAGAGAATCATGTAGTAGTTTATGTCGCCAGGGAAAACCATGACCGCCAATTCCAGTCAAGTAATTACCAATATTTGCCAAGCAAAGTACAGATCCTCCAGCGAAGGAAGAGGACAGAAGATACCTTCGCAAAATCATAATCAAAAATAATACAGAAAGGAAATGCCTGGCCCAATTCATTGTTCACCCGGATATCTTTCATGCCCAAAAGTCCGAAACCCCAATCATAATATGCAAGAAATTATGAATTTGAAGTAAGGAAAAGAGGATAGAGTTAACTGAGATGACTGGCGTTCAATCATCGTCGAAAATCTGGAACGTGTTTTGCAAGACGGTCTCGATTACTCGAGCTTGCCATCCTGAATCCGCAATGTTGTGGCCAGCGTTGGAGCCCATCAGCGTGAGACTGATAAAGATGTTAGCTTACTCAACTAGGACCATGAAGCGGATTGAGATTTACCCAAAACTGATTGCGATGTTCCCAGCATTCATTCTATTTTCAGAAGACCGCTCTTGCACATGGTTCAGGTGCTGTTAGAGATTGTTAGTGGTCTGATATATGGGCCTCCCAAGAGAAATGAGTGACGCATACCAAGATCAACGCTCGTAGAGTGGCATAATTTGGGTCGGGGAGGCTGTTGATGAGTGCATGCAAAGTATCCCGACGTTGGATGTCATCATCTTTGCCTATTGCGCCTATCAATATACCAGACCGCAGAAAACAAATCTAGACAACTTACGAGCAGCGTTAATGAAATCTTGGTAACGTTCATTCGTGAAAACGGGATCAGGCAGCTCCCTGAAGAATTGCTTCAAAAGACCAGCCACGCTATTGACATCGTGATAAAAGTTTTCAGGATTGGTAAAATCAACCTGACTCGAATCTTCATATAGGGTTAGCGACTTGACATATTAAGTACCTAAAGAAATTAGTTCTGAAGACGTACCATTGTCAAACAGAGCTTTCATGCGCTGTATATGCAGCGTATTTCCCGAGAGCCGATAAATTCCTTCAACGTTCAGACCAAACAACTCAACCGCTTGAATGCATTGATAAACGATCATGGGGATGGCAGTGCCATCTCTTCGGAAAAGGTCCTCCAAACTGACACCAAAAACTGGATTCAATGGAGGTAAGTCCGGATGTTGGTTGGCATTAGCAGCAGGCGCAAGACGATCAAAGCTTGGTGATTGGCGTGGTTGAGATGGAGGATAAGGCGCCGGAAACGGGGCAGGTTGTGAATAAGGGGCTGGGATGTGCTGTTGCGGTGGTGGCTGTGTAATAAATGTTTCCTGTTGATGGGAGTATGGGAAGGAGAGAGGAGGTTGTTGAGGCTGTGGAGGATGCTGCATATGTTGCGCTTGCTGGAGTTTGGCTGGAGTTGGGGGAGGCTGTTGCGGCGTCATCTGTGCAAATGCTTGTGCTGCAGTCTGAGGCGCTGGTGTGGGAGCCATATTGATACTAAGGGAGTGTCTTTTAGGATGACCGCTGGGCCCGACAAGAGTCTAGAAACGTTAGTACGAGATATCAACGCGGTACTTGGTTTGACTTACCGGGTGACGTTCATATCGAATTGTTGACGACGCGGAGTTGGCTTTTGACAAGTGACTTAAAATATAATCCTTGAAATCACGTTCATTGTCGACATGACGAGCAGCCTCCCGGAGACTCTTGATCGGGGGCGTACCGCCGTTAGCATCATTCTTCAGTGGGCTGATTGACAATCCGGATCCAAGCAAAAGCCTTTCGTTAAATGCAGCTGTAGTTGAAAACAACAATGTTAGCCCTCGTTCAGGTATACCCTGAGCAGGATGGCCTTACCAAACTTTTGCATCTGGAGCGCCAACGCGGAATCGCACTCATTGATGAGGTCCTGCAGGGTACGTGTTGCCTGCGGCCGAAGAGTAGCAACCAACTCTTGTTTCTGCGTCTGCGCGGCTTGTACCTTGTTCGCATAATCTGAGTCCGCATGTTGCACTTTGCGAAGCAAATCTTCCTCATGCTGCGCCGCAGATTTTGGCCCTTTCAATCCAAACTTGCCCGATTGGCGATCGCCCGTGCGAGCCCGATCATATTGTTCCGCAAGTCCATCGTATTTGACCTTGGCCTTTTCGGCAGCCAATTCAGCTTCCTGCACTCTTTTCTCTGCGTTCAGCCCGTTCTGCTTCCAGTGTTTGCGACCTCTTTCCATATTTGCGGACAACTCGTTCAGGTCTTCCGACATTTGGTGAAGAGAGAGAGCGAATTGGAGGCCATGGTCGGCCATGCGATCGTGTATCTTGTTCATTTCATCGTAGCTTTGCGCAAAACTGCCTTGCCGATTCTCCGGACGCGCGGCCGACTCGTGCATCGCACGCGCGAGTTTCTTGAGCCCCTGCGCATGGTCTTCTTCTAGAGACGATCGCTTACGAAGAAAGGTTGCAAAATCCTATGCGAATGAGATCAAGTCATTAACTATCTTGATTAGTGAGCCATGGTCGCTTACCCGTGCAGAAGAAATACTCTGCTTCAATCTGGCCAGAAGCGTCGCAACCCCAATCTAAAAGACCGTTTCTTAGCAATTTGCCCCAATGTAATCAGAATCTGAAAGCAATCCCACATACATCTGATTGGATCACTTTGTCCAGATTCTCCTTTTCCTCTTGGTTCACAGGCACAACCTGAGGTGCCTCAGCCTCCTTATCGTGCGGCGAACGGGGGGACTGCGGCTCTGGGAATGGGGGCGCGGATGTTAGTTCCGGACTGTCAATGTTGACGGCGGTGGATTCAGCCATTGTGAATATGCTGTCTAAGGTGCCACTAAGAAGGGCACCTAGAGGTCACCAGGATGCTCGGCACAGTGAAAGGAATCTTTGCAACCTAAAGTGAGCTTTTTGATATCGGTTGCGTGATGACAACATCACGATCCACAAATCGTGGCATGCGATTTTATAAATACGGCAGTCAGGTTCGACCATCTTGGCAGTTTGATATCCGCATCACTTGATGCAAACAAAAAGCACAGCCACTGGAATTCCAAAGCTCTCTTGAGCATGGAGGTCTTCTGCGCTTTCTGCTTTACTGTGTAGGAAACGACGTCCAGAGACATCATTTCCAGTGCTACCCTCCAACAAGTCAACATATTTCAACGGTGTTATCTCCGACTCTGCAGAAAGCTTAATGTGAAGGGTTCCTCTACGGATTGACATGGTGCAGCCTAACAACAAGGAATGATGCATACATATCATGCCGGCACGGACAAATATAACGTGGATTCCAAAAGCCTATTAACCAACGGTTTCATGTATGTCTACCTATCACTTGGTGGCGTATTCTTCAGTACACGTTCAAAGGAAATAATGCACAAGCCTCGAACTGACAAAGCAGGATGAGGAACAATAGTTCAGAGCTGCATATGAATTCGGCAGCTTGCAGTGCGACTCGATGAGAATCCTGTCAATCGGATCAAGGACGGCGATCACTACTACAATCAAACAAAAACCACGTCGAGGACTTCGTTTCTCGATTGCGTACTTGCAATGAGCTCGGAATTGCATTGAGCCGAAGCAACAAGATGTAGTTACCGCGGTTCGATCAGCGTCTGGTTGGCGGGTGACCCCACAGGCCTGCTCAAAGCTCTCCGCAACCGACGCCTACTCACTGCGCAAGGGGTTGACGTGAACCTAGGTTAGATAGAGAGATGTGCTTTCTATAAGTAGGTCATAGGCACGCTGCGGCATTGGGCTACGATATAACATCCAATCGCTCAAAAAGCCCTACCCAATATTCACGGACATCGATTGAATTTTACATTGAACCATGGCTTCTAAAGAAATGCATATTGTGGCGGTTTTCAAGGCGAAGGCAGACAAGACGGACGAGGTACGTTTGCGTTATCTAAAGGAAAAAAAAGATATGAGAGAGACAGCGTGTCACTGACGCATTGCTTCTTGCACAGGTAGAGAAAGCTCTTGCAGAATCGGTCGCGAATATCCACGAGAAAGAACCAGGTACCCTAAGATTTTATGTGTTGCGACCCAAGAAGAGCAATGAATTCATCGTTATTGAGAAGTGCGTATTGTACCCTGTCGGGCAGATTGGCCTCCAGAGAAAACGGACAGCATCTAACCAGCCACGCGGTTTGTGTAGATATCAGGATATGAATGCCCTGAAAGTCCACGGGAGCACAGATTACTTCAAGGCCATGGGCGCAAAAGTCAAGCCATACCTGGAGGCTCCCACGGAAGTGAAATTCTGCAACTTTGTCACTGGATTTGAAGGAAGACCCTCGAAGCTATGATACCGCCGGTATAGCAGAGATTGTGACAGTGGGTCGTATGCATGATCGTTGGTCGACGGCGGAGAGAATTCCACTGCAGGCTATTTCTCAGCATTTCCGTTTTGACTAAAAAGCCAAGAACTGTCTGCGCTGCCAACATTGTTTGAACTTAATGGATGGTTCTCAGGAGTAATGAAAATAAAGGGGTTTAAGAGGCAGAAATAGAAATCAACGAATACATAACATAGCAAGACTATTCATGGGATGGCAGCTGAACATGCCCGGAGTGGGTTACGAGGTTTGGAATCGTGCTTCCTGCAAGTCTCCAACGCTCGAGTCAGTATCAAGTCTCCGAATTCGGGCGTATATCCCGATTGGGAACCCTTGTTAGAGAAAACCGTTATTATTCACACGACAAGAGACGAGGACGCCTCAAGAGGTGTGGGTTATTGTGGCTCCCAACGGTCAGTGTCTGACAGCTAATGCACTGGCATCCCTTGTCATGATGGTCCGGTCGGGGTATTTCTGTCCTCCCAAAACTGAGAGATTGCCGGCACGCGCCACAAGATGGAACGAATAGGGCTGCAGCGGTTAACAGTCGTACTCCGTACCCTGGTGCAGAAGAACGGACGCCAGTTCCAGAATCTTTTGCTCAGCGGTTAGCTATATATAGAGCATCACACCATCTGTTGCTGCTGCATACATACCATTAGTTCTGATTCGATATCGGCCAGGAGGAGGTTACCTCCAATGGCGAAGGCGTGGAGACGGCGTCATGGCGGTAGTAACAGTAATGAATCTCCGTCTCCTGGCGTGAGGCAGCACATCGAGTATCAGCACACCTTCAAAACCTTCGGATTGCCCCTGAGAGAGGATGGTTTGACGTCTGTTCGAAGACTCGAGTGAACCTTGGGACAGCATCCCGAGAATAACCACCATTTCCATTGGCCGTTGCAGTGAAGATGAGACGCTGCGCCAAGTATCTCCTGTTTACCAATCAATGCACGCTGCCGCCAAGAAGGCCGGGACGGAGTTGTTAGTGAGTTTGGACGTCCCCCATCGTCAACTCCCTCGCTGCTTTGCTGGGCGGGTTGTGCCTCTCACTATACGGAGTCTTGCTGCTGTTGTTTGCTTTGGGCGAAGAATCCCATCTGCCGGTCCCAGATTGCCCTCATAATATCCCTGTCGTTCGAGTCAAAGTCCTGATTCCGACCTTTCTGCTTCGTTCGGCTCCTAATTCGTGCTGAAGGGCCTCGGTGAGCTTTTGCCAGGGTCAACCCTCGTCCGGAATCTTTCGCACAGCTCCACGGCAACTCTCTTTACTGCCCACGACGACCCTCGTTGTCTTCTTCCTCTCTACGAAAGCAATACATCGTCTCGAGCTTGATTCACCCGCGTTGTGCAGTCTCTTCTCTCGAGATACCCCCTAATAATAGCTTGCTCGTGCTGTGTTGAGGATTATAGCTGGATCTGATAGGTAGATCTCTTTGTCACTGTTGGGGTTTCCGGTGGGAATAGCTGCCATTTGAACATCTGAAGTGACTAAGTGCAAGTTACTCAGGGAGCCTCTGTCGTCCTGAAATCACTCTTGGAAAAGCAGCTCTCAGTGTTGGTGTCTTGATAAGAGCTGGTAGCTTGAAGCTCAAGAAAGGTCAGTGGCGCCATTACCCTGTGTTTTGTGAGAAAAACTTGGCCTGCTGTGTTGTTGTTTTATGAGCAGAGTATCGCTGACCTGATCTTCCCCTCTTTCAGGTTTCCTCCTTTTCTTTCAACTCATTCCTCTCGCAAATTACCTATCCTTAGTCCACCTTCCGGATCATCCCCAGAACAAACAGTCACATATCAGGTCGTGTTGCAAAGATGGCTTCCGGACCCGCTACTCAATCTCTCAAGGTTGGTCATATGATTCTGTGGCTTGAGCCTCAAATCACCTGGTTCATGCTGATATTGTGCTCTATAGTGCGTTGTCACTGGCGACGGTGCCGTGGGAAAGGTGAGCATCTCCAAATGCTGCATTATATGAACTGAAACTAACAATTGGATAGACCTGTCTTCTGATTTCGTATACTACCAATGCATTCCCTGGTGAATATATTCCGACTGTGTAAGTTGGCCAGAGAGCTCCATAACCCCAGATTCGGCTTCTGATTGACCATTCTAGCTTCGACAACTACTCAGCAAGTGTTATGGTCGATGGAAAACCGATCAGCCTTGGTCTTTGGGACACCGCAGGTCAAGAAGATTACGACAGACTTCGCCCTCTTTCTTACCCTCAGACGGACGTTTTCTTGATCTGTTTTTCCATTGTCAGCCCACCTTCTTTCGACAACGTCAAGGCGAAGGTAAGCTTTTTGCTGGCATCTCTGCTTGCTGTTCCTGCGCGTTAAACCGATACTTTTCCTTTAGTGGTACCCGGAAATCGAACATCATGCACCTGGTGTCCCAATAATCCTGGTTGGCACCAAGCTTGATTTGCGGGACGACAAGGCCACCAACGAAGCTCTGCGTTCCAAGAAGATGGAGCCAGTCAGCTATGAACAAGCTTTATCGGTTGCAAAAGAGATCAAAGCCCAGAAATACCTTGAATGCTCAGCTTTGACCCAGCGCAACTTGAAGAGTGTTTTTGATGAGGCGATCCGGTAAGTCCTGCAATATATTATTGTTAACAAGCAAGTGCTAACAGCGCGCAGAGCGGTTTTGAACCCCCGACCAGTGTCGAAGCCCAAAGTCCAGAAGAGATGCAGCATCCTCTAAACACCCAGCAGCGATTCTTAAGTCTGCCTGGACAGTCTAAACTGAAGTCGTCTTAATACCCAATTTCCCGTTATCTGCCGCTCATGCTCGATGACAGATACCCAGTATGTTTGCGGGCTGAAGTACTTCTTCTAGCTTTGGCCAACTGCCTCCGAAGTCTACGCAGCGAGTCAATTTCCTTCCCACTTGTTCGTGCATGCGATCGAGCATTTACTCTCGTGTCAGATACCCCGAGATGATTAGACCGCATTTGACAAGATACCAGCTTTCCCAGGAAGCGAACGGTCACCAACCCATGAGAACTGCGATCTCATCTCAGAAACCCCATAGTTCTAATCTCGACATTTTCAGCTCATGTCTCATTTTTCCCACTCTAGTTTTTCATTATGATATTTCCGCTTTCCGATTTCAAAGTTCTCATACCCTCTGAATGTTCATACATATGACTGTCCAATTTCCCCCCTGTTAGTCGCTTATTACTGCTCTGTTGAACGCTTTTGCGACTGTGGATAGTCCGTCGGTGTCTGAATCAATTTATCTACCGATATGCCGTGATTTGGTTGTTGCAGCAGGCGGAGCTATCTGTTTACTTGCATCAAGGAGTACGAATTGAAATCTTAATTGCCAACAGCCAAAAATTTCTAGATTCCTCAACCATCGCAGTGATATATGAGTGGTATCTATGTGAACCCAAGCACTTTTGGTATACCAGAATACCTAATGAACAGGAACCAAATATACCCCTGCGCCAATAGAGACCGAATTTGCTTGGTTCAATTTATCCAAACCTATTTCTCCGGCTGGGATGTACGTCTCCCCAATTGCTTTCTTGAGCGTTGCCATTCCCATCCTCATTTGCTTGGGTATCTTTTGATTTGTTGTTCCCAGTCTTCTTGCCCTTTGCCTCCTCCTTCGCAGCCTCTTTCGCGGCACGGGCACGTTCTTCGTTAAGTTTCTTGTTCTTTTCCTTGATCTTATCTTTGCGGGCCGCCGATTTGGAGCCGCCGCCACCAGCGCTGTATAGATAGATGCAGCGTCAGCAAATCCCGAAACCAATTCAGAGATGATTGGAGGGGTGGAATGTGGATCAACAAGGAAAAAGAACATACGTTAGCTCAACGCCAATTTTTCTGGCAGGCGATTTCCCGTCGTCGAACATCGTATGATGGTATAACTTTAAACACGTCTTCATGCGATCATAGTTGCTGAATTCCACAAACGCGAAGCCTCGGCCTTTCTTTCCGTCTCTTTCTGATGGGACGCGGATATGAACGGGTTGGAGTTTGGCAAAGTGTTTGGCGACAGACTCGTGGCTGGCGGAATAAGGAAGATTACCTGCGGGGAAAGAACAAGAAAGTGAAGTTAGCATGATACGATGAATTGCAGAGGGAACGAGGAGCGAAATGCGTACTTATGAAAACAATGAATCTGTTTGCTTTTCCGTCGGCTTGGGCATCATCATTCCCTTCTTCTTGGGCACCGTCTTCAGCGGGTTGTTCGGCTTGCTCGTTTAAGGTTGGGGGGGCAGAAGCATCTTTAGCAGCGTTTGGCTCGTCTATGTCCATCTTCTCTCCATCATTCTCTTGGGCATCTTTCTTGTCCATGTTCTTCTTATCCTTTTTGGACTTCTTTCGCTTTTCTGTCTTTTCTGTCTTCTCCTTCTTGTCCTTTCCCTCTTCTTGATTCACGCTTGTCTCCCCGTTGGCTTCCTCCGACTCCTCCGTTGGTATCCCATTTTGCATGTCAGCATTATCCATGCTCTTCTTTTCCTTCTTCTTGTCCTTCTTGTCCTTCTTGTCCTTCTTGTCCTTCTTGTCCTTCTTGCTTGGTTTCCTCTCCTTCTTCTCGTTATCGCTAGAGCTCTTCTTTAACTTTTTGACGTCCACAACTTCGACAGCGTCATCCTCCGCTACCACCTGGCTTCGCTTGCGTTTATCGCCCATTGTTCGTTTTGTTGCGTAAAATATAGATTCTTGACTCTTCAGTTTGCGATGCTCCGATGTCCGAAAATGCCGGGACGGTGGAAGGTGGTTTCGTGGGCGCAAATGACGCGCGATTCAATGAAGGGTATATGAATGCACTTTTCAGGCCTGAAAACCTACTTCGCGATTGTTAATTCAAGCAAATATAGCCTGGGTGAGACTGACCTTGACTAGAGACGAGCTGCCCACCTGTGCAATTTGACTTTTCGCGAAATTATTCTGCCAAATCCAGCTAAGGCGGTGAATGAGCTCCAATCGATAAGCCGCCGATTAGGAAAACGCATCTTTTGACCCTCATCAACCTCTCCTCTCCTTGCCGTAGCTTCCAAGAGCACACTACGTCCGCATGCAATCCACATCTGGACTGCCAACCGCTAAGCAATTTACTCCTCTTCACTCTCAGAATGTGTAACATTTACTGACATGGCTATCATCCAGTTACTGACCCATTGTGATACTTTTAGCCAGTACTACATGTACACTTGTCAATCACAGAACAATTTATTCCCTATGTCGTATGCCTAAAGAGTATAGGAATTTTGGAGGTTGATTTCCACTGTGCCTTCACCAGACGGGTGAAAAAATTACCATTGGGCCATCTTTTTCAACGACAAGAGAGAACGAAATTCCACCTTGAAAAGTACAATTTGTGTGGAGTACCCCTCAGGATTTTGGCGCGGAAACACAAGCCTCAGGGATAATACTGCGATGAGGTTCAAGCTTGATAGCATCCGTTCAGATAATTAATTCGGTTTCCGCTCTGAAAGATACCGGCGACGAGAAGCGCAACGCCGAGAACATTTCAGTGTTCAGGGGTACTAAATTGAGTCTGACCTTTAAGTGCAGTACTGATAATCATCAAACAGATTGTATTAGCGAATGCTCGTGGAATGGATTCGGGGCTTGCAGGCTCAGCTCACGTCAAACCTGGCCCCTTTGGGCCTATGGCACCCTCCACTGCAGCAGGCCTTGGGGCTGGGGTGGCAGAGTGAGTTACGTGGGTGACATCCAACCCATTGTGGTTCGGGTGCTGCTGATACGAGAAGGATACTAGTTGCGGCAACGACGAGGAATGACGGTGAGAGTTGCATGTTTGCGAGTTCTATTGGTTGTTTGCTAGCACTTTTTCTCAGTATCCTGAAGCGGGTAATTCTTGCGATTCTTGAATGGAAGAAGGAACTTACGTTTCACTTGGATATATCTATTACGGTTCAAAGCAGAGGCTACTTCGGACACTGTTCAGAATACAGCTTGCATCTGGGCCCAAGTCTTGCTTTTATATGTGAAGAGGCCCATTGGTATGAGCCATTTTCGCTTTTGACTGCAGGTATCAATCCTACCACACTCTACCAATCAACATAGTTGGTCATGTTAATGTGCATGGACACATTGAACATAAGAGACATTGTCCGTGACTAACAGGCCTAGAAAGAGAACCTCTTTGATTCTATCTCCGTTTGCAGCGTGGTGATACTACCTTGAACTTTCGCACGACGAGTCTTGAAATATGGCTCGCTAATGCGGGAGAATCTTCGACCTGTACTCCGTACGGAGCAGATCATTGAGAAGCACCGTACCGAGTACATGATCATCCTCAACGTGATTCGCACAAACTGTCTCCTACTAAGAAAGCTGTCTTGAAACTGAATGATGTAATATCTCAATTTTGGTCTCTATATTATAGTATTTTATATCAATAAGTACTGTACTGTACAAGCCTACCCAACTGTTTTTCAGCTGAACAGCCCAAACGAAACCATTGCCCAGAAAGGCAGGGAAAGAATTGGATTGTTCGCAAAGCCAGACGTGTCGAGAATCGAGAGTCGGGCGACGGAGCAGTTGATCCCAGTCATACGAATCAAGACGTCGAATAGCAAGGCTTGCTATGGTTCTGGAGGTGGTTTCGCCGCATTAACAGAAGATTCGCAAGAATTTTGTGTGGCATGTCGAACAGGATCTGCAGGATGGCCGTTGACTTCAACAGATGCGGAAGACAAAGAAAAGGTGGGGGAATCATGTATTCCGATAGCGTCGACGAACCAACCCCAAGAACGAAACGGTCAAGAACTTGGAGCTTCAAAATGCCCATGTTACATGACACGCTTCTGTTTAGCGTGACTGAGGTGCATTTGTAGACGATTGCCTAAGGCCACGGTGAGTTTTGACTTTGCGTATGCCTTCTCTGTGCGCAGTGACACTAAACAGTGCCCACATACACCGCCTTCGCAAAGGTTCGCGCAGTAAGCCTGACTCGCAAGACTTATGTCAAGGTCCTTACGGAACGTTTGTCAATCATCCACTAATTCCCCATGATCGGGGGATTCTAGCATGATGGGGTATCATTGTTATGAGCATTAGAAAACCAGAATCTGGACTCGATCTTCGTTCGACTTATATCGGTCGCGCAATTCGGCACGGTTGAGAAACTTCAGTAATGGAAAGTGTAGGTCTTTCATGTCGAATAGGCCGCGTTTCTTCTGGTCAATGTACGAGCCGTCGAGTACTATCCTTCTTAATGAGTCGAGTTTCAGCGCCCCTGGCAGCGAAATTAGCTTATATTCGTGCAGCAAACGAATTTTAGGAGGTCCTTACCAGAATCTACCAGATCATTCAAGCGAACCGGGGTGCCAATTCCTATCCCGATCCTACGCAACCATTTAGCATTTTTTCGTGACATCTGTCTGGAAGCCAAAGTATATAACTGACCTCGTCTTTTTGACAAACTCCTGAGCCTCAGCTAGCTTAATATGCTTCGCGAACAGTTTACCAACAGCACAGTCTTTATTTTGGAACTGCCGTAATGCCCTTGTGAGATCCGCAGCGCGGAGTCCCGCAAGGGTCACAACAAGAGTGTGAGGACTGCCTTGCGACTCCGACGCCTGAGACAGTGAAGGTCCCTTCTTGGAGCTGTATTTCTTGAGGAACGTGGGCAGGTTGTCAAGGTCTCTCGGGGACTGCCAGGCCGATGTATCAAGGAACGCATAGTCTAAAGGTGTTAGCCACTCGTACCTCATTTATTAACGGCAAAACTGCGCGAATCCTATTCTCCGCGCAAATGGCATACCGGGCACATAGATGTCATCCAACTCAACCGCCGTCAATTCTTTATTGTGTCGCTTCGCCTTCTGCGCTAAATGATCCGCCAAAAGCTTTCCGTCCATTTTACCAATTGACGCATCAATGCCGTCCTTCCTCTCCGCATCCGTTAAATCGTCAACAGGCTTCTTTGCTTTCTTCCGCTTCTTTGGTTTGCGAACCGTCGTTTCGGCGTTGGAGGCCGCTGGTTGAGCTGCCTCTGGAGCACCCTCTTCACCATCGGGTTCTCTCTTGCGTTTCGATTTTGTAGACATTTCTTCTCGAGCTCTAGACGGCGCCATTTTGTGTATTCTAATTCAATGGTCCCTTTTCAAAGTAAATTTGTCGTTTGCGATCGCGCGCTCGAATCGATATCGACAAGATTTTTGATTAGTCATGATGTTTGCTAAGTTATGCACGGGCCACCCAATCCGCATCATCGCATCGCAGCAAGCTCCGACGCGTCAAGCTGCCAAAGAGCAATGGGGCCGTTTGAAATGGACAACTAATGGCTGCTAATGTGACAAAGGCTCAATTTGATTCTTACTGATATATTTATTTTGAAAATCTGTACGGCGCTCGATGACTTCTCCTGGTGGCCCAGATGGCTATGGTGTTACTCCGCGCACGAGAGCGCGTCGAGGAAGCGCGGGCGCGGGACCTAGTCCAAGTCATAACACGCCTTATAACACAGTAGGTTCACTCTTTGTAAAGTCGTCTCGGTACTTCGGAATGTTTTTTGACTGACGGTTTCTGAAAGCTACATCAGTTAGCCGGTATGGCTAGAGAGGATCCCGCTACCCCCGCCGGACGTCCCCGAAGATCGTTGTCCGCAAGTCGAGCCTCCACACGCCGGAGCCCCCGTGGACTCGGCGGAATCGGAACCTTAGATACAGCCGCAGGTGGTAGTTATGCACCGGCCACACCTCACGCACTGAGGGCGTTTCAACGGCGTGCGGCTGCGTACACCCCTGGGCGAGATCGGAGAAAGAGCGGCCGCGTTCAGCGAGAGACGCCGCTGGATATTTTGCGGAATCTGGGGAAAGGTTAGCCCGCTATAATCATGACTTCCTGAAAAGGACGGCGGAAACAGGTGCTGACTTGCCGCTTCTGTAATTCTAGCTCTCGCACCAGTCAGTCATGCCATCAAATCTTCGTCATCGAATGACACGGAGCCGGAATCGGATCAAGAAGGAAGCGATGACTTTGAGCAAGAGCCGGACATGCCCAGACCGAGACTTTCACTGCCGATGGAGGAGATGGTCGTTGAAGGGGAGGACGATGGGAGCCCGGACATTGCGCCACCCCGGTTATCTATCCTTCCTGACGACGAAGAATATACACAGCTGTCGATTGAGATGCCACGAAGAGAGCGTACAGCACGAGACTTTGCGACGATGTCAAGATACAGTCTGGTTAGCACCAGATTTAGTGAACACTTCGGAGATGCAAGCCGGATGGAAGATACTGAAGAAGGCTTGGAGTTCACAGCACCGCAGGAAGACGACAACTTTGCCGATGAGCAGATAGATATGACTATGGAGCAACCAATCTTTGACGCTGGGTAAGATATACGCCCTCCTGTGAAGTGCTGCGTTTCTTATTCTTGACAGGGGCGAGACCGAGGATCTACGGCGGTTCAATCTCGACTTTTCATTTCCAACTCCCGATGTCCCACAGCATATTGAGAATGAACAAGATGACTTCATTCTAGATAATACAATGCCTCTTGCTGACAACGGGGTCGTGTCATCTGACGCCGACTTTGGGGCCGAAGGTCTCGAACTCGCAATGCCGGAAGCATCACCAAGAATACCATCTCCGGAAGGGTCGCCAGAGGTCGAGATACACGAAGCAACTCAAACAGGCGAGAAGACGCAGAAACTATCGCGACATGGCATACCGGTCCCAAATCTGCCTCGTGGCATTGTCAAGAAATTGGCGTCTCGGTTCGCTAAGACAGGCGGTGGAGGCAAACCACGAATAGCAAAGGATACTTTGGCCGCGATTGAGCAGGCTATGGAATGGTTTTTCGAGCAAGCAAGTGACGATTTGGCGGCGTACTCTAAGCATTCGAACCGGAAGACGATAGATGAATCTGATATTATAGCTCTCATGAGAAGGTATTTCTAACCCACCCTCCTTTAACATATAGAATGATGACGTTAAATACATTGGCAGACAACGGCAAGTGAGCAAAGGCACATCAGTGTTTGCTCTGGCGCAGAAGCATCTGCCCAAAGAACTGCTCCAGGATATCCGTCTTGCTAAATAGTGACGCGCTATGCGCACTTGCGGAACTACAAGGTTCGCATATATTCATAATACAAAGAGCGGGGAGCCAGCTAGGCCTGTTGCTACCAATTCTTACTTTGCCGAATTCTGCTGGCAGTGGAATTCGGCTTTTTTCGCACGACCATCCATAGCATTACGGATGTGGCCAAGGAGAGACCGTACCTAACGCTGGGTTAATCACTAACACACGGGGGGCGGTGAATAATTGGAGTCGAGGCAGCGACACTTACCATGTGAAGATATATTGGGTATGATTGTTCCTAAGGTTAACCTCGGGAGCACGTCCAATTGGTATACCACTGGCTTCTCTGCGGTACTGCTCCAATAGCTCAGGCACTGACTTCAGTTAGCAGCTACCACAACGTACAGATGTTGCGGACAGAATTACCCATGGTCTCTTCTACCCAAATCGGCTGGCTGCCTGTCAATTCAGCCATCTGTTTGACGTCCGGGAAATAAAAATTTCCTTCTTCCGGTTTATTATCCGGCGTGAACATGTTCTTCTTCCACGGAGAACGAAGCAGTCCCTCCACAACGATCTCCCCTTGCGGCAAACCTTGTGGCCTTTTTTTCTGGTCCTTGAAAGCCTTTGGAATCCAGCCACGATTCACGAGTATTGTACTCTCTCTGTCGCCTCTCTCGAGTGGAGTCACAACGAGATACCCCTCTTTACTCTCATACATTCGAGGACCTATTAACATTTCCTGGTCATGTCTGAAATGGCCCCTGGCATACACGCGACGGTAATCGAACTCTTCTACGGCGTCAGGGTCGACTACCGGAGGTAGGGGAAGTGGAGGCTTGATAAGGCGGTCTTCGAATGTTGTAATCAATTTAGTTTTCCAATCCAGTCGCTGTACCTGCCAGGTCCCGAGAGCGAACGCGGTGATAGGAATAAGAGCTAGACGGAGAAAACCAGCATTAGCCTCAGTGGATAGAGAAACCATTGGGGATTCCCGCGTCCAAACCTAGTATTATCAATCCTGGGCCATGTTTTTTGCCGGTTCGTACGAGCTTCGCTGGATTATCTGCGACTGATATCCAATTGGGGTCATCCGCGGGAGTATGTGCAGACCGGACCTGCTGCCTTTGTTGTCTCCAGCATCGTGAACATAGAGCTCGGAAACGATTTGAGTTGCTTTGGCGTAATGGCTGCGAGAATGCGGAGAGCAAGCTCCTTTGCAGCACGGATGAGGATTTCATTTGGCTCCGCGCATACGTTGAAGAACAGGCCACCAGAACACAAAGTCAAATAAAATGCAGATTTTCAATATATACAGCAGGTCCTCCGTGAACTTGCAGTTAACTTGAATCAACGCGAATACCACACCTCCGCCGCGTCGCAGTGATCCCCAATTCACTTTGCTCTCCGCCTGGCAGATCGGCGATAACCGTTCCGATATTCCGGGCACGTGAACCCCTTCTTGACGCTAATTATGTAATTAAATCTTATCATGATGACATCGAGATGGTCATCTCCGCCACTCGCTTGTTATCCTCCTCCCATCATGGCTCGAGATCGATACTTATGTGCAGCATCACAACCGTGATCAAGGGAAATATGGACGTTATTGCTAGGCTAGGTGGATGGATTCGCACGAAGCTTATTGGAGAGGTCGCTGAGGGACCTCCTAATGGTCTGCACCACACTGGTTGGCCTTATTCCCCCCATCCTGTCCAAGCAGTTCTTTAACGAGTGTATCTGGCCTCGTTCTTAAAAGGCCGTGAAATATCTGCTCCAGATCCTATGGCCGTCGCCGCGAGTCCCTTTTTCAGACTACCCCCGGAACTCCGTGACATGATCTACATGTTCGCTTTTGGTGGCCAAATCATTCATATGGACCTCCAGCCAATGTACATCAGCCTATACACTGCGGGTACTTTGGGAGTTGACCGGAAGAATGAGGAAGTCGACAATAAGGATAAGAACAAGACGGAACCCAGAGTCTGGCACTGGTGGAGCGCTGTCTGCAACCGGAATCCGTCCGATGAGGCTTTCAAGGACCAATGCCGTCGACGCTGGGCTAGAACGTTGATATCTCCAGAAAACGCTTCGGGTAAACAGTCTATCGGGATTATGGGTTGGTTGCTGAGCTGCCGACAAGCGTGAGTTCGACCTGGGGAGTCCTTCCATGACGTGCTGCCTACCTTTTGGAATTGGTCTTACAGCTATGCTTCTACACTGCTCTTAACGATCGGGGCTGCCTTCGTTGAAGTGATTCTGGTCACTTGTGCGATAATTGTGAATCTCAATGCTTACGGAAAGTAAACTGCTTTTTCTTTTCACATCTTGCTCTTTGCCACACTGACGAGTTTACCGCAGTACGAGAGGGTATGACTCTCAAAGTTGCAAGAATCAGCTGACTTGCGTCTTGACATAGCTACATCGAAACCATCGACATCCTCTATAGGACCAATACTATCCACAGCAGCAGCAACCTACTAATGATCAATTTTCCAGCCCTTATTCCTCCGGGCCATTTAAATCGTATCACTTCCCTGGAGCTGAGTGGCAAGCTTTTCCTCGTGGATGGGCCGCCGATCATGAAGGACGACCAGACAGAAGGCTGGCCAGCCTATGAGGCCCTGATTGACATTCTAGTGTCCAATTTTCCCAATCTGAGGCGCCTCTACCTGGCCATTTACACTGGGGCTGCCACCGCCTTCCCAGGCCAGCGACGGGATATCTCTGATCTGGATTTTGACAGACTCTGGAGCGGAACTGACAGGGTTGCGCGAAGATTCGGAAGACAGATGCAAAACTTCGAGGTCGTCCTTCAGGCCAGCGTCTACCTTGCGCTCGAGGATGTGGTTAACAACACTGCTGTTGATGTGGTGAATACTGATGGCATGCAGCTGTTCAATGGCAGGATCTGGCGTACCGTTTATAATGAAGACCCAAACGCTGATGAGGTGGGTTGTTGGGTGAAACGAGGGGCTAGTGATTATATTGCTATCTGCGCCATGGGAGTAGGCATGGCTGGGATTAGTCTGGAATAGATTGGGCCCATGTTGTGTCTGCGTTCTTCAAAAGTTTTCTTTAGGTGACTTTGCTAAAACCTCTGTGGTTTCTTTTTGAACTGCTGGTGTTGGCACGGAAAAAGTGTGGTAATAGAGGTGGTTGGAGTGTACTCAAGGAACGGTCGGGCTTTGTCTTTTGATGCACTACTTGTGATATATGAGCAACGAACATTTGTTGGTGAGTTAGGCGTATTCCTCAAAAGTTCATAGTTACTGTCTTTTCTGCCCTAGTTGCAATACTGAAGTTTATTCCCTTAGGCTCAAAAAAGCTCGAAATTCAGATAATATATTATAAACACCAAAATCCGTCAACTACCAATACCTGGCTCCCACCTATTTGTGCTTAATTGGCCTTCGTAGCATGAACTTGTATCTCACTAACCTTATCCATCTCCGCGTTGGCCCTTTGAACAACATCCGTCCAAATGGGTGGTCTCGAGAGTCTATCCTGCCCAACCTCCTCAGTGTCCAACCCCCACTGAAGCAGACCATCCTCACTCGCCCACTCCCCCATTCCCATTAGACCAACAGGAACCTTACCAGGGGTGTCTTCACTCGCCTCATCACCAGCGCCAGGTGCGCCCTCAGGGACCACAAAACCTACCGGAACACTCAGGGAGGGGATACCAGTAAAGTTTGCCAGCCATACGTATTCCATCGTTTTGAGGGTCTGGTCGCCGTCGTTGATTCCGTGCTCTAGCTCCGCATCGGAACGAATGGGCCAGCCTGCGCAACTTGTGGTGGGGGTTATAATGATCATTCCAGGATATTCTTTCCATAGATATGCCAGGTGTTGCATGAGGACTTGTCGCAATTTCTGGGCGAGCAGAAAATCCGTGGCTGGAGTGGTATTTCCAAGACCGATCATGATCTTGTTTGCTGTACTCAAATTATCAGTCTTGGGAAGGACTGTTGCAGCATCCGTGAGAACTGTCATCGCGTGCGCGATCTGACCCTCCACGAGTAATGGAATCTCTATCTCGACGAGAGTATAACCAAGATTAGAGACAAGCCTATCCAGAAAAGAGCGGCAAAGCCTCTGAATGGCTGGAGTCGACCTCGAAAACCATGTCTCTGGAATGCCCAATATTTTATTCCTGGAACGAGGCGCCAAAGGAGGTGACAAGGCTGGAAAATGAGACGAAGGGTGAGGCGTGCCGATAACATGATAGAAAATAGCAAGAGACCGTATGTCAGTCGCGATGGGACCATTGACGGCACAAGTGTTTGAGTGATTGCAGCCTGGATGGTGAGAGAGCCTACTATGTGTAGGCTTCAACCCATACACGGAGCAGAAAGATGCTGGTATGCGGATACTTCCACCTCCGTCGCTCCCTAATGAAATAGGGACTAGGCCCGCGCTGACAGCATAGCCAGAACCTGACGAGCTACCACCGGTATAATATTGACTGTTATAAGGGTTGCGTGGAGTGCCGTAATTGGTATTGTTCCCTGACGTGTCTTAAGGATAAGGTCAGCAGCCTGCGTATCAAAAGTGGACTGGAAATGGTTTAATACCCAAACCAAACTCGTGCATGGAGAGCTTCCCGAGTACAACAGCCCCTGCCTCTTCCAACTGTCTCACACACCAACTGGTAATGGACTTTCCCGGTTTTACCTCTGCTGTATAGTCATTTGCGGAGCCTAAACACGTTCTATAACCATCCATGTCGTATTCATCCTTCACAGCCGTAGGAATGCCGTCTAGTACGCCAAGCGGGCGCTTACTTTGATACCTCAGCGTCGACGCTTCTGCCGCCGCCAAAACCAAATCAACTTTCGTCTCAAACCAGGCTAGCGAGTGCTCGCCGGGAGGAGTAGTATCCCGTCGGATTAGAGGAAGTATGGCCTTTGCAACCGCAGTTGGCGTTAGCTCCCCTGACATGTACATTGCATGATAGTCTGCCACAGAGTAGTATCTGATCGACTGCCGTTTATGTTCTGACAGTTCTTCGGTATGGAGCAGAAGAGCGGTTTCATGTTCTGCATTCGACGGATCAGGCAATGGTATGACCGTGGGGTCAAACCGGGGTTCATAATCCTCCAGATATTTGCGGATGTGACGCAGATTTGCGAACCCAGCGTTAAGCCAGACGAATTTTCGGACAAACGGTAACCATTTGAAACTGATAATCCAGTCAGTCGAATGGCCTTTCTCAGTTTTTATATCAGTTGACTAACAGAAGGGCCCCAATGACCACCACCATTCCCCTCATAACTGGGTTATGTTTGCGATCATTTTTATAGGGCATTTCAGGCCTAGACCATGTTAGCTTACGACATACCCACTGCAATTACAGTACAGCTATATCGTCCAGACGAGGGACAGAATGCGGCCCTACCCCTGTCTTGCTTCGGGATAGTTCAAGAATTTAGGGCTCTCCGTTGGGCCCATGGTGAGTTGTAGAAGTGGAAGCTATTGTTGACGAATTCAGATTAGTACCTGGCACCTGGCGTGTGGTATTACTGGATTTAATGTGATATCAAAAAGTGCGGTCAACCGAATTGGTGCAAGGCAGCTTAGCAATGCCACAGCAGCGCATACCAGCCCTGATATCGCTGTATTCATGCGCACAAACAAAATTGTTTATAGAAATGATATCTTTTCAGGCTGGCTGTGGGCTGTGAAGGGCCAAAGTACGGAGGGCACCCGAGAAATATAATATTGTCAACGACGACCAAGTTTCATGACCCGTGTTAGAAAGGAGAGTTTGAAAAGTGTCAATTGGATTTTGCCGTCTGTTTGAACCTTGAGGGTATCACTCGATCAGACTTGTTCCGAGCCCGTGATTTGATCTGCTGAAGAAAGGAGGCTGGGCCGAAGGTAAAGTCACGGGAGTAATTCCATATAATTGGACCTTGGATGCAGGCGGGCATGTGAAAGGTCTGCTGTGCTTTGTTTCTTCAAACCTTTCCTGATTTGTTCAGAGCAGAGTTCAGAGGCCGCAAGTAACGTTGCAAGTTGCAACCAGCGTCAAACACGGCGCACCAAAGATGAGATGAAGTTCGAGACCAGTTGAGCCGCTGAGGATGACATCAAATTAAAGTTTCTAAGCACGTGTCGGAAACATATTACTCGGAATAACACGGTGCCGAAAGTAAAATATCGGTTAGTCAGCCCGGGCCCGCTGGGTGGTCCGTGCGTCCCCGCATGTCATTCAACAGGTCGACAACGTGCCGACGACGGGGAGGCAAGCTTGCCAGTTTTTGAACCTCACTTCAAACGCATCATGTTCTACGAAGGAGATTTGCAGAGTGGAATTGCGCTCGCCGTTCAGGAGGCGAAGCAAGTGTTGTGCTTTGTTCGAGGTACTGGCAAAGCTCTCTTCGGGAAGCAAGTCTGCACCGTTTGCTAACACAGTTTCTAAGATGGCGGAGAAGAAAGCACGCAATGGGAAAGCGAATATCTTGCGGATGAGGAAGTAAGATTGTTTGATCAATTGGTCTTCGCTTAGGTGTTTCTAACAATGGTTTAGATCGCACGTTTGTTAGCGACAAACAGCGTCGTATTGCGACTGACTGCAGGTTCTCAGGAAGCCGGCTTCCTAGCATCATTCTGTCCAACAAATACGATACCCACTCTCATCTCCATTAAGTACGTTCTTTTCAGCATTTGAAGATTACTTAGCTAATAACTGGAAGAAATGGAGTTCTTCAGGAATATATTGTTTCTGGAACAACTGGAGACGAGCTTAAACGTCGCCTGAAAGCCGTCCTCTCACCGGAACCACAAGTCCCACAAGCCCTACAAACCTCAGAGATACCCTCTACGGCAATGCATCAGACTCAGATAGCCACGCTGGAAACTCGCGATAGTAACATCTCGGTACCGGATCCTGAGCCCGAGGAGGAAACGACCGCTGCAGAAACTGTGAGACGCGAGAACATACGAGAAGGCAAGAAACGAGCCTTGACACCGGAGCCGGCACAGACGCGAACATCCGATAAAGATAATCAAAAGGTCTGGAGGCAGCAGCAAATCAGTCGAGAGCGAAAGGAAAGAGAAGAACGAGAACGTGTTCTTGCTTTGATACGACAGGACCGGGAAGATCGAAAAGCAAGATTGGAGCGACAGAAATTATCCCCCATTTCAAACAGCGATTCGAAACCCTCCAACCAACCCAGCCAATCACTCAGATCAGACTCCAAGGTGTCTGAATATCGGCTCCAGGTTCGACTTTTTGATGGTAGCTCTCTGCGATCCAGTTTTGCACCTACTCATACAATCCGTGACGATGTACGGCGGTGGATTGATGGTCAGCGCAGCGATGGAAACACACCATATAATCTCAAACAGATTTTGACTCCCCTTCCAAATAGAACGATATCCATATCGGAAGAGAACCAACCCCTCTGCGAATTAGGACTAGGACGAACCGCCAATCTCGTTATGGTTCCCGTACACAACTACACTGAAGCGTATGCCGCGTCAGAGGCTTCGCTTCCTGTTAGAGGGCTGTATGCCGGATACAACCTGGTCACCGGAGCGGTGGGGACTGTAGCAGGTGTCGTAGGCTCATTCCTTGGAATTGGCGCGGGTCAGCAAACACCGCAACCGCAGACAACCTCTGATAAATCAACCCCCACATCAGATTCAACACCATCGAGAGAAGGTGCGGGTGCTGGACGCCGTAATATAAGAACCCTCCGGTCCAACAATATCAGAACACTCAGTGACCAGCAACCTGACCAGCGAG
The DNA here is from genome assembly GCA_014839905.1 of Aphanoascus verrucosus. Lineage (NCBI taxonomy): Eukaryota > Fungi > Ascomycota > Eurotiomycetes > Onygenales > Onygenaceae > Aphanoascus > Aphanoascus verrucosus. The sequence goes on along the minus strand of JACRYM010000035.1, from coordinate 211,759 downwards.
ACCGGCAATTTTACAATGGGAATCAGGTATGATTAGAACATGGAATTCGGCTTCAGGACTGTATGCTGATAGTAACTTTTAAAGTTGAATTTTGAACCACGGAACCCTGATGACCACGACTGATCTTGCCTTCGTACGCTAGGCCAATGACCGATAGACATGTCTCTTTGCAGAGATACACTGTCATCGCAAATCATGATGGCCTTCGCGGCAGGGGGGCCGCACTTTACGATGTATTATAGTCTTATTCTTATCTCGTGAGAATCGCACTTGGGACCGGACTCCTGAGAATGGCACGAAGGGAGCAAAGACCTGAGTGGAATAGGTTCTATCACTACTAGCACTCAAAACTGATCAAATTCAGAAAGATTTGCGGACACAGAAGTCCGTATTTGGTTATATTACAGGTTCTGTCATCAAAGACAATCTATAGATAGTTATAGATATGGGTATCTGAGCCAACGCTGCGCATCGTAGACGTCAGAATCGTCTCATCTCATATTCGTGAGCACCAAATGGGTCGTATCCGCCCGTACACAAGTTATGTTTAATATGGCTTAGCAGCTTCCTGGCAAGCTTTCTGCGAAACGGAAGAAATGATCATTAGCAATCAGCCTTCATATACGAATACCAGCAGTGGCTGAAACAAAAAGTGCGATTGACGTACCAACTGATCCAAGTACCATCCGCAAATCGACATGTTTCCAGCGTTGTCATCCATGCAGCTGCGGAACGCCTTGATATCGGTTTCGCAGGGTTGATTTTGGGCCCAGCTGCTGCTGGAGTTGCTCTGGTACAAACCGTTATCCATGGGCGCGGCGTTCGCTGGGGGAGCCTGAGCCGACTCGGCAGGAGCGGAGGACCGACCGGTGAAGAAACCGCCGACGGCATGACCGATGGAGGAACCGACTGCGACACCACTAAAGAGGAAAAGACATATCATCAGCAATGTTGATCTCGGTGGCAGAACGGGGGATACGTAGTTGCCTGTCGTTTGCTAGCGGCAAATGGACAGAACACTTTGGACTTGAACTTACGCAGCGGTAGAGGCCATCTGAGCGAAAAGACCTGGTCCTTGGCTTGCCTGCGCCTGAGGAGGAGCAGCAGCGGCCGCTGGAGGCGCGGCGGACGTTGAAGAGGGACGCTGTTGAGTCTGAGCGGGAGGAGGAGCGGCACGGGCGGGAGTAGGTCTGGAAGGGGCACTCCGGGCGGGAGCAGCACCACGACGTTGACGGGCCATTTTGATGTGTTGTGAAAAAGGGTTGTGTTGTATTGGAAGAGGTGGTTTCGAAGGTCGAGGGTATGCGCGCGAGCGTTTGCGTTGTGAGTTTGAGAATAGCGGAAGATGAGAGGAGTTTGGAGTAAAGACGTCGTATCTGAAAAATACATATCCGTTGGGGCAAAGGAAAAATTCGGGCCGATGCTTGAACAAGGAGCTCCTATTGGCTGGGACCTGCCTCCTCGGTGGCGTATTGTCATCGCGTTACGAGAGTGTTCTACCACAGCACGATGTTCTGTGCTTGAATGTCGGGAGTGAATTCACTCACCATACACGGTTATTAGAAACAGAAGATGTTTGACTTAGGGGTATCTATTATTTACTATAATCGGATGTACATAGATCATGTCTACTGCCTCATCCACGGCCGGGCTCAAGATCAGCGAGGCGAGACCCACCACAGTAGGACAAAGGCGAAAGAATTGGCGCTTGAACCCACAACCATTTCTGCAGAACCCCAATATGAAGGAGGTGACCAGGAGTGGACAAAAGTCCGACCCAGGCGAAGGCGCAAATGCCCCTCTGAATCCTTCTCGCTTCTGATGCTAGACGAATTTCAAAAGCAAACGATAGCCAAAGCATTGCAATACACAGCGTGATCATTTTGATGCCTTTTCTGCTGCCTTAGCTGCTCGAGCTATTTGCCTTTTCTGCTTTTTCAATCTCCTCTTCTCTTGTTTCTCTGTTTCCTGTGTCTCACGATTCACTGGCTCAGATTTCTTCCGCTTTTTGCCTCTGGTTCGCTTTCTACTCGTAGTGTCCTCGGCGACTGGGATACTTTCTTGCGCCTGGGCTTTCTCTTCCACTCCAGTATCAATGTCCACCTGGTCCTCGGCATCATCGTTGTCATTGTCTTCCGAGTCCTCGTCTTCCTCCGCCGGACGCTTTTGGGGGACGGAGGGAGGGGGAGTGATCGTGGCCGCCGCAGCTTGCCGTTTAGCAGCCTGCGCCGCCCTTAATTGGGCCATGGCTCTCTCCTTTGCTTCCCTCTCAGCCCGCTCCAAGTCAATCTTATCGTTTCCGGCCTTGCATCGCGCGTTGTCAGCGGATCTTTAATCCAGGTTAGCCTTGGATACGGACTCACGAGGCCATGTTTTATGAATCTTGCGACTGCCTGCTTGTCGATGGTCATTGTCGGTTTCTCTGGTATTGTTTCTAGATCCTTTATCTTTGTAAAGTACTGTTTTACTCGGGTCAATTCTTTAAACACAGGATGTTCCTTTGCATTTACGCCCTGTAGACGTAAATATGCTACCAAATAGTCAGCCAGGTTCACATCACACATCACATATGAAGCAGGGGGGTGGGGAGGAAACATACAGAAAAGAAGAGACTCAATCGTATACGTGATGAGCACATGTAACTTTGCCTTGTCCATGACGGTCATCTTCGACGTCGTTACAGACAAGCCTTGCTTTAGAAGCGGCTCTAATATTTCTTCCAGCTCATCAATGTCGCCCTCCAGCTGGTCCACCAGCGGCATCAAATCTGTCGTCTCCATGCTTGCGTTGCTGGAGATGGAGCAGCGAGGGCTTTCGCGTTGGTTATGAGCTTGAAGCAAACAACTTTTGAGGGAAAGATTGAATGCCGGAGATTCGCGCTAGGCAAAGAGTGAGCTAGCGTCAACCTAAGGACATGGGGCCAATGAAAGCGCAGAAAAGACTTCGCGTCTTGTCCATCAAGATCACGACGGCGGCCTAAGATTCATTATTATATCAAGATGTTTTGTCTCTGTTGCCGAAGTTATACGATAGACTTAACAATGTCTTGAGCCTGGACTAATTTGGTTTTTAACCACTCCGCTTAATCCGTTCTCACCATGGGCCCGAGGCTCCAGCCCGCTCTGCGATGGACCGTATACCATCGAGCCTTTTTACCACAAACTGCTTTAGCTCCAAGACGGAGCTTTCATATTGAGCCCAGAAAGCAGATGGAGGCACAGGACGAGGGGCCAATTCCTGAGCCAGCTCAGCAAAATCCAATATCAAGAAGGATACATATCCTAGGAATGGGAAACATAGGCGGTTTTATCGCACACTCGCTTGCTTCGCTGCCAAACAAGCCTCCTATGACTTTGCTTCTGCATAAACTTGAACATTACTATGCGTGGAAAAAGTATGGGAAGCGTCTTACGGTGGTGAAGAATGGAATTCCTGAACCTAAACGTGGCTTCGATGTCAATGTTCTCAGGGACGGCGTGTGGTATGAGCCATATGAGCCAAGTGCACTTGGTACCGAGGGAGGTGGTGAAAATGCAGATGCTGTACGGTCAGCGCGCCGGCAAGATCGGTTCGTCGATGTCAATGATGAGAGGATTGACAATTTGATATTGGCCGTGAAGGCGACCCAAGTGGAACAGGCTCTGAAATCTGTCCGTCACCGACTCACCCCCCAGTCGGCGATCGTATTTATTCAGAATGGAATGGGAGTCCGAGAAGAAGTGAACGAGAAGGTCTTTCCGGACCCTGCCACCAGGCCAAATTACATACAAGGAATTACGTCCCATGGACTCTTCTATACCAAAGCTTATCATATCACCCATGCGGGGGTTGGAACGTCCGCATTCAGCATCGTATATCCGGAACGCCCACGCCCGCCCGTCGACGAAGCGGGAAACATCAAGTCTGGAGAAGACTTCAACGACAAAGACTACTGGGCGATTTCATCCATCTATTTGACAAACACGTTAACTCGCGCACCTGAACTCACTGCTATCCGAATCAGCAAGAATGAAATCCTACAGTTTCAGCTTGAAAAGCTTGCCATAAACTGCGTGATCAATCCCCTTACCGCTCTAAACGATTGTAAAAACGGCGAGCTTCTCTACAACTACAATCTCTCTCGTGTCCAACGGCTCCTGCTTATTGAAATCTCTGCCGTGATTCGCGCTCTCCCTGAGCTACAGGGCATACCGGGTATCATGGCCCGATTCTCTCCTGAGAGATTACGCACATTGGCTGTCAGCGTCATGCAGAAGACCGCTGCCAATACGAGCTCCATGTTACAGGACATGAGGACGAACAAAGAGACGGAAATCGAATACATCAATGGGTATATTGTTCGACGAGGGGAGGAATTGGGCATCAAATGCGCCCTTAACTACATGCTCGTGCAGATGGTATTAGGAAAAACCAGGATGGTTTCTAGAAAGATGCAGAGCGAAATCCCCTTTGAATCCTCAGGGACTCAGTAGACTCCGTTTCGTGGAACATACCGGCTCTCGACTGTGGACTTGACTGGCTTGTTCTCTTTGAACAACGGTCCTTCTACCCCGCCTATGACGACGATACCGAAGGCAACGCAGCCCGGCATATATCTGCTATCTGCCTCCATCGCAGAAGCACCATTCCAAGACGATTGTCTCCCGTTCCCTCCTTCGCAATCATATTTTCAACCTTATCAATGGCCACCTTGGCTTCATTTTCATATTTCCGTATCCAGCCAGCGACTATGGCGTCTGTTTTATCCTGATTGAAAGCGAGTGGTACGTCTCCTGCGATATATGCAGTCCAATCGTCTGGAGACAAATATGTCAGCGAAGCGGCCACATCGGTGCGGAAACATGCACCTGAACGTGTGATTTGATAGTTGCTTTTATTCAATGTTAGCGCCGCGAGGAAAGGGGGTCTTTTATCAGCGGGTTTACCCAAGGTAGTTATCCTCCTTGAGGTATGTCCTCCTTTCTGGTCTTATATCATGGAGCACAATATCGTCTAGGAACAAAGCGTCGGCGTTGTTCTGGTCGGGCACAAAGCCATCTACAAAGTGAACAGATTTTGGATTCAGCAACTTTCTCCTGTATATATTGAAGCCTGTTGACTTACAGTCGACTAGAAGTACATCGCTAGTGTGCTCTCCATAGCAAACCAATATTTCTTCCCCTTTCTCTATAGCCGTTTAACATTGTTAGATTCAGTAGGACACCTCTGCATGAACGCAAAAGTCATTCATACCATATGATTTAGTCGTTGTAAACGTATATCCAACATCGTTGAAGGCCGCCTTGCACTACAAGTGATAACATGAAGGGCAATATTAGAACCGACTGACTCAAATCCTAGAATGTTACAATGAGTTATGTCCGAAGGGGTGGCCTACCCCAGCATCAACCCCTGAATGATTGAAATAGTCCGCAAACGGACACAGAGCCATCGCATCGTTACGATCCTCTGGCGCTTCGGCATCCTTTGCTACGTAAAAGAAGCATCGCGTGTGCGCAGCGAGATAGTAATAAATAAATTCCTTCCGGTCTATAGACGGATAGACCTGTTTGACACAGTTCAACGCCTTCTCGTATCTATCACGCTGACCTTGAAGAAGGCGTTGCTGGTCAGGGCTGTAATCAGAAGGTGCTGGAGAAGTGTTAGGCGTCATTGATCGCCAGAATCCTGAGATAGAGGGCGGTAATAGAGAAGAATAGATTTCTTCTTTTTGGATTGCGCCTCGTTCTCGAGTCGCGAACTTTTCGTGCGGGGACCCTGTCCGATACTCAGGCCAAAGGAGAGGCATTGAGCTTGCAAAATCCTGCATAGTCGGCCATGTTGCCTGCCATGGTGCATATTTGAACTTGGCTTCATCATCGCAGGCTAGATAAGCAGCAATGATCCCTTGAACGGGAGTGTCTGCAGGAAACCTCTCCTTAAACGTCCCAGGTATTCTATCCAGCGTCAGAAGACAAGACGTTGGAACAGTCACCACAATCTCGCCGGCCTAGTAGTAGACAAAGCGATATCAGCTGGTGGAACAGAAACATGCGGTGAACATCTGTTCAAAACTAAACAGAGTCGCATGAAAATCTTCCGATTTAGTATTCAGGAGCAAGGCCTGAAATTTCACGAACGGAAACGCATCTTGTGTCAAGCAGGAATCCGGAGTTCACATACGTCAATGTCCCTTAGCGCAGCAATGCCGATCCCGCGCCCAGGGAACCTAACAGCCGCTACGCCGTTGATAAGTATCCCTTGAGCTTGAGCCCATTCCGTGAATTCTTCATGCGGTGAGCCGGCGGAGGAGAAGTTTTGAACAGCCATTTCTCGAAGCCACAGCCACGATTGTCAGCGAGTTATTGCAGATGATGGCCTGATAAGTGTGGTAAAGCAGTGTAGGATCCAAGGAGTACCATTTTTCTAGGTGGTAGCAGAATGTATCAAATCGTTTTGCCCAGGGAGATGATCCCGCCCTGCTGCATGAATCTCTTGACGTCGAGCTTCGTGCCACGGACTTTGCGGAGTTATGCACAGCGACGCCAAGAGATTATTAACGGCGGGCGGTAGAAGCCAAGAATGCTCCGGCCGGGATCCCGAATCGTCCCATCACCAGACCCGGGTCGACAACGGTCAATCGCCAGTTTAACCTGCTCTAGGGGAGTTTGAATACCACAATGGCGAGTTCAACGAGGGCGGGAGCTGCGTGTCTACGCTCTCTAAGAGCATCGTGCCGCCAGCGGACTGCTACGCGCGGGTTCTCCATCCTCAATCGTCCTCCACCAATTTACCCGGGCCATATACCTTTGACGAGAATTGAACGAGGAGCTCTCGCAATTGGATCAGCTGTGGGATCATTGATAAATCCTAGACGAGGAGGTATATACTGCAAGCCCCTCTGAATATATGCGCTGAGAAGAAACTGCTACCCAATGAGCCGATTAACTAACCAACAACTACCTCACAGACTTAATAGCAACCCTCGGCGAAGCCACCGCAACACCCTTCTTCATCTACCGTCTCCGCGACGCCATGCTCTCCGACGCCGCCGGCCGCCGAATCCTCCGCGATCGACCACGCATCACCTCCAAAACCCTCTCTCTTCCTTACCTCCGCAGCCTCCCACCCAACACCGTTGGCTACACCTACGCCGCCTGGCTCGATCGGGAGGGCGTCAGCCCCGATACGCGCAGTAGCGTGCAATACATTGACGATGAAGAATGCGCCTACGTCATGCAACGGTATCGCGAGTGTCACGATTTTTACCACGCTGTGACGGGACTGCCTGTTGTGGTGGAGGGTGAGATTGCGTTGAAGGCGTTTGAGTTTCTGAATACGATGATCCCAATGACGGGGCTGAGTGTGTTTGCGGCGGTGAGGCTGAAGCCTGAAGAGCGGCAGCGGTTTTGGAGTATTCACTTGCCGTGGGCAGTTAGGAGTGGGTTGGCGAGTAAGGAGTTGATTAATGTTTACTGGGAGGAACAGCTAGAGAGGGATGTGAATGAATTGAGGGAGGAGCTGAACATTGAGAAACCTCCAGATTTGAGAGATATAAGGAAGAAGCTGAGGGAACAGAAAAAAGCGGCAAAGCAAGCGGCTATGAATGCGTGAATGTTTCAGCTTAGGGTACTCCGTACAACGTGTATGATAGCATGGCGTTAAGGGACATTGTTTCGGAAATAGAACAATAAAAGGGATACATATGCAGTCGTTAAGGCGTTAGATGCTTCGACAAAAATTTTCACAAGTCCAACAGATCATCGTCGTCGTCCCATCCGCCTTTTCGACGCGAAATGATGATCTTCTCTTCCTCTTTGTTCTCTGCAACGGCATTGAGCAGCTCCTTCAGTTGGTCCTCTGTAACTTTTGCTCTTAGCTGGCCGGATCGCGCAAGCATGATCAATCTGTTTTCGATGTCTGTGGCACGGGATTCCTTCACCATTCGAATGCGGCTCAGTCGATCTGCGGCTTCTGGAAGCAGGATCTGGGACAGGATGGCTTGACGCGCATCGGCTGCATACTGTGTTAGAATTTTAAGAAAGAATCGGTGTGGGAGAGTTCTCGAGGGGGCAGGTATTGTTACTTTCTTGTTGCCTTCAGACCGTTGATGTTAGCGAGCGGATAGTTGCTGAGGGTCATCCTTTTTGTTACAGTACCTTCGTTGGTCCTCCTGACCAGCACTGCCAGCTCCACCAGCTCCTCCTTGCTGTTGCAACTGCGCGAGACGCGCTCGTCTGATCTGTTTATCACATGTATTGTTAGGAGCACTACTAAGGTACCACGGCAGTACACCCAGAACGCACCTCTTCAAGCTCCGAGTCCGCCATTGGGAGAGACTTCTTTCGTATTGATTTTGTTAGGCGGGGTGAACTGTAGTCGCGGAGTGAAACCCTTGAAATTTGTTTGCTCTTTGCAGCAGCAAGTCGTGGTGCTAATTCGACGGACAGTTTTTGTTAGCTTCCGGGGTTGATGATGATCTGGAAAGTTGACCCCGCAGTCACAGGAGTTTAGCTGCTCCTCGTCGCGTGGCGGGCTAGTTCTTCGAGAAGACTTCCTTGTCACGAGCTAGCAAATGGGATGTCGATAACACCTTGTTCTATCGCTGTTTATTCAGCACTCAAGAAGCTGTTCCCTGCTTGTCAATTGCTAGAGTCAGCTCAGTTTCATGCCATTATCTACGCATTGCCTTATGCGGGACACAACTGATAGCGAATTCGTCAAACAACTTATCGGATTACCTAAGCTGCCGTCGCGTATTTCCACGCATTTTGGTGTCGGGGCGAAACAAAGACGGCGGATGAGACCTGGTTTCACAGCCACTCAAACCACGGGAGCCCGGTGCTGGTCGTCTGTAACCTTCCCAGCTCCGTAAACTCGAGCCTAAAACGGCCGCAGTGTTTCTTTGTCTGGACAGCTACAGACGATGGCTCTCTGGCTTGCACAGCGTATCTCGAGGATATCAGCATGTTCTCTTCGCATGATCGGTGTTCTCTGCGCCGTGTGACTGATGACGATGCGCCTGAAGAACGGGTCTCCGCATCGACCGTGTTTGCAAAGTTTGCTCGCGCTCCACATCATTCATGCAGCCACGCTTTGCCTAATCGGGCACCCTAGTCTGTGCCTTAGCCGCCCTGCTTGGATTCCTGCTGTCGCTAACCTCGTTGCCCGTTTGCCTCCCGTCCCATCTCCCCTCCGACAGAACAACCACCTCGACCTACGAGACTATTTCAACATCTCGTCGGAGGGAAGAGGAGGACGAATATATATCCATTGGTCCTCTAGAGCACTCTCTCAGCAGTCTCAAACCATGTGTCTCATTATTGATTAATCCCGCGGACCGCCGAAGCTCACACCAGCACCTCACCTTACACTCATTTGAAGAACGCAACGAAGCGGTCTTTTTGAACAGCCATTTTACTTGCGATACTTCTGTCATTCTTTTATTATAGCTGTCATGGCCGAGTGAGTAATTTCAGCGCTTTTGCTGGCTCAATCCAGCCCAGCTGGTCGCGGCTCTACCAGGTTCGTGCTCGATATTAACTTCGTGACAGATTGATATCGATCCACGGATGGTCATACCCTTCCATTCGAGCCGAATCCAACTCGCCAGATCCCACCCAGAAACGAGAAACCCGTTCCTCTTCGAAACTTCGATCACTCACCCCGAGCAAAACTGTTTTTCGGGCCAAGTCCGCCAATGCCCTGTCAGACATGATTGGCGGCTCGAATAAGTCGAGATCTCCGTCCTTTGCTGAATCTGACACTTCGCTCAACACTCTACCTGACCCCAGAACGGCAAGCACGATGGACCTGTCAAGGACGGCCTCTGCCTCTCCGCGACATCCGGATCTGAGCAATGAAGTTGCAGCTCTGAGCGACAAATTGATACAAGCTATCAACAATCAAACTGTTCTCGATGATACCTTGGCTGCAACCCGGCAAGAACTAGAACGCTCACGAGAGCGGATTTCTCAATTGGAAGCAGAAAACAGTCAATACAAAGAGGATGTTTCTCGGGGCTTGCTAATCAGACGAGATATGGCAGAATCCGAGAAGGTGGACTTGAGGAAGGAGCTAGAGGAAGAAAAGAGCCGCAGAACGGCAGTTGAAAAGGAAAAGATAGGGATTGAATACGAATTGGCAGATCTGACGGCGGCTTTGTTTGAAGAGGCCAACAAAGTATGTATCATTCATATCATTCACAAATGAAGGTTATAACATCAGACTAACATGTTATAACAGATGGTGGCCGCTGCCAAAAAAGAGCGTGAGGCAGTTGAAAAGCGAAATGAACAACTACAAGCGCAAATCAAGGATACCGAAATCCTACTGGCATCGCACCAGGAACAGCTTGCAGAGCTGAAGTCAGTGATGCAGCATATGAACAGTGATCGTGACGACAGTGATATCAGAACGGATACTTCAACCGCGCCAACCTCACCTGCCGCATTCCAGTCACATGGAAATCTGAACCGTTTACTCGAAGCCATGAACCTATCACCAACGATACCTGGTTCAGGGGATATATCCCCAGCTCCCTCAACAAGTTTTTCTCACCTAATAAAGTCAGTCTGTCGGACCGATATTCAAGCCTACGAAGACTTTCGTGCATTGTTACATCAGTCGAAAAGTTCGAAACCACCAAGTCGCGCTGTTAGTGGCTCGTATGCCGGACTTAATGTAATGGGACTCGCAAGTTTGGCTAGCAATTACGCCTCTCCTCAACACCAATACCGATCAAGCGCTCCCGCGACTTCCGCAGCCAACTCTTCGCCTAGCGGAGCCTCTACCCCACGAAACTCAATGTCATTTACCCCTCTTCGTGAAACAAAATTTTACAAAAGGGTTTTGACAGAAGATATTGAGCCCACCTTGAGGCTTGATATTGCCCCCGGAATATCATGGTTAACAAGGCGCTCACTTTTAAGTAGTATCTGCGACGGAGGCCTGATTATTGAGCCAATGACTGCCGTTGCTGCCCAATATTCGCCCCCTTGCGCCCTCTGCGGCGAAAAACGAACCGGGAGTGAGCATGTAAGGACACATCGTTTTCGCACATCTGACAACGACTCGGCGCAACGGCACCCTCTTTGCATACTCTGTCTAGAGAAGATGAGGTCGTGCTGCGATTTTGTGGGTTACTTACGGCTTATTGTCGACGGCCACGTCCGCATTGGAGACGAGGAGGACGAGAAGGAGGCGTGGGAGGAGACTGTTCGCCTGAGGGAACGTATGTTCTGGTCTCGAATAGGCGGTGGTGTCATCCCCGCGTTTATCCCAACGGATGCCTCTGAAAAGGACTCCTCCATACAAAGTCTGCACTCTCCTCTTCCAAAGAAGAGCTATGGAAGTTTGAAACCTGGCGCGCAAAATTGTGCCGTGCAGAGCAGCGAGGAAAATAAACCTGCTCAGAAGGAAGGGCCCTCCGAGGATCCGTTTATATCCCATGCGAAGAAGGCATCAATAGGAGGAACTATCATCACTCGAGCGATGTCTCCGCAGCCTGAACAAGCAGGCAGTCCGGCGTCTAATGACAACAGTAACAAGCCAGCTGATGCTGATGACAATAAGCCACTTGCATCGAAAAATACAACAACTCTCATGAGTCCTAACTCAGGCACCTCTTCGCCGCCTACAACATCCAAGGGAGCCAATAGCTTTGAACCAAGGCTCAAAGTGAAAATTCCGACGGTCTTCCTGAACTCTAACTGAGCTTATCGTTAATTGAGCCGGATAAAGAGCTTATTATATAGGACTGCTCAACATTTTCCTCGTCTATCCGTTTATCGTGAACTCGATGTCCACTTATTATCCATTTGACTTCTCGCTGGCGCTGTGCGCGGTTTCCTTCTTATAATGTATAACTATTCTAATATTTTCCGGGGCGAGTCGGCATGGGATATTCGTTTTCAAAGTGTCGAACCCTGTTTGAAGCGTCTGTTGTGTGTTGGATTCATCCTCAAATTTTCTCTTTCATTGTGTTGCATTTCCAGTGACGCCCAATCAGGTGCGCGTCATTCCTATTCCCATATTTTTCTGCATCAACTTTCTACTTCCCTTCTCCTTCAGTTTTCTCCGTTCTTCGTTGGCATCGAATAGTGATGACGGCCATGAGGTACCGGCCCCGTGCTTTTCTACCGTGGATCCCAGGACCTCGTTGACATTAATACACCTTCGCGAAGCAATTCGCTTGCATTTTGACATTTCCGCGTTTTCCCCAGTTTTCTTTTCCCGGGTTCATTTGTTTGTGGAATGGCATGACAGCAACTATGGGTCGGGTGACCTTTGCATATTCCTTTGTTTTCCTTTTCCGCATAAAATGGGGGTAAAGTACTTAATATGAAAGATACCTTCCCCGGTCGAGTGGCTAATGGGATGGTGGCGAGACTCGCCTTCATGTATATATTGATCCAGCTTGGTCCGCTTCTCTCTTGACTTTGATCTCTGGGCTTGAAGTGTGTGAAGTAATTGTGATGAGGGGATTTTGGGAGATTTTATTGCAACCATACTCATGGAGTGAAGTACGCTTCAATTGAAACAGACATTCTGTCCCGTTCACCGCATTGACCAGACAAAAGAAGTAACGGCAATGTGTGACAAAAGTATGTAGACTACCCGGGAAAGACAAACTCCAGTCAACAGAAACAAAACGGACTTTGCTTATAAAATACAATACATCCCCTCTCCATTTGACCCATCCGCGACCCCTTCATTGCTTAAACTTCTGATGAATCTGCCGAATCTGCTCTTCAATATTCACAGGCTGCCCCGGCGGTGGTGGTCCACCGGGTCTCTGTTGCATCCCCGGCGGCACGCCCTGCGGCTGAGCATTATACCCCGGTGGCATTGACATTGGCACTGAGCCCGGTGCAGGCGCAGTCATGGGCATGGGCATCGACATCGACATGGGCATACCCATCCCTCCTGCACTGTCCATTCCACCGCTCATAGCCATCCTCTTCCGTCGCGATTCTTCCTCGGGATCAAGCATCATACTGCCATCCGACTGCCTCTGCTGTTGCTGATTATCCGACGTAACCACCTGATCAAACACGTCCGTGCGCTGACTGGCCAATCTCTTAAGATTGTTGGCGACGTCTGCCGTGGACAGGTTAGTCGTTGCATAGCGCGCTTCTGCCTTGGCGCGCTGCTCTTTCCAGCGTGGGTCGAGGAGTTCAATGCGCATGTGCTGTTCCATTTCGGCGATCGGGATTTGTTGTTTGCAGTTGGGGCAGATGGAGGTGGGCACGGAGGCAGCGGTGTTGAGGCGCTTGGCTTGGGCGCGGGGAACATAGTCGGAGCGGATGCGCATGGGTGGTTGGCCTGGGACGGTGGGTGGTGGTGGACGGGCTTCGGGTTCGATGGAGGCAGCGGTGGGGACGGGGGGGGTAGGAGTTGTTGGTATTGGTGTTGTGTTTTGAGGTGATAGGAATGATGGTTGGGGCATGGGAACGGATGGTGCGCGGTGAGTTGGGATAGGTGATGGAGAGGGAGCGTAGGTGGGCTGCATGGGGAGCTGTTGTAGAGGGTAGGCGTTGTAGTAGTTTGCTGATTCGTCTTCTGTGGGCAAGGCCTCTTCTATGCGCATGTTCGACGGTGCTAGAGAAACCATGGCCTTTTGTTCGAGGGATGCAGTCTGAAGATCGTGGAGTGCGGTTGGGGGCGGAAGTTCGGCGTGATCGTCCTCCTCTGTGAACAAGACGGTCTCGACCACCACGAAATCATGCCAGTCTATCTGGGCATAAGCTATTCTCTCTTGCTCCTCCTCTTCTTCCTTCTTTTGCTTCTGTTGCTCCTGGAATTTCACCCATTCCGCCCGCTGCTTTGCGCGATCAAGGATATGATACTTATTCTGAACGTTATTTTCCAGCTCACGAATGCGTGTTTGTGCTGCACTGGCACCATCAGCCCCATCAACTTGTAGGAGCTCCGAGTACTGATCTACCAATCTCGTAAAAAACTGGTATAGACTGTGCTGCGGTCGTAGGAAGTCAAACTGATAGTTTCTCGTTTCACGTTGTGATAGCGCAGTCATGAATGACTTTCCTCTCTTGGCGACAAACAACGCCGTCAGCTTGACAACCTCAAGATCCAAGGCGTTGATGTTCGGCATACGCGCAGAGAAATGGAATTCCGGAGGCGCCTCGGGCCCTTTTGGCTTCTCCTCTTCCGGCTGCACGGCCGGCTCACCAGCTCTTCCAGCAGATACATCTGTGCCTCTACCAGCCTTGATTTCCTCGAGTCGCCAGTTATAGAATGCGGCGTAGGGATCAGCCGGGTTCAAGAAGGAGAATTTAGGGTTGTTTCTCTCTTTTTCGCGGACTCGGTCTAAGGTAGAGTAAGTTAGAGAATGTCCGCCGCGCGATACGGAAGAATGGAGGCACGCACCTTCAAAGACGAAGCCATTTCGCGCGACAAACCCTGCGGTTTTCTCAACGATTGCTAATCAGATGTTAGCCTTCTGTTCAATTGATATGTTCCGTGAAGAGCTCTTTAGGGACTCACTTCTGATGTCTTTGGGAGGCAAAACGATCCCCTTCGGGGGCTTGCTCACCTCCTCTGGAAGTTCCGCCGGCGTAGGAGTTCCATTAGCCACAGAAGGCGCCATAATCACTCAATTAACAGCGTCCCACGGTCACGACACGTCTGCAGGCGTGCGATTGATGCTGGCAATTTGATGGGTGATAAAGTTGACGCTGCGGCTCCGTTTGCGGCAGCTTCACGTGCCGCGCTAAGCGCTAGATTGGCTGACTTAGCAAGTTTCCGACGGCGGCGATGTTTCCCCTTTTAACTACCTCAAGGCCAGCAAGACATCCAACACCGTCGCACAGCAACTCGCCAGCTTCATTGTCGCGTCTGGAGGGACAGTTAGCTTTCGTTCTCCCTCGCATTCTTCTTGTTATGATATTTGTCACCCTTTATTGACTTCATACTTTCGTTAATCCTCCTTTTCTTCGGCCGCTTTCTGTTTCACGTGTCGAAACCTCTCCCAGTCCGCTTCTGCAGATGTTTTCCTACATTTCTTGATTCCTTAACGACCTATTAGTATCTAATCTTTCACAATGCCTCCGAGACCGCCCAAAGCCGGGCTGGATGCGAAATCTCCTGCTCGACGGAGCAGTCGTTCGCCGGGACGCTCTCCCGGTCCGAAGAGTCGAGCCAAGGCTCCTTCAAAGGTGTCTGACTACACGTCCGAGGGCGTAAAGAACAATGACATTTTCAGTTTGCCCAAATCCGATTACAAGATAGTGCTTGTCATTACTGCGCTTGCGACTCTTGTTCGACTGTTCAGAATCTACCAGCCTACAAGCGTTGTCTTCGATGAAGTCCAGTCAGTTTACCCCATACTTCCACATGTTTTCCACGCGTCGAGATTCCCGTCTGATACTTGATTTCTACTACAGTTTTGGCGGTTTTGCCACCAAGTATATCAAAGGGAAATTCTTCATGGACGTGCATCCGCCATTGGCTAAGTTGCTTATCACCCTCGCCGGGTATCTTGGCGGATTCCGGGGCGACTTCGATTTCAAGGAGATTGGCAAAGATTATCTGGAGCCTGGAGTTCCTTACGTTGCGATGCGCATGCTTCCAGCGATTCTCGGGATTATATCTGTTCCTACCATGTTTTTCACCTTGAAAGCGTCTGGGTGCCGGACTATAACAGCTGCAATGGGAGCTCTTTTGGTGACTTTTGGTAAGTTCTTCAATCCCAATTCGGTAATTGTGAAGCATAACTAACGCTTCTCAAAGAAAATGGATTAGTTACACAATCGCGCTTCATCCTTCTTGATTCGCCCTTGGTCATATTTACTGCGTTGACGGCTCTTGCATTTACGTGTTTCACGAATCAGCATGAACAGGGACCTTCCAAGGCGTTCGGACCGTCGTGGTGGTTCTGGCTTGCTGCTACCGGCGTTTTCTTGGGTGCAACTGTCAGCGTCAAATGGGTGGGATTGTTCACAATTGCTTGGGTTGGAAGTTTGACTCTTCTTCAACTCTGGGTGCTCCTTGGAGATTCCAAGACAGTAACTGCCGTAAGTACTGGTTCTTCCTCAAGGATCGTAGGTGCAACGATACTAAGATGCCTTTTAGCGTCTTTGGTTCAAGCACTTCTTCGCACGGGCAATTTGCTTGATAGGCATTCCTTTGGTTTTCTACCTGTCAATGTTCGCTATTCATTTCCTCTGCTTGAGAAATCCTGGCGAAGGCGATGGTTTTATGTCCTCGGAATTCCAAGCCACACTCAACTCCAAAGGTATGAAGGACGTCCCCGCTGATATCGCATTTGGATCTCGAGTCTCGATCAGACATCACAACACGCAAGGCGGTTATTTGCATTCCCACAGCCACATGTACCCAACGGGCAGCAAGCAACAGCAAATCACCTTATATCCACACAAGGACGAAAATAACATTTGGATCATGGAGAACCAGACACAGCCTCTTGGCCCGTATGGCCAAGTGCAAGGCCCCAAGGCATGGGATAACATCACGACGGAGTTCGTCAAAGATGGCGACACCATCAAACTTTATCATATAACCACTGACCGGAGACTTCACTCCCATGACCAGCGGCCACCGGTGACGGAAGCCGACTGGCAATATGAGGTCTCAGCTTATGGGTATGAAGGCTTCCCGGGTGATGCCAACGATCTTTTCCGTGTCGAGATTGTGAAATCTTTATCCAAGGGTTCTGAAGCGAAGAAACGTCTCAGGACGATTGAGACCAAATTCAAACTTGTCCACGTCATGACGGGTTGCGTTCTATTTTCGCACCGTGTGAAGTTACCAGACTGGGGTTTCGAGCAGCAGGAAGTGACATGCGCCAAAGGAGGTTCATTGCCTAACAGCATTTGGTATGTGGAGCATAACGACCACCCGATGCTTGGACCGGATGTGGAGAAAGTCAACTACAGACGCGCCGGTTTCTTCTCCAAATTCTGGGAGCTTCAACGCGTTATGTGGAAGACCAATGCCGGTTTGGTGGAATCTCACGCTTGGGATTCTCGACCCAACTCCTGGCCACTCTTGCTGCGCGGCATCAACTTCTGGGGCAAAGATCACCGACAGATCTATCTCATTGGCAACCCGCTCATCTGGTGGGCTTCTACTGCTGCAATTGCGATCTATGTGGTTTTCAAAGGCCTCGCTGTTCTTAGATGGCAGCGGGGCTTCGGTGATTATCGCAATGTCAACTTCAAACGTTTCGACTACGAGATTGGCCAGACTGTCTTGGGCTGGGCGTTGCACTTTTTCCCCTTTTACCTGATGGCTCGCCAGCTCTTCCTCCATCATTACTTCCCGGCCTTGTACTTTGCGATCATGGCGTTTTGTCAGATCTTTGATTTCGCTGCGAACCGGGTAACTCTTTGCGGCTCAAAGAAGAACGCTATAGTTGGCAGTGTGTTTGTTGTTTTGTTTTTGGCATTAAGCATTGCAATCTTCGCGTTGTTCTCTCCCTTGGCGTACGGAAATCCATGGACCCAGGATGCTTGCCGCAAGGTCAAGTTGTTGAGCTCATGGGACTTCGACTGCAATACTTTTCACACTGACGTAAGTCCCCCGGAGTGGCAGCCTCCACAGCGCGGAGTTAGATAGCATTACTAAGTTTGGTTAGCTCGCAAAATACTCAAGTGTGCAACTCGACTCTGCCAAACCAGTGGCGACCGTGACTCCTTCAAAGGTGGCTGATGGACAGAAACCGGCGGCCCCGGCACAACAGCAACCGCCAAAACATGACAAACAGCAAGAGAATGCCGATTCTGAATCAGCAGACGCTGAAGTCACGAAGAAACCAGCTGTTCCAAAAGTCATCGGCAAGGAAGAATCCGTTGAATATCGTGATCAACATGGCAATATCCTAGACCCGGAACAAGTTGCATCTCTCGCCAAAGCGGGCAATGTGTCTTTCCAGACGAAATACGAAACACGTACCAGATTGGTAGACTCTCAGGGTCGCGAAGTCAAGCAGGACGTTGCTCCGCCCCATCCCGATGTCGAGGGCCAGAACCCAGAGACCATTGAAAAGGGAGACCAGAAAGGCTCCGGAGACAAGCCCGCATCTGTGGCCGGTGACGAGAAGTCGGTGCCACGGGACGATGGCAAACCAAAGCCAGCAAGTGAAGGTCAGGAGGCAACCAGGAACGTGGACGAGTTGTAAGGTATAATTGGATTTTCATATTGTACATAATGCTTGATGGGATGTTAAACGAATAGAGCCGAGCACGGCGTATAACGGAAGAGCTTTGTTGCATCATGCTGGTGTCGCTTTCGTAGATCGCGCCTCCGTTTTGGTGTGACTGAGCAGGCCGGAGAGCAACGGAGTTTCTTGACATCAGCCATATATCACCGTTTTACTTCGTCAAGAACTTCAAAAAGAGTCATCGTGATGGAAAGATCTATAACATGGAGTACTTTAGACTCTGAAATATCAGTCATACCAATGACTCCAAACCACGCTTCGTACGGAGCAGTGAAGTAGCTGCCATGGCTATTTAAGCAAGCTTCCCTTCTCGTCGCAATCGAAAGGATTCAGCATTCGAGGCACAATTTCTATACTAGTAACTGTGTTCCCTATTTCGAACCTGTGACTACTGTCATCTTTATCTCTTCCTCCTATATCCATATACACAACATGTGGTTCTTCGGATCTGCGGCCCTGGAAAATTACCTGGACGACCACCACTACTATCGCCTTGCAGAAGCCTTGAATCTCCTCAAAGCCCCCTATAACTTCTGGGTCGTCTCCCCCAGCCTCCAGATCGACACCGTAAAGCGATGCCAATACGCGCTCGACACCTCCATCCGAAACCTCCAGTGGCGGGAGAGGCTCCTGGATGAGAAGTATGAGCTGCTTCAATCTCGCAAATCACTCCGGAACTTCACGCCTGCGGATCGTGTGAAGCTGGAGCATCTGAAAGAAAAGATTAGAGAGTTGGAGGACGAATACTTTGCTTATACATCCGAGTTATATCGCTTGGCGTGCAACCCCCCTGTTTACCAGTCGCTCTTATGGAGTTGGCGCAGGAGAGCTTTTCGAAATCATTATGAAGCATGCCAAAAGAACCAGGTTGTGACGCAAAGCCGAAGAAGTATCGCAAAATGCAAGGCAAAGGGGGGTTGCTGCAGTAGGGAGTGCGGATGCTGCTTCAGGCCTTGCTCGACTTTGTATGGAGCTGAGCGTAGGTATGCGCACTGTACATCCGAATGCAAATGTTGTGTTCGACGTCGTGATGTACGTTCGGGCTAGGACATGTCGATTCTTAATGATTTATGTATAATCCGCCACCGGTTGCTTTTATCTTCGGGAGTAAGGAGCGGCGTTGCATGTAATATAAACAATATTGTTAGCAGAATTTATTGAATCCACGAGTGCAAAGAAATGACTATGCAAGGAGAAATGTGTTAAATGATCGGCGCATCCAAAATTCACAGATGATTTTATTTACACAACGTTAACAACTGCGTTAGCGAGAACTTGATATCCTTTCCCTCTAATCTGTGGGGGCTATAGAATACATGGTACAGACGGCATTTAATAGTCCTTTCCATACTTGTTGAATCGTTCGTGGAGGTCCTGCCGAAGAAATGACCACCGTTAGCATGGGCAAACTGTTTCTGGTAGAGGCAATTGGCATACCGCTGGCAATGTAACGTTTGGAATAACGACTTCGTTCAAAGCGCTTGGGGCGGCCTTGAGAGGCTGGCTCTTGTCACCATGGGGGTGATATTGATACTTGAAGTTTCCTCGAGCTTCGGCATCCTTCTCGTCAAGCTCCCACGGCATAGCACTCTCTCCAATGCGAATGTTGCTCTCAGAGGTTACGGAGGTGGGAGATCGGCCAAAGTACCATCCCGCAAGACCGAAGGCTCCGGCCATGACGCCGAGGAGAAGCTGCGGGTGTGAAGAGACAACAGGTTAGCTAAATTCTTGTCAAGTAGTCATTGAGGGGAATGAATAAATTCTGCAAAAACGTACGTAAAGCTCGGGATCTCTCTTGGGGCCCTTGTCCAGGCCAGCTTCTTCCACCCGGGAAGCGTATCGTCGAACTGGCTGAACTCGCATGGTTCTGAGAGGTTGTCTCATGACGGCCCGGCGGGCCACATTAGCGGCAATGGACGACATGACGGAGTTGGAGTCAGTATGCCGTGGCAATGAGATAGCAATTGGGGTCGTTTTGCAGCAATCGATTGTTTGGCAATGACTTGGGAGTGGCCGAATGGTGGTGGGTTTATTTGGATCGCGATGTTCCGGGTCCGTCACGTGGTGCGCTGCGAGGTGCGGGCTGAGTCAGCTAGCGGCCGGGCCCGAAAAGGGAAACTCGACCTGATCCGACGACTGAACCGAGTGCACGATATCGCGAGACTTCACGTCGCTATCTAAGCATGGAACAGGCTGACTGACACAGAGAGAGAGAGACACACAGGACTCTTAACTTCGGGGGCTTTGCTGTTGTTGTCGTCTCATTTTGACCAGGCACCTTTTCTCTCGTTTTATATTCCTTCTTCTCCCCCCTGTCCTCCCAATAACACAGCTCCTTTCGTCATTGCGAGCACGATTTACTCCTGACACTGTCCGTTCTTTTCTCATATTCAATGAGAAGAATGAATTCTGTCTCTCGTTAAGTCTATGATAATATAATGATTTTCGTCTGTGCTATTTAATCTTTCTTTCAAAAACGAAAATCCACCAACCGTCGCCATGCCTACTTCGCCGAACCCTCAGTCACCCACCGAGTCCGATCTCGCGTCCTCCACTCTCAATGCCAGGCCTGTGTCATATATCTCCTCGCATATGACAGATATTCCGTCTGAAGATGGCGATACAAGACCCAAGAGCCCGCCTGCATGGTCCCAGAGATCCCCGTCGCGCCGTAGACCACTCGCGAGGCATTCGTTATCGGCAGCCTCAAACGGTCCGCCCCCTAGTACAGGAAGTCGGATGAGCCGAACGCACGTTCCATCGTTAACCTCGCACGCCTTCTTTCGCCCAATGAGTTCACAGAGACTACAGATGCAACGAAGCGGCCGTCCGCCAACGGGTACGACGCAAGTGTTTTCGAGTGAAGATGGCCAGAGTGATGTTGCGACTCAGGCACGACGAAGCTTAATATCTAATTCGACCGTGCTACCGGGACTGAGTGGGTTGGATTATGAGCTGCCACCTCCTTCGAGAGGAACGGAGTTTACAGATCCGGTTTTTCTTGATCGAGGGACATCGACGGCTAGTCCTACGGGCAACACGACTGTCAGAAGTGGAGGGGATAGCGTTCGCCTGCTGCACGATCGGTCTCGAGGAACGGCTCCTACACATCTGAACCTTGGCACAATCAACAAACAAGGTGGATTGCACGAGCCTCCCCAGAGATCACCGCTTTCCTTTCGATCTGGTTTCCTCAAGAAGACTGAACATGAGCGCGCGGGCTCAAGAGGCCATGAGAGACTGTCGTCTGCAGCATCGTCTCCTGCCTCCAACGGTTTGAAGCCAGAGAAACCCATTCCTCAGAAGGACCTAGGAAAGAATCACGAATATTTCCTTGGGAACACGATCTTTTTCTTGAATGGCCGTTTGCAAAATGCGCGAGATCGCCCGGTTAACATAGCAACCGGGATATTTGTAGCGTTACCTGCCGCCTTATTTTTCGCATATTCGTATGTTCCCCCTTGGGTCATTTAATCCGTGATCTATCTTGCTAACCCGTCGGTTTGCAGGGCTCCGTGGTTGTGGCATAATGTTTCACCAGCGATACCGATTCTCTTTGCTTATGTCTTTTATTTGTGTATTTCTTCGTTTTTACATGCCTCATTAGTGGATCCAGGGGTATGTTGCCACCACTCGGCCCCTTTCCTTGAATACTGCTAAATGAACTCCAGATCTTTCCACGAAACCTACATGGTTATCCACCCTCCGACCCCTCCGAAGATCCATTGACACTGGGTCCACCTACTAACGACTGGGTGATGGTCAAACTTGCGACTTCTGATATGGCCGCGATGGATGTGCCGGTTAAATACTGCAAGACATGCAATCTATGGCGTCCTCCTCGATGCTATCACTGCCGAACATGTGACAACTGCATAGAGACATTAGACCACCACTGTGTCTGGCTGAATAACTGTGTTGGGCGCCGGAACTATCGTTATTTCTTCGCGTTTGTCAGCTCCGCGACAATCTGTTCGGTCTTTCTTCTCGGCGCGAGCTTAACACATGTCCTTCTCTACCAGCACCGTGAGGGTATCACTTTCGGCCAATCTATTTACAAGTGGAGAGTGCCGTTCGCCATGGTCATCTATGGAGCTTTGGCCCTTCCATATCCAGCAGCGCTTTGGTGTTATCATCTCTTCTTGGTAGGCAGAGGGGAGACCACGAGAGAATATCTGAACTCGCACAAGTTCAAGAAGGCTGACCGGCATCGACCATTTACCCAAGGAAACTTCGTTAAAAATTGGATTAGTGTCCTTGGAAGACCCCGACCTCCAAGCTATATGCAATTTAAAATGCAATATTTAGAAGGGGACCAGCGTTTCGCTATTGAAAAGGTCAAGCATCGACGGCGCGATCTAGAAGCGCAACCCGGAGAGATGGAGATGTACAGTGTGAACGGTACACAACCCACATTCGAAGGTCCCAGCGGCAGAGGACCTTTGGCGAATACGTGTCAAACCACTTGAACCTATTCCAAATGTGTTATTATGTCCATTTTTCGTCTCAGGTTACACTCCTTATTTTCCAATTGCGAATATACCCCTTTTTGAGACACATTCTACTTTACTCGCATCTGCGCAGCGTTTTTCCTTAATGTTTTAGTCTTATCCAGTCCGTCCGAATATCTCGGTGTTTTCTTTTGTTTTTATCTTTGGTGCCGTCTAGAACTGTGAGCTTGTATTTTTATATTCTGATACGAACGTTGTATGATGGCTTGGGGATTGTTATACTATGTTTCCTACGCTGGATGCTTGAAAATTTGCCAGGAGCTGGATGGTACACTGAGCGTTTCCAATCGATATCTGTTTCTTAACAATTAAAGAGTATACGGCCGTGGTTCGAGGTCAATGGTTTTTTCCAAGCTACTGACCTCCTTAACAGAACTAATTGAAGAAAGATGACAACAGTGGTCCCAATTGAATCCTAGAAAGCATTTTTGGCACCCCTGGCTATAGGTTCGCTTCCGTGCCAGCTGGACATCGGATCCTTGTAGTTCATCGTGCAGACGAGGCGGTTCAGAGTGCCACAAGCCTCTGGAGAGCGGCCAACCCCCTCTCTTCTCCAAACACACGCCTATTATATGCACCCCGAAGAGTTTTCTCAACAGGTTCTTTCGGAAACCGCTGTTGTACTGACATTGGACGCGCACGGTTTCCGGATAACTGCTTATTTCGTGTCTTTCACTTTCTTTCAGCCGTGGCTCTGGTGTGCCGCCGGACAAGGACAAGGAGGCGCCGCGTTTCTTCTGACAGCTCGCCGGTCAACTCCCCAACGATACACAACCAGCGCGTGTCTTCACGTTCTACACGCGTCAAAGAGCGAGTCAGACATAATTCGAAACGTGTCAACCTTTCTGAAAGCTATTGACGCCTTTCTCCTCCAAATATCACGCCGTCTAGCGCAATGGCACGAGGCTCTGAAGCCTCCTCGGCTTCTACGCCTACCTCCTTCTCCTCCGCGATAGACAGCGATGCAGTAGCCATTGATGCCACGGTTTCCGTTCTCACCCCTGCCACGAGCATATGCGAACATTCGATGCCTACTGAGACTGAGAAAAACCATAATGATGGTGGAAACGAGACGAAAGGCTCGCGCCGCGTGACGCGTTCCTCCCTGAAGCAGGCGGAATTGAAAGGCACGGACAACGATACCGATGAGAACACGGCTTTGGATGATGGGACGATTGCAACTGATGGAGAGTCACGAGAAACAGGTGGTTCGAAGCTGATTATTCAGGAGGTCGGGTCCGTTTCTATCTGTCACAGTTTAGCAGACACGGAAGCAGGAGACGCCGGAATACAGACCAAAGGGGATAACAACGCCGATAATACGCATGAAATTACGGACTCTGCCCCGTTTGGCAATGGCCCAGTGGGTGCAAATGTGTCAACAGAGAAATCGCCTCCAAATTCGGACGATAATATGGCACCCAAGGGGGAAGAAGGCGCAAAGCGAAAGAGGAGGCAAACAGACAATACAAAGTCTACGTCCTCAAGACGATCTACGCGTTTGAGTCTACTCGACAAAACAAAGGATCTGGCGCAGACTACGCCCTCAACATTGGGGAAACGTTCACTTGATGCGATATCTCGGAGCAAGGAGGAAAGCAAGACCGTTGGTCGGAGAGCCAGCCTACGACCGAGAGTTGAGAGCCAAAAGGACAGGACGTCTTCTATATCCCCCCAAGCTCCTCCGGCCAAAAAAAGACGCGTGTCAGAGGGTGACGAGAGCGTCTCGCGGACCGCAACACAGCCTGAACCCCCGAAAAGAGAGAACAGTTTGATACGACAGATGAAGAAGTCTTGGTTAAAGCATGGATTATACGCCGGACAAGAATACGTCGACCCGACGGCCGCCAGAAAGAAAGGAAAAGGGAAAACGAAGAATGAAGAAAGCCAGCAAGGGAAGGTGTTCCCACTTCCAATGTATGCTGGTGCAAGGCTTCTAGAAAATGGCCGCGATTATAAGCTGCCGTTTGATATCTTTTCGCCTTTGCCGCATGGGCAACCCAAACCGAATGAGTGGCGCAAGGCCAACAAAAGTATGTATTGATCTTTAAACGAACGTGTTTATTTGATGCTAACGCGATATCAGATGTATTTGTCGGTGATGCAGCATCAATATGGAAAGCGAACAAGCTTACGGAGCATTCGACTTGTACCTGCACGCCAGACACAGGATGCGACGAGAATTGCCATAACCGATACATGCTCTATGAATGCGACGACACAAACTGCAAACTGGGACCGGAGCTCTGTCGCAATCGGGCGTTCAGTGAACTAAAGAGGCGTTCCAAAGCCAGAGGCAAATTCAACATCGGTGTTGAGGTGATCAAGACGGAAGATCGAGGGTATGGCGTTCGTAGCAACCGCTCTTTTGATCCAAATCAGATTATCGTCGAGTATACGGGTGAGATTCTCACGCAGGAGGAATGTGAACGGAGGATGAGAACTGTTTACAAGAAGAGTGATGTATGCATTCCCCTCATGCTCCCCCCATTGAATAAAAGAACTAACCTTCGGTACATAGTGCTACTATCTCATGTATTTTGATCAGAATATGGTCATTGACGCTACGCGTGGTTCCATTGCTCGCTTTATCAACCATTCCTGCGAGCCCAATTGCAGGATGGAGAAGTGGACGGTTGCTGGCAAACCGCGTGTGGCGCTATTCGCAGGCGACGACGGGATTATGACCGGGGAGGAGCTTACCTATGACTATAATTTCGAGTATGTTACATTCTCATCTATTGATCTTGTTAATCACAGACTAATGAGACTAAACACACAGCCCGTATTCCCAAAAAAATGTTCAAGAATGCCGATGCGGAGCACCAACTTGCCGCGGAATCCTGGGCCCAAAGCCAAAGGAATCGAAGAACAAGGACAAAGAGGCGAAGACTACCAGTTCAAAGCGCAAAGTCGACAAGGTCTTGGATGAGTCTACGTCCCAATTGAACAAGAAGCAGAAAGTCTCAGGCTCCACGTCCTTGAAATCCGGGGTCAAGAAAGTCGTGACTAGGGTCCGCACAAGTCTCAAATCAGTACGAACCCAGACAGATACCAAACTGGCAGAGAAGAAGACTCGAAAAAGAGCCGCTATCAAACCTTTTCCGGTGAAGAAACGCGGCTCTGCAGCGGGTCGTGTCAGAATGCCTTTGAAGCCTTCTTCGAAATCAACCAAAGTACCTCAGAAACAATTGAAGAACAACAACGGGAAGCTCAATATGCCTTCTAAACCAAGACTTGGAAATTCAATTGCTGCTGCACGCGCATCAAACAAGACGCCAGCTGCGATGAGGAACTTTCTTGGGGCTGGGAGCACCGTGAAAGAGGCTATCAAAGACACTCCGGCGCCTAAGAAGAGGGGCAGGAAACCGAAAGCAGTCACTGCTGGTGACTCTGGAAAAGTGGATGCCGGCGCTGGGGGAGAGCCACCTGTACGGAGAGGTCCTGGTCGACCTAAAAAGGTAGTGTGAAGGATATAACAGGAGTCTTTGGCGCAGGCTGGCAGTTGAAACATGAAGAAATGAAATTCAGGAGTTTTGAAGAGGAGGATTTAAGGGTATATGCCATTTCCAGGAATCGTTTTTGGCCCAGTTTTATGAGCATTTTAGCTATCTTATCATTAATTTGCAGGGTTTAACCGGTTAATATCACCAGTGCTTTGCTCCGGGTCTTCTTTTTGGTGTAGCTTTCCTCAATTACGGTTTAGCCAGGTCAGTCAATTTCTTAAACAGCTTCGAAAGTCTAGGATGCTTTCTTCGAAATGTTAGACACTTGTGTAGAATCCGTGTACCGATTGGTATAGGAGGCTTAGAATTAATCTGGATATCTTGCTCGATGAACACATCAGCCAACGGGTGTGATTTAGTCTAGTCCTAAAGGTGACAGAACCTGAAAAGAAATGAAGCCGGCAACAGACTCCGCGAGAAGCAGCAGATCCTTCCGATGCATTTGACGCCTGTCAGAACCCCTGTACCAATTGAGGAACCAGAAAGGTGCGTACAGTACACCAAATAAAACCTCCATTGAAGCCACAATGCGCCTTTAGTGAAAAGAAGGAAGGGGAATAAAACTGGCCCGGCTGGTAACAAACATTGATCAAGAAACAGATGACAGTTTTTTAGTCTATCATGGTCACATCGCCACCCTCGTCTTTTGCGCTCTGTTGATCCGGCTGCATTGTCTGTTCTTCAGATGTTTGCGCGTGGTTATTGAGGCTGGCCTCTAGACTTCCAAGGAGGTCAACTTCACCATTTTCAAAACGAACGGGCTCAATACTAGTTCCTGATGAAACCGGGGGAACATTTGTTGTCCGTGGAGGTTCAGGGGCAGATTCAGCTCTAGCTTCAGGGTCTAGCTTCTCTCCGGATAATATTCTTGCCAGAAAAGATGAAGATGCAGTTTCATTAGGTCTGTCCGTCATTTCGGCATCTCTCGACGGCTGAGTAGGGGTTTCGGATGCTGCCACTTCTGACTGATCACCAGCTGCTCGTTCCATTTGCTGCGTCGATGGATGTGCATCAGTGGACAACTTTGCGGTCAAAGATTCATTAGTAGTCTCTGCTTTGAGCTCAACAGTGGAGGATCGTTGTTGGTCTTTCTTCATCGTCGTGGCTCCAGGACGATCAGCAGCCGCTTGTGAAAGGGGTAATTCAGGCGAACTTGACTTGTCACGAGGTCGAGTCTCAGAAGGGACTGGCTGTTGTGCAGAGACCTCACTGCTTTGTTCACCTGCTGCGATGCCAGATGTCTGCGGAGGATCGGACTTAATTTGGGACTTGGAGTCGTCGCCGGACTCTTCTTCGTCCTCGCTCCCGTCCCCATCCTCCTCTTCCTCATCCTCCTCCTCTTCGTCACCGCCCGTAGTTTTGCCTTCTTGATCAGGACGTTGGGTGGAATCGGTCCCTGGCGCAACCAGACCCTGTCCGGCACCTTCACCACCAGGGGTCTGTGAAGAGGCAATGCCATCTTGTGTGAACATGACTTTCTTCTTTCTTCCTCGACCGATCCCTTTTGCTTTCCTTTTTGGAGGCGGGTTTCTCTTCCTGACGACTGCAACCATGCTGGCTTCGGGTTCTGCAACGACAATTCCCTCCTTATCAACCACGCCAACTCCCTCCACTACGGTCCCTGGTGCAAGCGAAGCTTGAACGATCTTCACGTCGGGGTTCTCAGCGGCAATCTCAGCCTCATCTGTGATTTCGCCTTCAACCCTATGGCCCTCGGGCACCCATGCCTCGTAGATCGACACCTTCCCCGTAGAATCGACCTTCTTGAATTTCGTCTTCCTCATAGGTACCTGACTTTCAGCATTCCCTGTTCCAAATCCCACACCACTGGTTGCCGCTGCATCAGCTCCGTATAGAGAGCGTAAACCAAATTTTCTTTTAGCCAAAAACTCAGGCTCTGGTGGCTCCAGATTTCGAGGAAAAACGGACCATTTGACCGCCGTAAACGTTCGTTCGTAATTCGAAGATTTAGTCGTGCTACCAGCGCCAGCTGACTCTTCTTCCTTGGCCTCCTTGGTCTCCTTCTCCTCCACTTCTGGGTCTTTCGGAACAGGCTTGATGTATGTGCATCCTGCGCGCGCAGCACGTAGCAATGCTCGACTCAGCGGTGTCAAAAGGTGACTATCTCTCGGCATTGGGAGTTCCGGCAGCGTTTGCGGACCTGTTGGGTTCGTCTCTGTCACCTCGACTTTGGGAGTTTGGGAAATGGTGGTCGGTTGGCGAGCCCAGCGGCGAACAGGTAAGCCTTCAAAGACATCGTGTTCGATTTGGCCCGGTCTCGTTCTATTCGGTGCAGTTTCTGCGAGGGCTTGTGAACGCGTGCGCGAAGACCGGAACTGTTAGGACGTCATGCGAATTAGCAGGTATGTTCCGCGGGGAATATGCAGAGCTGCTGAAGGCGCGTGCAGCACAACAGCAGTCACATTATTGTAGCGGAGGAAGCAAAGGCGCAGACACATAATGAATCGTTTTCACAATGGAATCGGCTTGACTTACAGCGACCATCTTCTCTCAATGTTGTCTCTGGATGGCGGACGCCGGCCCAGGGAGCTAGGTAGTCACCAGGTCTTGGTGATGCTGTAGAATTAAAAATATGTCCCCAGCTGCTCTGTATGGAGTGAGTAGCTGTACAGCCCTCAGTGATTCTATTCGAGTAAAGCTTTGCAGTGATAAATGCGGTGTCGCATTGATTCATAGTTGCGTGTCGGCGAAGGGAGAGTCGCGGTCGCGAACCACCCAAAACAGCACGTGATCGTCTCTGTTACTTCTGAAGAGCTGCGACGATGGTGATTGATATGACAGCACCAGCTTTATTTCTTCACTCTGAGCAAGTGAATAGCACTTTTCGATTTTTCTGACTTGCATGGCATGACTGTTTCAACATATAGATCTCTATGCTCCCTTGCCATCCCCGAATGCGACGAGGATTCGAATAAAGGTAAAATACAAAAAAGGGAAAGGGACAGTATCTATTCTACATCATTGGCATCGAAATCGAATTCCTGAAGTGTCCTCAACTCCCACTGGCACACTTGATCCATTATCTGAAGGGTGGCTGACCCTATTATCGCTTTTAAATCACTGAACGCGCCTCGAGGTTTAACTGGCCCTGTAGATGAGTTAGCATATTGGCCCTGACAATGATTTCTGTCTAGTGTTACATTGAGTCCTTTTGACGCATTATCCCTCCTTCAGAGCCTGTCTCCTTTCCCTAGAGCAGATTGTCAGATTCCGTCTAAGTTGCAACAACTCAAATCCTGGGAGGAAGTTCAAAACGTACTGATGCTTCTCCTTCCACGACCAACCGATCCATCTGGTAAAACTGACTAATGACAGTTTGTCTCTGTGTGAGTAAAAGTTAGCATAGGTTCCATACCAGATGTAGGTCGCTCTCTAGGGCGGTGTGCCTCCCGGTAGCCTGTATCATGGCCTAAAAGAGACAGCGCAAAAGGGAATGTGCTGCTGACCTTCATCATGCGCAAATCATGTATTCCCCTTTGGAGGAGTTCTTGAATCTTGCGTTCTTCCTTCTCGTGTTGGTGTTCCCGGAAAGCGTCCCGCGTCCTCCTCAGCGCATATTCTCTGAAGTTGTAATTGGAGAACTGTTTGGATTGACGAAGTAGGGAGCGGAACTGCAAAGGGTCAAGCAGAGCATGTCAGCATTCTGAAAACACGCAAATCTCAGGCCAACTCAAGGGGCCAGAGCATCATGAGAAGGGAAGACATACAAGAGAACGGGCCTGGAAAGCTGAGTCCCGATGCAGCCTAGCGACAGACATTATGGCGGGGAGCGAAGAGAAGGGTATAGATTGCTTCGAAGCCAACGGCTATAGACTGATGGTGCTGCCCTGGGTTTGCAGCTGGTATGCGGGGGATACTGGCGCTGTGGTCGCAGGTGAGGACGCCTGGTGCGACGGAGAAAGAAAACAACCCGATCGAATGCTTCGATTTGAAGGTAGAAGATATGCCAATCGCGCTCAAGACGATAATACCTTATGCGATATCTATCATATCCTGGGTGGTGACTAGGAGATTTCGCGGAGAAGTTAAGTCCAGCACGGCGGCGATCTTTGCTGGCAGACTGAAAGTTTTAGCGTCACTTTCGTCTGAACGCGGAGATAAGAATGACTTCACTCGGCAACCCGGATGCGATGAAAGTGGACAGTCAATGAACGTGAAGCTGATATCACCAGTGAGATGAATGTGATCCGGGGTATATGCTAGTTAGTGAAGACAAGCTGGAGCCGGTGTTTGTCTCTTCTTCTTAGTGACGAGCTTCCCGCAGGCATCTCCGATCAGGGAGGGATTGGCTGACCTGCTCCCGTCCAAGAGCTTCTTTTCATCTCTCCGCAAGTAACGTCTGCCATCAGCGCTCAACCTCACCAGTTGCAGACACAAATCTTCGGCAATGGGCGACGTGCTTCCGACACCTCCAATATCCCCGGCAGCCTCTGCGACTCCCGAAACCTCAGATGCCGCAACACTCGCAGCTATCGACGAGCTACTTGAACGGTATCTCCACCTCCTCGATGAGCATCAGAAGCTCCAAGAAGACATCAAGGAGCATTCCTCAGCTGTAAGTCAATGCTACCATGTGCAATTCCTCGGAAGGCCATGTTCTGGAGGACATTTTCTGATATCATCTATTTCTAGGGGTTCTTCTCACTTGCGTGCGCGAATCGCTCTTCTCCACCAGGTCGTCGATATGGCGAAGACTACTACGATGACCGAATGAAAGCAACTCGAAGAGTGTACGTGCCATCACCCTACTTTGCCTTAGTCTGCACTGTTTGATGTGCTGGCTTTTTAGCCCATAATAATACTTTTCTTTCCCCGCACAACGGAATTGAGACATATCTAATCGATATTCGTTGCTTAAACAGAGAGACAAGGTCTCTTGAATCCTCATCCAATACAAGACTGGTCCGCGGAAACCACGCGCCCAGTCGGTTTGCGGTCGTGCAAGAAAATTCCGACCAAAGTTCAAATGATGGCACCACCGAAATACGAGATGTGAACCACTCTAAAAATGGCGCAGCCGGTGAAGACAGTCCACATACAAAATCCGACTCCAGGCCTGCCTCCTCAAACCCGCTACGTTGGTTTGGGATTCTTGTTCCGACTGCCCTCAGGGATGCGCAAAGGACGTTCGCCTCAATGGTGGATGGACCAATACCTGCACTCGCAAATGTGATTATAGAGATGCGTGAGGTGGAGAAGAAGATCGATGGCCTCCGAAAGATGCTGTTGGTTGAGGACAAACTAGAAAGCCTGAAGCTGGAATCGAACGGTCTTGCATAGCAATTTTGCCCTTCCGACACAGCAAGAATAATAATCGAATCCCAGGCGCATGATCTCTGGGTGCTTAGTGGTCTCGCAAAACAGCGGTGTACTGTATGTGTATGGACTCCAGCAGAGCGCTCGGTGACCATATAGATACATAGGGAAGGCCCGGACGCTAAAACACAACAAGACGTGGCAAAAAGCTAAGCTGACGGTCGGATCATTCGCATGCATTGGGCACGATATATTTCGTATTCCATGAGATTTGACAATAATCTCACATCGACTCTGAAAGAAAAAACTCCAAAAGGTGCGATTTTATGCGCAGTCTTCGAAACTTGCGGTGCCAGCGCGTTGCACCCATCAAGAATCGTGTGTGTTGCCCGAGTCACTCTGTCTTAGGTATAAATCCGTCTTATACTCCATACATGACAGGGAATCAACACGGAAATGATAAATTCACGACTCGTCCAATTGAGTTTTAGGGCTAATCTCAAGCCCTCAAGCCACCATCACACAGCTCAGCTGCAGGTCCAACTTGCTCTCTTGCTTGAGAATTCGGACTGGGGGTTCAGACAACACCAGCTCCATCTCGCAACACAGACCTCAGAAAATTCTACTTTCCCTCGTTGCTTTCGAGAAATCATCCATCATTCTTTCGACATCGTCTTGTTCCGAAGAGCCATGAACCTGTGTTCTGACCGGAGCTCCGGCACCTATTCTTGGGAGCAATGCGCATCTAAGACATTTCAACCGAACTATGAAATGTTTAGCGTGCTAAGACGGCGTTCCACCAATAACGGCGGGTGCCACATGGCTGGGCGCCCCGGGCATCGTTGTCAATCGCCAGCAACACCGCTGGACGAGCCTTACGATATTTGCTCCGTATGGCGGACGCCATGAACTATTTCTTTTTTGTCTCGTCGTTGCTTGTCATGTCTAACTCCTTCCGGAGAGGCTTAACGAGACCTGACATGAGGTTCTCGAGTCATTTGTCTTCAAGTATCCATCCGAGGGACATACTAAGTACTTAAACGGAGAAGAATCTCCTCTGTTTGCTTGAGCTTGTCGTTTTTGAGGTCCTCAGTCACTCGTTATTTCGTCTTATTGACATCCCACGATCGTTGATGTGGACGCTGGTGGAATAATAATCTCATCAGAAAGAATTCCACATCTTGTCCCCAGCAATATGGTTCGACAACCGCTGCTGTCACTGTTTGCCGTTGCTGGTCTAGCGACCGCAACCATCACAACTCCTCCATGCCCAGGGCCCCGACCACAGATTGTAGTCAACC
The DNA here is from genome assembly GCA_014839905.1 of Aphanoascus verrucosus. Taxonomy (NCBI): domain Eukaryota; kingdom Fungi; phylum Ascomycota; class Eurotiomycetes; order Onygenales; family Onygenaceae; genus Aphanoascus; species Aphanoascus verrucosus. Next base: position 178,980 of record JACRYM010000035.1, on the reverse strand, counting down.
CATCGTTTGAAGATGGGTTCAATGGCTGGACCCCCAGCCGTGGGAGCGTTGTTGTTGGTGATGCTGCCGATGGAAGCAAGTTTTTGTAAGTGCTCCAGAGTTCTACTGGTCATTGTCATGTTTACTGAACATTGTTCTTAGCCGTACCTTGTCTTCTCTCTCGAACTTGAAAGTCGAGGCTAAGCAAACATTGACCGACCTGGATACTACATTCCGCTATGACGTCTCCCTGCAGTGGCGGATTTCTCGCGCGGTTTCTGGCATCCTCCCCAATATCTGTTACCTTGAAATGTATGCTGGAAGCAATGAAATCGGCGACGCATACATGTCCATACTTCCACTCAAACAAGGCACTCCATGGACTACCGTGACAGCTTCGTTCAAGCCACCCACCACGTCTCGCACTTTTACGATCAAGGCATGGTGTGCAGTGAGCCAAGGCGTACACATTGATATTGATGACATTCGCATCCTCGGCCCGCCAGTCTGTCCACCCCAGTCAGCTACCTCAGTGACCTCCACGATCACAACTTCGCAGACTTCAGAGACGACATCGGACTGTGAAACCACCACAACTACAGCTGCGACAACCTCAGACTGTGAGACCACCACTCAGACAACGGAAACCCCCACGCAGGCCACTGTGACCACCACACAGGCCACCGAGACCACCACTCAGACAACGGAAACCACCACTCAGGCCACTGAGACTACCACCCAAACTACTGAGACCACCACACAGGCCACCGAGACCACCACTCAGACAACGGAGACCACCACCCAGGCCACTGAGACCACCACTCAGGCCACTGAGACCACCACACAGGCCACTGAGACTACCACTCAGACTACTGAGACGACCACACAGGCCACCGAGACCACCACTCAGGCCACTGAGACCACCACACAGGCCACCGAAACCACTACACAAGGTACAGAGACTACCACGCAGACAACAGAGACAACCACGCAAGCTACAGGAACGACAGAGACGACCACGCAAGCTACAGAAACAACCACACAGGCTACAGAGACAACCACACAGGCCACTGAGACTACCACGCAAACAACGGAGACAACTACGCAAGGTACAGAGACTACCACTCAGGCCACTGAGACCACCACGCAAGGTACAGAGACAACTACACAGGCCACTGAAACCACCACCCAGGCAACGGAGACAACCACGATGACTTCAGGGACCACATCAGGCACGGATGGAACCAGCACCTCAGTGACATCCGACACTACAACGGAGCCCTGCGAAACGACACCTACGATGACCGATGGGACATCGACCATCTCTGAGACGACATCAACAATGTCAGGGATTACTTCAACTACTGGAGGTGTCTACCCAACTTCCTCGGATATCTCCGAAACAACTCCCTGCGAAACATCGACGTCCGTTGATGGAACGGAAACCACCCGGTCTCCAACGTCTCCTCCTGTAACTGATACAACTGAGCCCTGTGAGACGACAACATTGGGACCCGTCAGTCCATCTGAGTCTGCTTATCCTACGGTCACCACCTTCACGGTTTCAACCATTTACACAACTCGTACAGTCACTGTAACTGCTTGCCCAACAACGTTGCCCAGCTGTCCAACTGTTTCACAGACAACTTACACGACCATTGAGACTATTCCCATCACCACGACAATCTGCCCCATTACATCCGGCACCATGACCACGGTGCTTGTTCCCGGTGAGAGCAAGAGCAATGATACCACTGAACCTGGATACCCACCCTCCCAGGAGATTCCTCCGCCAGGCCCAGGCGTCACTACAACCTACGGAGTAGAGGAACCTTACCCTTCTAACACAATGGAGACTTCTATGGTTGATATTGAGACTCCTCCTCCTGCTCTGCCAGAAAACCCTTCACCTACCACACCACCTACTCCTGACACTCCCGAGGAGTCGGACACACCCACCTCTCCACCTGTGTTCGAAGGTAGCGCATCACGGGCAGGCTTCTCAGAGAAGAAGACGCAGGCACTGAGCTTCCTCATGGGTCTTAGCGTTGTCTTCGTTGCGCTCCTGTAAGAGCTGCAACAGTGGCGGCCCTTTATCAGACTACGGGGCCCTCCTGATCTTTGATCTTAAAGGTCCAGCGAGGATCTCAACGCAGCGAAACACTTTTTTTCTTTCTAATTGTGTATACTTCACACTCAAGAGTTTTTAATAATGCACTCTTGAGTAGAATATTAATCATAATGTTCGACCCAATACTATTATTTGAAGTTAATGAGATTTAGGACTTTTTGCTCTTTCTCTTTTGCAGAACAGTCGCTGCGAAGAGCCCTCATCCCACCAGAGCTTTGGGTAGATTGTTCACCCCCAATTACAAATATGCGAGGACAGGGAGGCCCTGTAGCTCGAACTTCCCTCCGTCCAATTCTTAATTCTCATCAAAGCACCCTTGCCGTAGCATGGGGGTACACTTCCTAAATTGAGAGATCAAAATTCATAGAGTGGCAAGTTCCCAGCTGTCTTCGCATACCGTAGTAGAGGATGATCTCCAAATACTGTAACGATCATCCACACGGGCCTGGGATATCCGGGACAACAACTTGTCTAGAATCCCCGGCTTATCAGAAGAGAACCGAGGGCATGTGACCTATGAAACACAAATGTTTCAACCAAATTATTGGTTTCATTTGACGATGTACATAATATCTGCTTGTAGCAAACTTATCTATTCTAGGGGGTATTATATCGATATACTGATGTTGGCCAACAAGAATGGGACTTTAATGATATATACGTTGAACAAAAAACCGAGTCACGCAGACGCATCAGTAACAATAATAGCACGGCATGGATGTCAACCAGTAAATCGACATCCGAAGCAGGTCAAATGAAAGACATCAGGGCTAACGGACTTGGTTTTCGCATGTTTTATGTTAAGACCCTCCTTTAGGAAGACTGGCCAGTTCAGATCGTGGTCAATACACCGGTCTAATGACGGTGCCCTGAGATCTTTTCTGATGACTTTTGAGGTATGGATCTCAAGAACAGCCCAATCCAGTCAACCTTGCATTTCAAACCCCCAATATCCTAAGTCGTTGCATGCCTTGTCGGTTGAGACCTGACTGCTCCAATGACAGGTATGTTCGGAGGCGCGACAATGGTATGTTGCATAGGCTGATTCATTCTGAGGGGATTGTGGGTAAACTCCTGTATTATCTGCGCTGAATCAACTGTTGAAGCCGGAAGTGTGGTGGTGTCTGGAGACGGCAGCTGTACCGGATGCCGGTGGGCATTGGTTGCTATGTGTCCATGGCCGATGGCATAGCCTGTCGCGTGAGAGTGACTGAGTAGATCGTCTCCGGAAACCAGTTCCTTCGAACCCATCCAGCTGTGAGGATTTGAAGCGCGTAGTTCTTCCCTCTCAGGGGTCGGAGGTGCGTTTTCATAACCCGTAATTATACCATCAAGCCATTTCCAAATGTCTTGGTTGTTGATTCCTTTCGAGCCGGCCACCCGACTATGCCATGGAAAAACAGTTGAGATGGTGACAGGCCTTCCTAAATCCGCTAGTTCAGCCAACCGGGAACAAAACGAAAGTGTCGAGATTATGACAGGGAGTCTAATTACCTGTTCTTGGGTCCTTGACAAACGGCCGATGGGGAGCTTGCTTGTGGTCTCCTACGATGATACTCCGTTAGTACCCGCTCAAATATTCATCATTGACCGAAATGAACAGCGCAATCGAGCCCTTGGGGGACACAGGGTATATCAGGCCGTCAAGCGGGTAGTATTACTTCTAATCATACTTCCAAGTCGACCGTCAAGCTGACCTTTAATTGTAGCGTACAACGCCGGGAGTTGCGAAGGAGCGATTAGACAGCTATAGTCTTCAACTAACGGCGATCCAGCGTTTCAACGAGTATCTCAGTCTGATAATAAGAGATAAATTGAGAATAAAAATTGCGACAACTTTATCCCTGGTGCCTGGAAGAAGCAGATTGCAGAAGAAATGAAGCCGGACGATTGCGCGCATGTTGGCTGCAATCCATGGTTGTTCATTGGGAAGAAGGAACCACGCGGGAGAGAGCGAAAGAGCCAACGATCCGGAGCGCTGCGTAGAAAGTAACGATTCAAGGCGCGATCGAAGCCATTATTATTGCTCGCATGCTGCAAGTTTCACGATGAGGCGGACGCAAACTGGATTGATAGTCGTGCGGCTCAAACCCGCCCCGTCACCTGACCGCGGAGGTTCTGCGATTGTTCTAGCTTTCTTCTTTGCAGCGACTTTAAATTCTTTAATTCAACATCCTCGACCGCGGGTTATTATCACACCCATTATGGCCATCGTCGCCATGATATATCAGTGAACATCCTCAGCATGAGAGATTTTTCTTCAGCGGTCCCCTGGACACTTTCAACCCAAGTCCCAGGTTGAGTTGAACATCTGAAACGCTAAGACGACCAGGCTAGCTTGACGCATCGTGACGAGCACGGCGGCGCCTTTTAGCGTGTCGAACCGACATGAAGATGTCCACAATCCCCGCATCTCGGCCGTTAGGGCTAAGACATTCCACACGCGGTTCGCGACAACTCCCAGGTGCCGATTGTGTTTGACCGTGGACGTTGCTCTGCGCAGTTTTTCGGCGACGGCCAGCTGTGACTCAACTGCGCAGCGACATCTCTGTCGTTCAATCTCTTTTTCTGGGACGAGAACATATACAGCCGCTGAGGATCCGGCGATGGGGGTTTGAGCCACTTTTAACTGACTGTGAGCGTGATTTAAATGCATCAGGCTAAGGCGAGCCCCTGGCGCCATGCGGGGATCTGTTTCAACTTTAAACGAGCTGCTCAGCCATTTACGATGAAGGTGGATTTTGCGACCGGGGCCTCAAGGAGCTAGGAGGCAACGGGTTAGGACAACCTCCTTTCCGCCAATGGCCTGACCGCGGCCATGGACCTCGTGGAATGGCCGTAGAAGAATCGTGTTTCAGAAAGCAAATTAGGGAAGTGGAAGAGGTGGGCAGTGTCAAGCATCATGCCGTGCGGATAGCGTTCATCTTGACTGAGCCAAATTCTTCGTCTCCTTGGGACATCGAAGCGTGTTCAGTTCTTCTCTATCCATTCTCACTTTCTTTGACAGAGCTCGACGCTCTTTTTCAAATCTCTACTCGACCAGGCTTGTCGAGGTGCTCCTGAGACCCGGTGGTCTTTGTCGTTGCAAGGCCGGAAAGGAGTAGCTCCTTGCATTTCTCCTTCTCCTTGAAAAGGGTTTGAGACGTCTGGGGTTTGATGCTGAGGGAGACGTGAGTTTTCACTCATTTCGCGCGCGCAAGTCACTCGTTCTGCGCTTTTGTCAAAAGTCATTCATTCTTTCTTGGTATGTCATGCAATTCCTTATTCGTAACTCGCGGAGATTCCCATACAACATGGTCCGGGTACTGGTCCTCTCCTATATGTGCCTAATCACGAATTGTATCATATGTCCGCACCGGGACTTGTTGCCCGGCAATACTTGTGTGGACTGAGCCGGCAAGCCGAACCTGGCTGGCATAGGCATCTTTGTTAACCAATTTGCTGACTGGAACTTAGCTGCATCCGATATACCTATCGGATCAATTCGCTCGTTTTCACCTTGAGTCGAAGTTACATTCTTGCCCTTTAATCTTCGTTGCAGCTGCTGGATTCTGACCATTGGTGTTTCGACTCAACTCATTGCTCTATTCTCCGCTTTCGACTTGTGTTCTTGGGATACTAAGAACGTCGAGATTGCCCGAACGCTTTCTATTCGAAATCGCGACTCTCGAGCTTCGCGAGTGATATTCCAGAGTGCGCGCCGTTTCACGTGCGACTTCGCGCCATCTCCGTCTGCTGCGCAAAACCTGGTTGATCCGGGGTACTTTGCTCTCTAACCGGATATTCTACATTTCGATATGCTATATAAACTAGACCAACGTTCGTCGATCGATCTGCGTTCCTCCTGGTAAGAGTGAAAAGGACTAGCGCTGAACAGTTGTACTTTCTTGAATCGAAATGGGCGACAGACGGTATGAGGATGCAGGCTATGGTGCAAAGGGGTCGGTGCGACGAGCGAGGGAAATGATGCAAGCAGGGTTATCGCCAGATGGATATACGGATGGTGGGAAAATAATTCGAGGGAATCAACCTCCAAGTCAACCTCCTGCCAGACCGCCACCCCCGGTTGCAGCACCGCTCAGACCGATCGAACAAAGCCCAAGGGCGCGAAATATGGCGGCTCCACAATCGGGGGCATGGCCTCTTCCCGATAGCAACTCAGGGATGAGAGAGATGAACAGGTATCCGGACAACATGGCTCTTTCGTCTCGACAGACCCCTCAGAGGCCTCCGAGGCCGGGTCCTCGCAATGTTCCCCCGCCATTGGATGCTGCAAGACTGCAAGAATATACCCCAGGAATGCCGTATCGTCAGCCGCAGGGTGTCCTAGACTATGAGTATGAGGATCCGCAAATATATATGCAAGACTTCATTTCAGCTCAAGGGAGGTCGTCGGACAATGGCACTGATCCCTTTGATTCTCCCGATCGATCACCAGATTATTCGCAGAGAAATCAGTATTTGGGGCCACCGTCCTCACGACGTGTGGGAAATTCCTTTTATGCAACTAGCCCCAACATCTCCCCAATTCCGGAGGAATCGACTGAGAGTACGCCACGGAAGCCAATATCGTATGCGTCCAGCAGAGCTATTCCCTCCAGCTGGGGCACTGCTCCCCTCGATGCAGACCTCCCCGGTTCTCCAAGAGAGTCGCTAGCGACTAGTAGAGACGACGAAGTCGGCCTTGTGCGTCAGGCGAGTTTGGGCAAAAGAGGAAAACCGGCCCTTCGCACAATTAATAAACCTCAAAACCCTCAGAGCCCTAACAATGAAAATCGGCGCATGAGACCTGAAAGCTACGAGGGCAACAATAAATATGACGGTGACACAAGCCCTGGCACACCTGCATCTCGCGGAACGGCCCCCAACACCACGGGCGCAGGTACCGCAATCGGAAACCAACATCATTTATCCAGCGCGCATTATGCAACCCGTTTGAGTACTGATTCCACTTCATCCGAAGATTCGTTTGATGACCTGGAAAAGCCACCGATAATTCCAACGTCGCAGTTTCGAGCGTCTCTGTCTGACGAGGAACTAAAAGAACTTGAACGCAATAATCGAAACCGTGCCCTTCCTACATCTAGTATTAATCGAGCAGACCTGAAAAGACCTCCTCCACTTAATATCGATGCTGTTCGCGACGCAGAATCTCGAGGCAGTCTTACCAGTCTTCCAGATCTTATCCGGCGCGCGACCAAATTGGCGTCGAATTTAGATCGTGGGAGGACGGCAAGCAGACTTGGTATGCTCGATATGCTAAATAATAGTGGAGAACTAAACAACGCACGCGGTCGCAACTCCGGTTCTATATCTGACATCCTGGCATCGTTTCCTCCGCCTGGCCCTATTGGTACGCCAACCGTGGGCTCTCGAGCTTCAAAAGCTTTCGAAAACCGTGCGGCTCCTGGCACAAATCCTCCGGAAAACAACATGGAAGAACCAAAGCGACCTGTGCGATGCTGTGGGATGTCCCGTTGCGCGTTTATCTTTATTATCTTCATCCTATTCCTTCTCATATCCTCTGCGGTCACAATCCCGATTGTGCTTATCGTCCTACCTCGCCAGCAAGAACAAAATGGCCCACCTACACCTACGGCCTCGCTGAGTGTTTGCGAAAGGGCGCATCCGTGCTTGAACGGCGGTGTTAGCATAGGCATGAAAGAAGAATCATGTGGGTGTGTCTGTGTGAACGGATTTCGAGGCCCTCGATGCGCTGTTATCGGTGATAGCAGCTGTGATACGATTGACATCAACGAAGACTATCGAAATGTGACCGTGGGCACCGCAATTCCCCGTCTCTTCGAAAACTCTCGGGCCAATTTCAGCATTCCTCTGAACGCTTCGAAGCTATTGAGTCTTTTCAACGAGGAGGATATGTCTTGTACGAGCGAAAACGCTTTGGTTACTTTCAACGGTTCAAACAAAAGGCGGCGTTTCGCTCAACCTGTTCCTGGTGCTTCGCTCTCTCAACAACTCCACAGCCGGAATCACGTCCCCATTGCCCGCCGGGCTGACCCTCTTCCGACGATAATAATCAACCCCGATCCCTCAAACACCGTCGTGCCCGATATTCAACCATTTGGTACAACACCACCACCCAATCAAACGAGCGCTCCTCCCGTACCACCAATGATGTTGGACTTCTCTCGTGTTGCCGTGCTGCTTATCTTCCAAGAGACTGAGAAACTCCGGAGTGCCACCCTTGCGCACGACACGATTCAGGGTCTTTTGAAAATTGCTGCCAGCGATCTGAATATTGCGACGGAGAAGCCCATGAAGCTGAAGTACGATGATAAGTCTTTCTCCCTGGACTTTGGTAAATTCTCAATTGATTTTGGGAACGGCACGGTTCTTGGGGGCAATGGCACTAAAGATCCGCTCAAGGGTACTTCAACATAGTTTATCTGTGTTTGAGCTTTTCACAAAATGTCGTCGGAACTTGCAACTGTTATGGTCTGCAGCATTACTCGGGGCATTGCTTCTCCATCTTTCCGGGAGTTGTTCTACTTTTGCGTTTTTTACGTGATAGCCCTCCTTGAATATCTGTCCGCTTTTCTCTTTTCTTCTTTGCGTACATAGCTTTCTTGCAGCGTAGCTGCAATTACCTCATTTTTTTCTTGTTTGAATGGCCTCCGGGATGTCTTTTTCGTCGCCTTCCGCTGCCCCCTTGATTTCTTCTCCCTGGCTCCTCGTCCTGTCTTTCTGTCGACTGAGCGCCAGCGCCTTTTACCCAAATATTATTTTATTCCCTTGCCTGCAGCCCCCGCTTGTATGCACCCTTTTGTCACTGATATTCCTTCTAAACACTTCACTGTCTTTCATAACTGCAACCCTTGTATAGTTATCATCTCTAAACTCTCTCTCTCTATACACTACTGTTTATGTCCTGGCCTTCTCGTATTTATTGCAATGCGACGCCAACTAGGGGATTTGATGCTTTTCTATGTAGAATGCAAATGGAATATGATACACAAGTCCGATTTACGAAAATACATTTTATCAATGTCAGCAGCCGCCGTCAGTGAAAATCGAGCAAAGTTGTATTAAACTACCTGGGGCCAGACACAATACATAAGAAAAAGACCAAAGGTTGCCAACAGACAAGTAAAAGACAATGTAATTCCAGATATCCAACCAAACCGAACAAATGCACCCAATCCTAATCCCGTGATGCCTTTCCCTATATACATGACCCTTTCCTTTCCCATCGTTCATTATCATCAGTCCTTGGTAGTAGCTATACCTATCCGGCTATTACTGCTCGCATAGCTCCACCGCTCAAATTCCGGATGCTCCGCCACAGGCGAAAGCTGCGTTCCAATTCCAACCCCGCCACAAGTTGACGGATACGGCGCAAAAGTGACTAATTCAGCCTTATGTATCGATATATCACCATGTAATGCAATGCCCGTGCCGGGGCCGGACATGCGTATCGGCATCAGTGAATTCCCGTCTCCCCGTCTCCGCTGTTGTAGGTTGGTCGGTTTCTCGGACAGGCATTCTTGTCTACTAATATCGCTAGTAGTGCTATCTCTGCTGTCACGCTTCCTATCACGTCCGGGACTGTTTTCTTCATCTTGCGAGGGCACTCCGGAACCTCCTGGAGTAGCGGATTGTCCTCGAAAGGTCAATTTGGCGTCAGATCCTTCATAGGCGGCAATGAAGGGCTTCAGGCACGGGATGGTGTTGGCCACAAGAATGTATCCTACTTGAATCTGGGCGCAGATAGTAGCATAGGTGGCGTAGTAGGTGGGGCTGGGGGAGTTGAGCTGACGGTGTAGGTAAAGGATGTGCAGGCCTGCTGGGGCGAAAACACTACTAGAAGGTTAGAAAGATACAGACATTGCAGGTTGATCGGAGAAAAAACATTAACTCACATGATGCGGGAACTCAGTGCCAATATCACTTGGAATTTCTGTCTGTTGTTGATCTGAATATCATGAACGAGGACTATTGATAGACACGCTATCGCCAATTCAGTGATCATATCGGTGATACAAACTGCCTGCCAACGAACGAACTAGAGCGCAAGTTAGTAGACCGTAGTCGAGAGGAGTGATTAGGACCCTTCTTACAATCTTGTCGCATTGAGCAGTAATATCGGTCCAGGGGTGGCGGATATCACATCGTAAACCCAGCACTAGCACAGAAACAACCATCCATGTTGTCACGATCGAAAATATACTCCACACAGCAAGAGAAAGTATCCTGCCGGGCGATATGCGCAAGTAGAAAAAGGCACCAGAGCATTTCGAGATGTAGAGTGTGAATATGTATAGGATATCAGTAACATAGGCAGCCTGTAGTATCTGGTTAGCATGAAGCCAGTCGCAAAATAATAGACGGTGTCCAGACCTTCAACATTGCGCTGTGATCTTGCATCCGGAGAAGCTCGTTCATTTTACCCCATCCATGATGCACCTGGACAAAGACAGATGACGTTTGCAGGCAGAAGAGAATCTGTTACTGTCGTCAGCAATGTAATCCGCGTTCGTATATCGAAAGCGATCTCACGGTAGCAGCAAAAAGCAAGATATCATCCAGCCTTATTGTTCGTCTGATCTGTTGGATATACGCTCGAATAGCCAAAAGGACGAGCGTGACGCCCAAAGAGAGCGCCGAAACAATAATGATCAATCCTCCACGATCCTCGTTATTATTGACCGTCAACGGAGTAAAGACTCCTGATGGGAGTGCCGGTTGTTCGTGAGTGGCCATTAATCATAGCGATTCTTGCGGTCTTGAGGTATAGAAGTTGTGCCGTCACGTCAAGTAGGGCTCACGAACGGTGTTTCGGGAGTGACAAGTCCAGGGAGACAACAGCTAAATATAATATCATGGTAGCACAATGCTTCTATCACGGTAAATCCATCGGCTTTCTCGCTTGGAGCGCAGACTGCGGTGACATCTGAGCCATGCACTTGCTCCTCTGCAGTATCCAGCAGTGCCCCAGGTTCTCGGAGCGCAGTGCTTGTGGTCTCTGAAGGAAACAATGTCGCCTGTTTGGAAGAGCAATTAACAAGACAGATTCGGCCAGAGAAGGACTCTATAGCGGAGTTATGCGGTTGCATGAAAGAACGCGCGAATCCGCAGCTAGAGCAGCTAGTTCTACGGGTTCTTGGAACCCTTCACGCTCGGATTATTGCAGCCTTAGTTCTGGCGATCGCCGGAGAGCAGTTGTCAAGCATGCAGGATCCTGATCTCCGGGTCCGCCTGACAATCATAATGGGTAATTCAAGTGGGGGTTTTTCACGAATCGAATCGGACTGGGAGAAACGTCTGCGTGAGCGATTGGCGACAGATCTCGTCGTGCATCGCATCAAAACTGATCCTTTTGGCGATCTCCCAGCCAGGTGTCGTACTCCGTACTGGGCTTGCAGACCATTTCAAAAATAGGATCTCCGTCCTGGTTGTGGTGGTTGTTGGTATTTCTTATTCTTCGACGTTGTCGATGTTGCTGTGATGTTGGTTGGGAGATCTGTGTGGTGCTTCAAAGTTCAGACCTCAAGACAACGCAACAACTTCAACACCATGAGTCCTGAGAACAACTCTGGCCAGATCGACAAAGTGCGAGCTCACAGTGGCCCACGATCCTTCTTGTCACCATTATTGCTAGCTGATAACCGCCGTCTCTCCGCTTACTGTGACCATCAGCATTAAAAACAGATATCTTCTAACACCAGGGCCTTACATGACGGCATCAGCACAAGTCTAAGCCCAAATCTCTCATCTTCATATATCCATCACCGGCTCAAGTTCTTTGAAGCCGACTTCTGTTTTCTTTCGCTTTGGTCGTTTCATCGAAAGTCGATGCATCACGGTTCTCTGGTTCGTGGCGTCCTCCACCGTTGCACAGAATCGGGATGTTGGTCCGTTTGGAGAAAGATCACCACCGATCGCAACGAGATCATTCGCAGGACGTTCACTCGTTCACACACTACTGTGGTAATCCGAGAGAATCCTCCGCCTCAAGCGAGATGTTATTTACCGCGTACAGAGTACTCCGTGCGTACTCCGTTTTTCGTCTCTATTGAATCTGGTGGTTATTCTGCTGCTTGGGCGTCCAAACATACGGTGTAATCCAGTTGATGGCCGGGGAGCCATATCATCGACTTCCGACGCAGATCTCAAATAATTATCTCTCTGAGCTTGACCTCTCAGATGGAATCCCCGCGTTTCTCAATAAGCAGAGTAACGACAGTTGTCGTGATAAAGGTCCTGTAGTGGGAGGCACTCAACCTTTGATAAAAGATCTGGGCTTGATCTTCTACTCAATTCTTGTTTTAATCGAGAAACCAAACGGCCTCTGAGGATGAATTTTTGGTTGAAATTGAGGTCTATTCACGTTTTTCCAAACGGTTATGTTTGGCTTGCGCACTTAGACCAGCTTCGTGGTCCTTCCGAGCTTCCCAATTAGGCCATATCTAAGTCATATTCGTCCAAACATTATATATTCGAGCATGCCGGTTGATTGTTAAGAGTCAAAAGCGGTTGTTTGAGTCTCTTACCGCTGATTCCTGGGGCACAGAGTGTTCAAGCTGACCTGGAGAATGGCATCGCCACCGGGCTCGGCCGCGGATGATGTCGATAAAGTGTCATACCCTCAACGTTCACCTAGTTCTCTCGACGAAGATGATTTCGGTCGCGTTCAGACTGTTGATACGGATGACTTTCTATCTCATTTCAAAGGCCACACTCAAAATGACCACAGGGACATGATGCGCATGGGCAAGAACCAGGAGTTTGCGGTTCGTTTATTACCCCTTTATGATACCCCCCAGAGCATTAGTAGACTGCCATCGCAAATCAGATGCGTTATATAGACTGGAATCTAACCACAAACAGAGAACTTACCGCCCAGTTGCCGCTCTAAGCTTCTCGATTGTCCTTGGAGCCACGTGGGAGTTTATGCTACTGTACGTATCCCCAAACTGTCTGAATCTTTCGTTTCGCTAACCCCTCCCCTAGTTCTCAGCACCAAGGGCTCAACGATGGTGGAGTTGCTGGCCTGTTTTGGTCCTACGTATGGACTTTCATTGGGTTCGGATTCTGCGTGTATTCGTTGGCAGAAATGTCTTCTATGTTAGTCTTTGATTCCCCGTCTTTCCATTATTGGCTACTGAAGCCAGATATCTTCTAGGGCCCCAATTTCTGGCGGACAGTACCACTGGGTTTCCGAATTTGCGTCACCTAAATACCAAAGGTCTCTCAGTTATATCACAGGTAAGTGGGGATCAGCCTGGGCACATTGATGATACAAACTGTTCCTAATTGATATCTGTCAGGATGGATGTCTGTGCTCTCATGGCAAGCCGGCGCAGCAGCTGGTCCCTTTTTAGCAGGAGTTCTCGTTCAGGGCCTATTAGTCCTCAACTATCCAGACTACGAGCCAGCCCGCTGGCAAGGTACTCTGCTCGTCTGGGCCATGGCCGTGTCGATCTACATCGTCAACGTCTGGTTTGCACACGCGATGCCCATGATACAGAACTTGCTTTTAGTGCTCCATGTCTTGGGATTTATGGCAGTTATCGTTGCCCTCTGGGCAATGGCTCCTCGCAACGCCCCCGAGGTAGTGTTTATGCAGTTTACCGATCGAGGGGGATGGCAGTCCATTGGACTCAGCCTAATGGTGGGCCAGATATCTGCAATATACGGATCGCTGAGTATGTCTGCCGGTATTGAGAAGTTCTGACTTGAGATCTTACTAATATGAGTGTAGCATCTGATGCCGCTGCTCACATGGCGGAAGAAGTGAGAGACGCCTCAAGACATGTTCCTAGAGCAATGGCCTGGGGCTATGTGATAAACTGTCTCATGGGCCTAATTGTCCTAGTCACTTATCTTTTTGCTCTCCCATCCGTTGCCGACGCCATCAACAATCCAACTTCTTTCCCTTTCCTTTACGTTTTTAACACTGCTGTGGCACCAACTGGCGTCACCATTCTGACCACCATAATCCTCCTTCTCGTCGTTTCGAGCAACATAACCTTCGGTGCAGCAGCATCACGGCAAATGTTCTCTTTCGCCCGCGACCAGGGCTTACCGTTCTCAGGGTGGCTCGCAGCCGTCGACAAAACACGGCATATACCTGCAAACGCCGTCCTATTCACCTGTCTCTTCACCATCGTCGTCTCAATATTATACATCGCTGCTGATGCAGCCTTTAACGCCATCATCTCCCTCTACGCTGGCTCCGTCATGGCCACATATGCGCTCTCCATTGGCTCTATACTCTACCAGCGCCTCTACCATCCAGATAAACTCCCACCGGCCGCGTGGAGCCTTGGAAAACGAGGAGGTCCAATAGTGAACTTCGTCGCGCTCCTATACGTTATCTTTGCATTCTTCTGGTGCTTCTGGCCGAACGAAAGGCATGTCACGGCCGACAATTTTAACTGGGCACCGGTCATGTATCTGGTGGTTGTGATTGCCAGTTTGGTCATGTACTTTGCGCAAGGACGGGAAGTTTATAAGGGGCCTGTAAGTACGGTAGCTGGAAGATGATCGATGCCCGACCTTTCGGTGCACTCGATGGCCCTAGGATGGTTTATGCTCCGTTTGCGCCTATAAACGAACACAACGTCGTTCCCGTTCACGAGAGCCGATTGCGAGAAGAAGCGAGCGAGGTGGTACGCGCATGCACGCGACTCTGGCATGGCGCAGTATTATACTAATTTCTGCCCTCATCAGCCGTATAATAACGGATTGAGGTGCATCGACTATATTGGGTGATGATCCTGGGCTCCGAGCGAGGGTGTTTGATCTTTTTGTGAACGTCAACCAGGGACTCTGTTTAGTATCCGCTGTACTTGCTTCCAGTACATCTTGATAAATAGTGAGAGAGATATATCCTCCGTGGAGGCTTCAAGTGGCTTCATGGTACCTGATCAATGCATATTATGTTGCAAAATTCCTCATAGATAAACTTGTCGGAGGCAACAAGATGGTCCTTAATACCATTTTAAACCCTTATACAATTGTTTGGTGAAAAGGGGGGCAGAGCTGCTTGACAATGTGTAGTTAATCGAGCCTCCTGAAAATTCGCGTGGGTGCGAGCGCGTCGTCAACGGCGCCAACAACGGTGGCTGGGAAAATCCTCAACGACGCAGTTTGTTGGTTTGAATCGGCTTCAATCCCTCAAACGTCAAATTATCCAGCCATGCCAATGAGAGATAGTGACTAGATGAGATGTTAGCTTTACTGTCCTTTGGATAAGATTATCTTAATCGATGAACGAATAAGTCCAAGAAATGTCCTCCAAACTCCTATTTCTTCTCATCCTCTTCCTGCCCATAGTAACCTACTTTGGCGCCCTGTGCCTTTTGATCATCATTCCCTCTTTTCAAACACACGCCTTCTACCTCCATCGAGTGACTCTGACCTGGTTCCGCGACCTCAACGTTCCCGAGATTTTTGGCTTTCTGCATCATCAAGTCACACCGTTTTTCATCGAGACTTCAGACGGCATCCAACTGCATGCATGGCATATCCTACCTCTTGGTGTTTACAGGAGACATTTGTCCCAGATACTGGAACATCAGCCTTCCACTGCCAATGCAAACACAGCTTCGAGTCTGTCGCTCAAACTGCTGAGAGAGGATCCGGATGCCAGACTTGTGATATACCTGCATGGCACGTCTGGCACAATAGGGTCTGGCTGGCGCCCTGATAGCTATCGTGCCTTGTCGGCTGGCGACCCGGACAAAATACACGTCCTGACATTCGACTACCGTGGATACGGTCTCAGCGGTGGCATCCCGTCAGAAACAGGTCTGCTTCACGATGCCATTGCCGTTGCCAAATGGGCCATGGACGTGGCCCAAATTCCCCCATCCCGCATTGTGCTTTTTGGGCAGTCGTTAGGTACGGCGGTGGCCATATCTCTAGCAAGGCATTACGCACTCGAAGCGCATCCATGTTATTTCGCCGGGATGATATTGGTAGCTACGTTCTCCGACGTAGCTACTTTGACGTCAACGTATCGTATTGGCGGTGTCATTCCAGTCCTATCGCCTATCGCCAGGATTCCGTCCCTCCTAGCGTTCTTCCAGTGTCATCTTTCGAGTACCTGGTTGAGCAAAGACCGGATAGCGGAATTTGTGCAGACCAGCGAGCGTAACGGAGGGAGTTATCATATCACACTCATCCACGCAGAAGATGATGGGAGTATTCCTCCCCTCCATAGCGACGTCGTCGCTTGGCATGCCGTAAACGCATCCATGCCCTCTGGAGTCACGTTTGACGAATTTGAGAAAGGGAAACAGGGACGAAAGACCGACTTGGGGAACGGTGGATGGAGTGCTGAGTGGAGGACAAACAACGGAGTTGTCCGCGAGGAGATCCTTACGTATGGACTTCACGATAAGCTCATGTCTTATCCTGTCATGGGGTTGGCTTGCTTGAGAGCCTTGAGTCTCAGTCCCCAAGTTTTGGTGAATAAACACTTGCAGCATCGCTCATGTATCAGATTAACTGCCACACCATAGATTCGTGCATTGCAGTCATTATCAATGCCAGCAATGTACTATCCTTCTTTTTTCCCCAACCAAGACATGGACCCTGAACATAATCATTATCTCTTGATTCCAGAAAACTGCAAGGCCCCATGTCCCTTTTCCCCGCAATTTCATGGTGCAGCACCTGAAATTCCAGGAGAGTTATCCTCAGGGTTTGAACAAACGAGTCCCCATTCCCTCAGGGTATACAGTCTGGAGAACCCAACACCAACCTGCACGCACGCAAAGGGGAATAGGGATGCCCTGTAGCCTGTTATCTCGTGGAGAACAACCCTTCAACTCGTGAGACATGCTAGCGAGTGGTCAAGGCGTGAACTGGGGAAAGCCGATCCGACTCGACCCTCGGGAGTTCACCGAGGGCCATCTGTTGGCATTTGTCCACGTTTCGTTTCTTCGGGAACCCTTGCTGCCCTGATGCGTGCGCCGTGGCTAGCAGTGTATGTCCAACGGCCGACGAACAGGCACTCAATTTGGTCGTTGCGCCGGTTTCGGATTGCACTGGGATCTGACTGAGATATTCGCCTAATTTTCACAGTACTGCACTTTCATCCGTATCCTGATTTGTAGGTTAGCATGAAAAAAAGAGCCCAGGTTCCTTGACAAAAAATAGATTAGATATGTCTCTGCGGCATGCTGGTCAATCCGTCAGCGGGCAGGATCAAAGCGCATCTGTTTTTCTCGATCTCGATATTGAGGTGATATCCATGCGTTACATCTCGTCCATGATTTTTGGCAGGATAAATTATTAATATATCCTGCTGAAACACGAAATCTTGATAAACAAGATACCTGGAAGAATTCCTATTGGGCCTAAACCGTTTTCTGGGGAAAAATCTAAAGTAAGCTGCAGATCATACAGAGAAGTATAGACATGGACCGAGCTTACCATCGTGGTACAGTACATATGTATGTAAAAAATCGTGCTGCGGTTCCTGGATGGATGTGGCAGTCAGCAAGCCAGGGGGCCATGGAGGCTGAGCAGGATCTATCCCTGGCACCCCCAGACAACAGGCAGCTGTGCAGGGGTTCAGAACACCAGGGCATCGCCTAAAGGACCGTGAGAAATCGGGATTCGACCGCAACCCCCCAAAGTCCTTTCTCTTCATCGAGAAATCATGGCCGAAACAACGACAGTTCATTCGCAAAAACTCATCGAACGCGCGCCCGTTACTATCCGTTTTCTCATTTCACGACATAGAAAGATCTGCAAGCAAACTCGTTTGTCGTCTCGTTAACGCTCTCGCATTCAGGGCACCCCCCTTACACGTCGCAAACCCCCTGAGTTTCGAACTCGTATCGAAGAAACGAGAAAAAAAGGGCCCCTCTTAGAACTTACTCCATAACTCCGTATAATAATAAGGTCGAAAAGGCAAAATATGGACCCTCCTCACCAGCCTCAAATTCGGTTTCCCGAGACAGCGATGCGATCTCCACCGAATATCAGGGACCTTGAGGATTTACGACCCCCGCCTGCATACGACGAGATATTCCAGACAAACCCCGCCGTTACTGGCGGTGGTCCTTTTGCTGGTCCTTCTGCTGGTGGTACTGGTTCCGCTGCACACCTGCTTCCCTCATCATGGCCTGCAGACAGACGAGGCCCTGCTGATCCTCGTAGTAAGACGACGACGACGACGATGATGATGGGGACGGGCCCTGCAGGTCAGCATCAACATTCCTCGCAGACGCAGACTGAGGTTGCACCGGGACCAGAAGGGACAAAGAGCACTAGTAGCATGAAGTGCATATTGCCGTTTGTCGCTGTATTGTGCTTCATTGGAGTCCTGGCGGCGATCGTATCGTCGGCTAACAGGCGGAATAATAGTTAAGAAAGGTGAGTCTTGAATTTGACCGATCTTCTCAAAGAAATCCGGGGTAGAAATGATTGAGGGCTCTTTGATAAGGGGTCCTTGCTGACTCTTGTGGTGAAAACTATCAAGGTTACTACTAGTATTCCCCGTTCGAGTGACTAGGGGTGGAAGTGCTCTTGTTGATGTCGGTAGAATGGAGATGCGAGTTCCAAGCGCGCATGAATCGTGTGTGCTGACTAATCTTAATGAGGAAGTGGTGCTAGGCGGAGGGATGAACTGGATATTGGGAGTAAGGTATTGGCATTATGAGTGTAAAGGTTTAATGTATAACATGCAGGGCTAGGTGCAATTGATTCCGATGATTGCTTCAAGGTAGCAAGCCCATTCTCACGGCAGTGTTCGAGGGTGAAAGCAAAGTGTACGATGATAGGCTGGAACAGAGATAGCCATCCCACAGACAATTATGTGGTTATATTCATCAGTATTGTACAGTTATTTAGAAGTAGAAAAGAGCATCAAACAATCCAGCATAGTAGCGCCATATCCCGCAAACAAGCACCAAAAGAAGCTCAACGTTTTTTATATCACAATCAGCCAAAGAGCATCATGGTAGTATTCGGAGCCAACCCAGACAACAACGGGTCTCCAATGAACCTCTGCACTCTCTTCGATCGATCTTCCACAATCATCTCCTCCGCCTCCCATCTCTTGCGCTGCATCTCCTTCTCCTTTACCTTCTTCTCACGACTCGTGAACCACGAATCCTTCGCCGTAGTCATGCAGTCTATTTCCTCCTGCTCCGCTTTCGTCACCAGCTTTCTGACCATCTTCTTCCAATTGTCGATGCCAGTACGGAGGCAGTCGTGGCAGCGCTCTTCAGGGCTGGTGTATCGCATTCCATAGCTGCGTGGCCTTGCATGGTTCTCATCTAGCTGCAGGAGCGATATTTCGGCAAGGTCAACTGCGTCGCGCGTCCATGCTAGACCAATTTCTTGCGAAGAGGACGCAAATATAATTTCGCCAATGTAAGCCATCAACCCAGCTTCTTCGCAAGCGGACGTAGGCGATCGAAGTGACCGTTCATCGCCAGTAAGGGTAGGCACCGGATACGGAGGCGGGAAGAAAAAGGACGATATCGACTCGACAAGTTCAGAGAGCGGATTCTCATCCTTTGGTGGTTTTCTGAACCCCTCAGCTGCATTTTTCGAGGCAGATTCCGGTGGTAGATTTCGACGAGTCTTCAGGACCGACAGGAAGATAGATAGGGCTGGAGCCAAGTCCCCCTGACGGACCTTGTGCACGCCAAGAGCAGTCGTAACACGTAATACGTTGTCCGTGACATACTCGTTCGCCTCGTTCTTGAGGACACCGGTCTGGGTATCAAGCACCTTGCTCGGCTCCACCGGGAGCCCTGACACCGCTATATCCATCGCCCAGCGGTACATATCATCCGCCGTTTCTTTCAGACCCTTAAATCCAAGCCAATCAGCATACGCCAGCGCAGCATCCAATCGCTGATTCGTCTGAAACCCCTTCGTCGTCAGAATCTTCATATAATACACCTCCGGACTCTCCGACGCGGGCCGACA
Organism: Aphanoascus verrucosus; assembly: GCA_014839905.1. NCBI lineage: Eukaryota > Fungi > Ascomycota > Eurotiomycetes > Onygenales > Onygenaceae > Aphanoascus > Aphanoascus verrucosus. The sequence continues at coordinate 158,951 of JACRYM010000035.1, read as the reverse complement.
ATTCTCCTCCTTCAACACCACCTGATTCATCCCCATCGGCTGCGGTTTCGGATTCGGATTCGAGGGTCCAACAACATACTCCGCGGGCGCAGCCACATCCTGCGATTCATCGTAGAGCCATCCATCCAATTTCTCCGCTGCCTCCGCCGCACCCATCAGTGCCTGGAAATATCCCATCTTCCAAGGCTCGCTCATCCCCTCAATATCATACCCAGCCTTACCCACGCCTGCAATCATCAACCCACCACCATCGCCATCACCACCTTGCTCTCTCAACCCCTTCCCATCAATCTCCGGATTCTCCATCCTCTCCAACAACTCCGTATAAAACTCCGCCACCCTCCGCCACGGCGACAGCGCCATCCCAATCGTCTCCGGATTCTGCAGCGCCCACGCACACCGGAAAATCCAACGACTATACGCCGTCAGCTCCGGTGGCGTGGGGAACTGTCGTTCGATATCTTCCTGTTGTAGACCCAGTTTGATGATATAGAGTAGGACCATCACCGCGTAGGCCGTGGCGGCGATCTTGAGGCCATTGGTGATGTGGCGACGGCTCTCGGTGCTGAGGAGACGAGGGTTGAGGCCGCCGCGGTGGGAGTAGGGTGTGACGGGGGAGTGGAGGAAGGGGAGCTGTGGTCGGTTGCCGGGTGCGGAGATGAGAAGGAGTTGGGAGTTATTGGTGAAGAGGCGAGGCTTCGGGAGAGGAACACGGGTGCTGGGAGGCCGCAGTGGGCGCACCAGGCGTGGTATTCGCCGTAAATACAAATGTGTGGGCAGCATTGTGTTTGCAATGCCCTGGTGGCTTTGGTCGCGAGAAGTCGAGAAGTCGATGAAGTTGAGATGAAGTTGAAATGCACGATGAAGTTCTTGTGGGGAAGTTTGCATTGTTTGCAATTGTTGCTTATGTGACAAACTCTCAAGCTAAAACGTCTATGCACGGACCACACACTAGCTAACGCCACGCGCTCGACTATCAACAAGCTAGCAGGGGAAGAAGAAGAAATCGGGGCTCGGCATAAAGAAGTCAAATTCAACAGTCTAACATCTCAAATCTGTCATATACTCCATACAAAGAAAGGGGAAAAGCAATCATCTCAATGGTGCACAAAAGGTTCTATCCGGATATTCCAATGGCACATTTTGTAGTAACCCGACTACCAAATACAGCGAACAATTTCGAGTTGCAGAGACCGTTTAGTCCTGGAATTTGTCCAAGAATCCCTGGCTCTCAAGGAGAAGCACGATCTCGTGGACGGCGCTTCGGACGGTCTGGGTCTCGATGTTGACAGTGAGATCGGGGTTCTTAGGGACCTCATATGGGTCATCGACACCAGTGAAGCCCTTGATCTCACCGCGGCGGGCACGGGCATAGACGCCACGCTTGTCGGTCTTCTCAGCATATTCGAGGGAGGTTGCGACGTGGACGAGAATGCAGGTACCGGCAGCGGAGATGGTCTCACGGGCTTGCTCTCTGCTGTCCTCATGAGGAGCAATGGGAGCAGCAATGACGGCAGCACCAGACTTGGCCAACTCAGCGGCGACGAAGGCGATACGCTGGATGTTGGTGTGGCGATCCTCGCGGGAGAAGCCAAGCTCAGAAGAGAGCTCGTGTCTCACGGTGTCACCGAGAAGGAGAGACACGGAACGGCCACCCTGCTGGTTAAGAGTGACTTGAAGAGCACGAGCAATGGCATCCTTGCCGCTGTTGGTGTATCCAGTGAGGAAAACGGTGAAACCCTGCTTGTAGCGGGGAGGGTTGGACTCGCGGAGGACCTTGACGACCTCAGGGTACGAGAACCACTCGGGGATGTTGCCACCAGTTCGTAGACGCTTGCGGAGTTCAGTTCCGGAGATATCGAGGGTCTTGACACCGGGTTCGATCTCGTTCTTGGGCTTGTATTCATCGGTATCGGGGAGATATGTGAGCTGCTGGAACTCGACGACCTCAATGCCGAGCTCGTGTCTGTATTTCTCAACAGCGTGTTGAGCATCATAAGGACCGTAGAATTCCTCGCCCTTGGAGTTCTTGCCTGGACCAGCGTGGTCACGGCCGACGATGAAGTGGGTGGCACCGTGATTCTTGCGGATAATGGCGTGCCAGATGGCCTCACGGGGACCACCCATTCTCATGGCGAGAGGGAGGAGACCGAGGACGGCCATTCCGTTGGGGTAACGGGGCAGAAGAGCCTGGTACACACGGACACGGGTGAAGTGATCAATGTCACCGGGCTTGGTCAAACCGACGACTGGGTGAATGAGGACGTTGGCCTGGCGGGCACGGGCAGCACGGACAGTCAATTCACGGTGAGCTCTGTGCATGGGGTTTCTATGTTCTAATTAGCATCTAGGATCGATTTTGGGTTGGAATATCTGAAAGCACAAACCTGGTCTGGAAAGCGACAACTCTGGTCCAGCCGAGTTTGTCAAAGTGCAAGCGCAATTCAGCGGGAGAGACTGCACGAGGATCAGTATACCATATCACGGGACGCATGGAAGTGATACTCACATCGAAGACCAACATAGTCGTAATGGTTCAACTTGTTGACGGCCTCGATCTTTCCACCAATGTAGAACTCCTGGACGGATTTGAAGAGGTATCGGACGGCTGGATGCTCCTCGTCACCTCCGAAGACTTCCTTTGCCTCCTTGTGCCTATTATTGACGAGTGAATTAGCATACAGCTACAGTACTGATCGAACTCGAGAGAACAACTTACTTGTCTGGCCGGTAAACATCTTCGACAGTCAAAATGGCCAAGTTACGGTCGTCTCGGAAATCCCGCAGGGTGATGCGGGCACTTGGCTTGATGCCAAGGGTATCGATGGTTTCTTGCGAAGCATCGAGAGTGATGGGAATGGTGAAGAGATTTCCATCGGCGAGACGGCTGTTCTCACAAACGCTATACCACAGAAAAAGAATACGAATTAGCATTCAATTATCTCGAATACGAGTGTCAAGGATCGGAATTGCCATACCCATTGTAGTCCTTTTCATTCATGAACCCTGTTTCGGGAATACGACCCGGTTAGCTCCGTGATGACGCGGATACTGCGGACCAGCTGAAAAAAGACGAACCTTCGAGAGGACTGAAGCCTCCGTTGAGGATCAATTCCAAGTCACAGAGCTGACGCTCGGTCAGGTAGACTGCAGGCAAGGTCTCAGCCTCAGCCTCAAGCTCAGCGTGTCTGGGAGCATCTCTTGCGAGGAGATCCTTAAGCTCTCCGCCATGGGGTGGGTTGGCCATTTCGTCTGAATTTGACTTGAATTGGAACTCTGTGGAAGAGAAAGGGGAAATGGGCGCAAGAGATTGGATGGAATGAAAAGTCTAAGAGCTGTCGAACCGGCTGAAGGAACAAGCGCACAAGGAAGAGAGGAGAGTAGAGAGAGGATGAGGATGAGGAAGAGAAGAAGAAAAAGAAAGCAGAAACGAAGCAGGAAAAGGCAGACTATATGTGCTCTCGGAAACAGGCTCGATGATGACAGCAGCCCGAAGAAGAGACACAAGACGTCGTGGTGAAAGAAAGTCTCGAGAGCTCCATCGAACAACCACCGGCATGAAGATGGACCCTGACGAGCATGCCGGACCAGGGTTGGGGATGAGTTACATGCTGGACGGGAGCCAAGCTATTGGAAGGGCCTGTTAATCAGCCAGAACCCCAGGTACCAAAACAGAGTCTCATCCCCTCAACTGCGGCGGTCCTGCTCAGTGCCCTCCAGGGTTCAAGGGCCCAGCATCTGGCGGCTGGCGGGCAGCATTGGGGAGGTGGTGTTAGGGGTGGTGTTGGGGGGGTTTACGGGGTGTAGTGTTGAGAGTGTGTGTATGTACAGTCCTGCAGTAAAAGAGCGATCGTCCCGCGGGGTGCAGTGGGAGAGTTACATCATTGCCTGCAGGCCACCCCTCCCCCCCAGCGCACCCCCCCCAAAGCACACGCACGGCAGCCAAGAAACGACAGCACCCCTCGAAGGTAACGCCCTCTAGCTCATGTAACAAACATAAAACTTCTGCACCCCTGCCAATAGCACACGGATCTTTGCCGCACTAACGCTCTAGTTTCAGGAACGTTTCTTATCTCCACGTCGATCGACACACGCCCTGAAAGTGGCCACGAGCCACTTCGATTCTACCGTCACCCTGGCGAAAAATTGCGTGATCGGCAGTCTCCCAAGGCTGTTATCTGATCTGATCTACACTTCTACTCGACATATACGACCATCTACATACTACTACAGTGCGACTCACCTATCTATGTGCGAAAGTTGCTAGCTCCGTATAATACTACTACTGCCCATGCTACGGAGTACAGTACCTGCTACTACTTGCAGCAGGCAGATACGATACGATCGGTCTCGAAATCGCACCTGGAAATTACGCGAATCTCGATTCCTCATTACTTCTCCTTCTCAACTAAATTATTAACGGGGATGCTATCTCTGAGACGCCATGAACGTTGAACCACAGGGCCATGGGTGAGCTGACGAGCTGTGAAACTGTTGCTGATACGAGCCCGGTCCTGGCCCCATCTGCCCTCCTTCTTCTTCCTTACTGCTTGATGCATCAACTGTGAGAACATAGTTAAAATAAGTTATAACTATAGTAATTTAGTAGCTAATCTTATTGGAATTGTCAAATTGTTTTCAGGAACCGAGCGAGCTGCCGCTGCTCCCAGGGTCCTATCTAACCATCTGCGGTAAAACTAGTAGTATCCTGTCTGCCTGTCCTGTCCTGCCATCTGGACCCCCTCCCTCTCTCACCCCTCCCCTTCCCTCCCCTTCCCCGCCCCCAGGCCTGAGCTTATCAAACGTGGGTTGGGATCTGGGCGATCATCCAGCGTGGTCGATGCAGATCAAACTGCGATGCGAACTAGTTAAAAGTGCTGTGTGGCAGGGTCCCTGGAAACAACGAGATGATCTAGAAAAGAAGCCACGTTTTTTTTGCTCTTTGCCCTTTTTGGTGCTTGGTGATCGACTATCTACCAAGATCGAGTGGTTCTGTAGCCGATGTACATTTCTATGCAGGTGCAATCTATGCAAAACGCTTGGAATTGCTTGGAGCTGCCGGGGCAGAACTGAAGTACAGTAAACAGACAGAAGCACAGATTAGACAAACTGATCAATGCTTAGCGTAACAATACTATACGGCGGAGATCGTAGTGCAGATTATTCAAGTCTTGTGCAAGTTCCAAGATACGAAAGTTATGTCCAGTATTAACATGAAGAACATGTGCATTCTCTAAATATTTGTGTATCTATTTGACAGGAAGAAACAAATTGAAGGCTATCGAAGATCAGGGGTAGTCGAGAGCAAAGGGGGAATGAACTGGTGAAGAAACAAAAATAATAAAAGGAGATCTACAACGCCGAGTCCCCCAAGCAAAAAGCTGTCATAATAGTAAACGTGAAGAAAGAAGAAAAACAAAACCATCCAATGAAGAAACCAACGTCCGTGTATATACTGTGAAAAAGTTCAAATAATCTACTGCTTTCGCCTCCGCAGCGTCCGTATGCAAGAATGTAAATTTGGGTTCGATCGTAGATGCAGTCGTCCTGCTTTTTCATACCTCCACGGTTTGTGTGGAGAAGTAGATATGAGAGAGGCCGTTATGTTTTGGCTCCGCGGGTTCTGAAGGAACGTATTCTTGCTTTTGAGGTTCCGAAGTCTCGATGGTCACGGTTTCGGTGACGGTCTCTTTTTGAATCTTGAACTCGAATGTGTCCGCAGGCTCTGAAGATTGCGTAGGTTCCGAAGATTCGACGGGTGCTTCTTGTTGTTGCTGTTGCTCGGGCACCAAAATTTCGGTCTGGACGGTGGTTTCGACGGTTTCTGTGGTTGTGGTCTGGACGATGGAATCTTCCTGGACCTTCACTTCGACGACCTCGAGCGCTTGCTTGAGCGCTTGTTCTTGGAGGAACATGGCGTACTTTGATCGGGGGTTGTGGATACCGCACTCGGTCTTGGCCTTGCCCTTCCATCGGCCAGCACGCTCATCCTCACCCTCCTTCACGGGCTGAGTGGAGTGCCAGTCGCCAACGCTCTTGTAGCCACGATCGAGAAGCTCGTTGTATGGGACGTTGTGGGTGTCGATGTAGTCCTTCACTTGCCGGAAGGTCCAGTTGGCCAAGGGATTAATCTTGATAAGGCCAGCCTCATCGATTTCAATGATGTCGAGGTCACCGCGCTGGGCTCCTTGGCTTCGTCGACGGCCAGTGAGAACGGCATTGACTTGAAGTTCACGGTAGGCGCGCTGGGCAGGCTCGACCTTGGCAAGCCAGTCGTAGAGCTGGTCGTTTGTCTCCCACAACTTATCTCCGTGCTTCTTTGCGAATTCTGCTGCGGTTTCGCAGCCCTGTGGTTTGTAGACGTGGATCTTGGTGCCGTATCGCTGACGAACGCGTTCCACGAGAGCATGGGTCTCCGAGAAGTGGTGAAGTGTGTCGAGGAAGATCAAGTCGATGTCCTTCTTTGGTCCATCAAGTTTGGAGAGCATGTCGATAGTGACCAGTCCAGTCAACCCAAAGGCAGTGGTTTGGAAGAGTCGAGGAAGACTCGTGATGCACCATTTCATCACATCTACCGAAGCATGTTAGTCCACACCCAATCAACACTATGTTTGGAGTAAAGCGTCCATACCTTGCGGCTCAAGGTCCTGGAGCTGGCTGTTGAGGAATTTCAAGTGAGGCTTGGTGAAGACGAGCTCGGGCAAGCTGGATTCATCCGAACCACGGCTGATATAGCCAGATTCCGGATCCCGGATCTCGTAGTTCTCATTGTCTGAGGAGTGGACGGAGGCAGGCATGATGACTGATACTGCGAAGCAGAGGACTGAAACGTATTGTAGAGCTAAGACAAAGGAACGATTGACGTTTATTAGATGTCTAAGAGGTGAACGACGGTCGAAGCAAAGGTACAGAGCCAGTCCGGCCTTGCGTTGATGTTTGTCGAAGGAGGATAGAGTGGAGAACGTCAGTGTCAACGATGGAGAATCCGAATCAGCACACAAAGCGAAAGAAAACAAAAGTCCAGAGAGAAAAGAACGGGACGAGAGGGCTCTACTTCAATGATTCGGCATACGAGCTGGATGTCAGGGTAGGGGATGTGAAATGTATTACCAATCACGCAATCTGTGACTTGGCGACTCGTATGGAGATCTGCTGCAAGAAGCGGCCCTCCTGGCAGGCGGTAATCTTACAGAGGCTCCCTGAATATAATCAGACTTTCAAGACCTGGAAACATTATAATACTGCTGGCTGCTAGGCAAAGATGTCACTGTGCTGGGGGGCACAGGGTCCGATGTGGTCATGGCCACTGTAAATCACGCAATTCTTAGCGTGCCCGATACCCAAAGAAGTAAAGAAACAGGAACTTCCTTCACGAAAAGGAAGCATTATTTCTGCAGACCAGAGCGTGCAGAGCTGCTATACGGACTGGTTGTCACCAGTTCCAGAGCATCCATGCGAAGTGACAGTGATAATAACGAACAAGTCTCTGGTCGGATTGCATTTCCAGGGGATGTGTGGAGGACCAGGAGTGCGTGGCAGGGGACAGTGGTCCAGCGTCCAGCGGCCCCCTGACACTGCCAATGCGTTTGACCAGCACAGCCAAGAAGAGATTCGGCTTCGTGAGTAGTAGCAGATCAGCAATCTCGGCTCGCCCGAGCATACAATCCCGAGAGTTCTCAAACAAGACGCGCTGAGGTTCAGCCTGATCGATGTAACCGTCTTGGTGATCGACGGTGCGATCCCGAGACCGGGAGACCAGGGCCCCAGCCGGGCGGTGGCTAGTGCCGCTGACTCAGCAGCCGTTGGAGCCGAAGCGTGGCGGCGCGGCTGAGTCAGGCCGGATCATTGTGGCGCCGAACTAAAAAGCGGGGCTGAAAGTGTGGGGGCCCGCCCAGAACAGCCTAGCGCCGGCGGCGGAGTAACCGTCAGCCCGAGCCTCGCATCACAGCCGTTTATTAAGGCGCCGGGATGCCATGCGTGACATTTTGCGCTGCCCGCTTCCTGGACGACATGCGCCCTGCCGGCTGAAGGAGAGGCGGCATTCTGAATCCTTCATCAACGTGTCATTGGAATAATCGATATCTCTCCTCATCAGCCCCCCGACAATAATAATTAATTCGCATCGCTCTGCTACCTTGTGTGTGTGCGCGCGCGTGTCGACAGAGATCCTACGCACGCCCCCTCCGGCCCCCGAAGTTATCCGCACAGGCTTTTCCGCAATGGCCAACACCACCACCACTCTTCCTTCGCGCGGGGGACGTCCCGTATTGCGGCATAGCTCGTTGTCCGGCGGCTCGTTTATCCTGGATCACCAGCAGTACAAGCCTTCGTCGTCCACCTCGGGACCCTCCTCCAATTTCGGCAATCTTCTGCGCACTTCGGGCGACGTGCTCACGGCCCCACTTGTGCTCAATGGCAGCCCGGCCAGGGCCAAGGAGGCACGAGTCAAAGAGAGTGGCATTGTGCATACGATATTCAGCCACTCGCTCAGCTCGTTGCCAGCAGATACCCCCAAACTCGTTGCAACCATCTTCTACAAGGCTGCGCAGCCAGTGCACCCGCATATCCATCCCGATACCGCCAGCCAGACACGCTCTCTACAGAATCTACCGGTGCCCTCTGTCCCAGAGGGTTCTGCACCCACGCAGGATATCGATGCACTGCCCAGGGAACCGCCTCCGCAGGAACCAGAGCCGTTGGACCACCTGTACGGTCCCTACGTGTCACAGTTATGTCTGACCAATTTCCTCCAGATCATGGAGGGCCTGTCGACCCCGTATCACCGCATGAGCAGCTCGCATCGATGCTTGGACAATGAAGACCACCCACGCGTGGTCGAGGTCACGTTCTGCCCTCCTCCGAGCCCGGAGTATCTCACCTTCCCTGATATGCGCAAACACGAACTGATCTGGAGATTTGAGCGGGAATGGAACGTTGAGGTGGTGCTCCAGCAGGAATCGGTGTTCAGACGCCATAAGCGTCTCGCCGTGTTCGACATGGACAGCACGTTAATCAAACAGGAAGTCATTGATGAGATCGCCAGGTTCATCGGTGTGGAGAAAGAAGTTTCAGTATGCATTCTTTTTTTTGCATGGTTTCTCCAGTCTCATATCAATAATTGAAACTGACAGGGATATAACAGGAAATCACGGAGCGTGCCATGAACGGCGAACTGGATTTCTCCGCATCGCTCAAAGCGAGAGTCGCCCTGCTCAAAGGAGTTCCAGCCGATGTGTTTGAGAAACTCAAGTCCATCATCACCATCGCCCCTGGTGCCCGTGAACTCTGCCGGGGTCTCAAGAGGCTTGGATATGTCACCGCCGTCCTAAGTGGCGGATTCCAACCGCCGGCAGACTGGCTGGCCGGGGAACTGGGGCTTGACTATGCCTTTGCCAACCATGTAAGTTGTTTTGGAAACAAAATTATTATTGACACAAAAACGTTTTGCCGAACCTGGTTTTACGACTGGGCTGACCGTTTTCTTACCCTTCAGCTCGTGTCCGATGACTCCACTCAGACCCTCACAGGCGAATTGTCGCCCGATCACCCAATCATAGATGCGACGCAGAAACAGAATCTGCTGCGCTCCATCGCTGCTGACAATGGCATTCAGTTGTCTCAGACATTAGCTGTCGGAGACGGTGCGAATGACCTGCTGATGCTGAATGAAGCCGGGCTCGGAGTCGCCTGGCGTGCCAAGAGCAAAGTACAGATGGAAGCGCCTACACGATTGAACGGTGAAAGTCTACTTGACATTTTGTATTTGATGGGTCTCAGCGAAAGAGATATTAAAGAGCTGATCAAGGAGTAAGATTGTTATGCTGATCACAATTGGTGCCACTTATCAACATACCCCAGTTCGCTTGTCCTGTGTCTTCTTTTGTTTCTCGTTCAAAGCGACCCTGGCCCTGGTGACTTTTGAGACCTAGTAACAGTGCAGGGATGGGGGCCAGGAAATCTATACTTTATATTGCACTATACCTTTCTTTGGGGATATGATTCATGTGCATTATTATAAGATTTTGGGTTGAAACACAGGACGTTGAAATTGGAAAAAGATACAAGCAATTCCTGTTGAATCAAAAGTCGTACATGTACACCAAGGGGAAGTCACCAATTCCGAAACGCCAACAGTCCCTGAAAGCATTAACGAAACAAAGATCATCTGACCGCCTCGCCGGAGACGATGTCCTGCACACTCGCACTCTGCGTCCCTGACGATTCAGCCCTTCGCTTCTTCAAGACATTCTCAATAAACGCTTCACCAGCCTTATAGCTGCTCCGCACCAAGGGACCACTCGCACAGTACAGGAATCCCATCTCGAGCGCACGCTCCTTCCACAGATCAAAAACGTCAGGTCGCACGTACTCATGCACCGCCATATGACGCTTCGTGGGACGCATGTACTGCCCAAACGTCACCACATCCACCTCCGCCGCCCTCAGCTGCCGCAACGCATCCCACATTTGATCCTCAGTCTCACCCAGCCCCAACATCATCGACGTCTTCGTGATGAGCGTCGGCTTCGCCGCCTTCGCAGCCCGCAGCACACGTAGACTCTGCTGAAAGCTCGCCCGACGGTCCCGCACCTGTGGCGTCAGGGCCTCCACCGTCTCGACGTTGTGCGCATAGACATCGAGGCCGGATTTGGCCATTAGTGCAACCATGTCCAAATTGCCACCGTAGTCACCCGTGAGAGCTTCGACGAGCATGTTGGGCGCTTTTTGTTTGATTTTCATCACTGTCTCTGCGAAATGCCTTGCGCCGCCATCGATCAGGTCGTCGCGGTCTACGCTGGTCAGCACTACGTATCCCAGCCCCCATCGGGAGAGTGCTTCTGCAGTGTTCTCTGGCTCATGCGGGTCCAGCGGTGGCGGTGCCTTGGACGTTTTCACGCTGCAGAATCGGCAGCCTCGTGTACATGTGTCACCCATCAACATTATTGTAGCCGTAGCGGCGGATTTGGAGTCTCCGCCCCAACATTCGGAGATATTGGGACACCGTGCTTCCTCGCAGACAGTGTGTAGGTTGAGGCCGCGCAGGTCATTCCGGAGGCGTTTGTAGTTGGTGGAATCCGGAATTGACGTTTTCAACCATGATGGTAGACGGGTGATTTCTTTCTTTTTGCCCTTGGGTCCGACGAGAGCGGTCTTCAGGGCGTAGGCTTCAGCGGGATCGAGGATGGCATCGTCGTTGTTTCCGGAGACGAAGTCGGAGAAGGATGGGCCGGCGTTGAGTTTGTCTTTGAATGAGGTTCGTGGACGCTTGGACAGAGAAGGAGATGTAGAGGAGGAGTTGGAGGAATCTGAGATAGCTGGCTCTGGAGATGTCGTCGTCGCGTATGCTCTGGTTGCGGCGAGACGGAGAGAGAGTGCGGAAGTGCCCATGCACTTTAATCTGCTGGCGCATACTGCCATGGTTGAGGAGGTAGGGGTATCAATTTATGGGGAGCTAGACCAGATGGATGTAAATCATGGATGCTTCTGTCTTGCACCCATAAATCTTTCGAATTTCGACAATGAGTCCGTCTATCGATATCAAAATTGTCGTAATGCCTGAACTCCGATTCGAAGCGCACGGAAAATAGATATTCCAACGATATTCAGTCACAATGTTTTCACCAAGAGTTCGATATCCAGGTTTGATATCGAAAGAATCATTAATACCTGCTAGAGGAATTACTCTCAAAAACCCATCTACGTTCCTTATTATATTGGCGGTTTCGCCATAAGTGTCGCCATCACCATCACCTTCAATCGTCCGAGAAAGATTTTGCGGCCGCGGGATATCGGAAAAACTATTCGCCGCCTCAAAGCTGGTTTTGATGCAAACAGTGCAAACAAGTATTCGAAGTTTTGAAGCTTTTGACGAAACAAGCAGCAAATCGGCGCATTCGTCGAAAGCTCATACCATTGTTGAGAAGCTTACTGCTTCCAATCGCAAGCTGCAATGCTCTCCGAGAGCTTCGTTGTGTCGCTGCAGACCTCTAATACCCCTCCAGCAGCTTCGTCGTCCACTCTCAAAGATGTCGGTATCTGCACCTACGAATTCCAACCGAATCCTTCGATTCGTACACCTCTGAAGAAGAGTTCTACGGATCCCAATTGCCTGGCGGCTACTGCCTCTCATATATTTGCGGCGCAAGCAGGCAAGGCGGTGGTTCATGTGTATAGTCGGGAGCGGGGGAACCAAGAAGCTACAATTCCGTTTCCAGAGCGGATACGGAGTATCGCGATTGCGGGTGAAAAAAATGAAAGAGTCGGTATTCTAGTACTGGGGACGGAAGGCGGTAGATTGATATTGTGGGAGGTCAGATATGCTCTAGGTCTTTAGATGGTATCGAACGAGTTTTGCTGACGGGCGCAATAGATATGTACTGGACGACAAGTTTCTACACCCGCAGCTCATCTACAACCTATCACTTCCCTGGTCGTTGATCCGACGAATAACTTCATCCTATCCGGCTCTGAAGATGGTAGCATACACGTGTGGTCTCTGCCTGGCTTAATATCCTTCTCGCAACCGCATTCTGCTGGACAGAATCTCACTCCTTCCAATTCACCGATCCGCACCATATCCAACCACTCTGCCGCAATCTCGAGTATCGCTGTTGGCCATAGCAGCAACCGAAACAACATTGCCATATCCACGTCGAAAGACCAGACGGCCATTGTGTGGGAATACCGTACAGGAAAGATATTACGCACATACCTTCTACCTGCTACTCCTCTGTGTGTTGCGGTCGACCCTGCAGACAGGGCGTTTTACGTGGGATATGAGGACGGGAGCACACAACTAATCGACTTCTTCAGAGCCTCTTCAATCCAGAATGTCCTCCATGATCCCAACCAGCAGCAAACGCCATCTCAATTATCCGCCAGCGACAGATGGCTCCCTCCGTCCCCTGAGCTTGGGGCAGTGGAAAGCCTGACACTATCGTATGACGCGACGAGTTTACTCTCGGGGCATCGAGGAGGCGTCGTGGCTTGCTGGGATATTGCGAAGGGTAGATTCGCGTCGACCATTACCACATTCAATTATCCTGTCACCAATCTCCAAATGCTTCCGCCGACGGGTCTATCAAGAACCGGTCCACGGATAGCCATTCATACTATCGTTAAGCCGCGATATGACCCTGCACTCTCAAACGCACAGGCCCTTGGGGATGCTGTTCCTTCAATATACTCATTTACCGCCCATCTGATCTGCCCTCCCTCTACAAACTCTTCAACCTCTGCCACAGACGAATTCACCACCGCTCTCACCCACCAATCCTTCCCACCCTCTCTTATATCCGAAGGTCTCACCGAATTACATGCCCTTCGAACTAATCCTCCCAATTCTTCCTCCAAAAATCACATTTCACTCAACGAGAAATCACTCTCTGACGACCATCCTCGTCTCTCCGCCCTCGAACAAGAAGTTCAATCGCTCAAAAGCCAACTTGCTATTCAAGAGTCTTCTCGCCACGCTAACATGGCTGAAATAGTTAAACTCCGGGAACATATCGTGGGTTTGGAAGATATGAATAGTGATCTGCTCGATAAACAAGAGACAGCGCAGCTGCTGAAACTTAAAGCACGAGCGGGGAAAGAGGACAAGGCGCGTAAGAGAAGGGAGGCATGGTTTGAGGCTGAGAAGAAGGGGAAGAATGGCGACGTTGTGATGAAAAAATTGGAAGAAGCTGATGATGATAGTGTGATAAGCGGGAGTGACGAGATGAGTAGCGAGGGCTAGGGGTTATTGCGTAAAAGCTTTGGATATACATTGCTCATCTTTAGCTGAGCTGGCGGGCGTCATGGTTGCTTGGAGAATGTTTTGAGGTGGAGGAGTTTACTAGACTAAGGGTGGCATTATAGGACCGATAATTAGACAAAAGTGGCTGCGTTTCATCGCAGGATGGTGATTGATTGCTTCTAGGGATATCTAGTTGCTAGTCCTCTAATCAGGGGGTGGAAACATCAGAATTCTCGATCTATGTCCGAAGTGCTCGATCTTCGTTGCGTATCCAACCTCACCGGAACAAGCCAAACCAGCGAGATCGGTCACATTCCAGCGCACCAAAATGTTCCAGATAGGGGAAGCTCAAAGGGTCTCTTCCCTAATCAGACCCCCTTTTCCACAGCCACCTGCCTCACCCCCATCAACCCCAACCAAACCGCCTCTTCCGTCCGAATCGTCCGACTCCCCTGCCCAGGCAACACATTGACCCAATAATCAAACAACTCTCCTACCTCGGCAGGCCCAACACCCTTAGTCACCAACTCCTCATCCGCCTTGGCAGCCGTCTCCAGTCCCGCCACGCCTCCAAAGACAAGTAACATATGCCTATATTGTGGGATGTTCTTTGGTTTTCGAAGAACGTCGGCGAGTGGCGTGCCGCGCTCCGAAGTGCCAAACGATAGATCGTAGCCGCCGTCAAATGGGCACTCGGTAAATACGGTGGAGAGCGTGGGACAGCGGCGGATGGAGTAGCCCCAGTAGTACCCTGCTTCTTCGCGAGGGGTGGACGGTGCGACGGGGTCAGCGCCGTCGGAGGGGTCTTCGGATTTGAACCTGAGAGTTAAGCGGGTATGCGGTGGAATGGAGACGCCGGAGACGCGGACGGGTTCAGGGAGGCCCGTGTTGACCAGTGTAAATGTCGATTCGTCCTCTTCGGCCTGTCCTTTGGATTTCTTCTTCTTTTTAGGTTTCTCGTGTACATTCTCGTATGCGCTGTAGTCCTCGCTTGGTATTGTAACTCCCTCACGATATTCACACCATTCATTCGCTCTGATATGATGAGGCATGTCTAAACTTGGTAATGTCCCTGCTGTCCTCAGGTTCTGATGCATAGGGAATAACTCTCGTCGTAAATGTGGTGGTGTTTCGAGGTAGGATAGTACGTGTGCCATGAAGTGAGAAGGATCGGAGTATGCCGTGTATTCATTTGGAGCGCGCTGTCCCTTTCCATACGAGGGGTCGTCCTCGAATATGATGACTTCGTCGACGCAAAATACGGCCAGGGCGCGAGCGATAGCGCCAACAAGGAAGGTCTTTTGATCATGCGATTTAGCGCTTTTCACGTAAATAGTCAGTAACGAGTCATGTAAGAATGTACCGGAACGGAACTTATAGCGCATACTTTGCAATGATACTGCCAGGAAGAGCTACACTCAAGGTATGCGATCGCCCGCCGTTAGGTTGGAAAAGCGCAGTCGGCTTCGAGGTATCCGGGATGTCACCTTGAATTTCAGCATTGGCTTCATGGGAGACTTTCCGTTTCTGCAGTATTTCAATGAGCCTCGATATTGGAATGCGGTCCCTGAGAGTATGTTCTTACCTTTGTCTGATGCATAGCTTCAAATTGAGTGCGAGTTGGACGGCAAAAGCAACTGATCGGGAGTCAATTGCCTAAACTAATTATCCCTGGGTCTATGGAATCAGATACTGTTTGTTCTGGGTGAGATTATGTCGTTTGCAAGCCTTTTCCAGAGCTATCATTTCCTCTCATCTTCTCCAGGTCCAAACTCAATCTTGCTGCTTTTCCTATCTGCACGTGATGATAAGAGCCCTAATTTGTATAATTAATCCGCGGCCATGCGGGACGGCGGGAGACAATTAAGAGGATTATCAGGAGAAAAATATTGTACTGCTCCTATGTCTGCATATCCGTTATCCCAACCCGATTCCTTAACAGAGATTGATCAGTGGGTATACGAAGCAGGTAAGGCCCTTAGTTAACTAAAACGTGAGAGGAATCGTCAGTACGATGTCGAGTTCGGCGCTTCATCAGCTTGCTTTCCTCCCCGTAGAGCTTCATCCATTATCTTCACTCCAGCACTTGCGCCTATCCTGTCCGCACCAGCTTGGATCATCTTCACACAGTCTTCGGCTGTCCGCACACCACCACTGGCCTTCACCTTGACATCACCTTCCATCAAATCGCACACCGCTCGCATCAACGCGACATTCTCGACACTCGCGCCGGGTCCGTTGAACCCTGTACTCGTCTTAACATAATCCGCACCCGCCAGACACGACAGCACGCATCCTGCGATAATCTCCTCCCTACTTAACTGCGACGTCTCCAGTATCACCTTCAACTTCACCCCATCATTTGCAGCAGATTTCACCGCACGAACGTCGTCCAGCACATCCCTGTACCGTTTCTCCTTGAGCCAGGGATAATTCAACACCATGTCGAGCTCACTCGCCCCATCTTCCACCGCTCGTTTTGCCTCAGATACCTTTTCGTCAGTCGGATACGTCCCCTCATGGAAGCCCACTACGCATGCGATTCCGATGCGAGTTCCCTTTAAATTTTGCGCCGCGCGAGAGACATAATTTGCACGAACGCACACAGTTGCAAAGTTGTATTCGCGCGCTTCCGAGCACAGCGTGTCGATTTGCGATGGGGTAGCGGAGAGTGAGAGTTGGGTGTGGTCAATGGTCTGCGCGATCGAGGCGGGGTCAGGGGCGGGGCGACTTGATGGGATGGGAGATGGAAGAGAGGCTTCGGTGCGTGCAATGACCGATTCCAACTCTTCATTATTTAACTCCATTTCGAAGGTAAACCGTTTGTTTTTTCTATCAGCTTGAAGAGTAGATTTATACTTGGGCTCATGCTGCGGACTTCATCAGAGAGCCGCCGTCGTCATCAGCACGGGTGACGCATTCCAATCAGGTGATCATGAACCTCGTCCGTTAGGCAAGCTATAGACAAAAGGTGAGAAGAAGTTGAATAGCATTAATGATGTTGTACAGAAGGAGTAAGATTGAATTTGGCAATTTAATTACAGCGTTTCAACTCGGCTATAGTACAAATTTGCGCCTCCTTATGGACAGATATCAGCTTCGCATCCAGCAGCGACATGCTTCAAAATCCCCTGGTAGCATGTGCTAGAAAGAACAATATTTGCCTTGAGTGAAACTCCGAATTCAGGCGTTCGCCATCAAAGAGCCTCATTTCAATTCCGCTCGCAACTCAACTATCGCCTTCTTCGGGTTCCGC
This sequence comes from Aphanoascus verrucosus, assembly GCA_014839905.1. NCBI lineage: Eukaryota > Fungi > Ascomycota > Eurotiomycetes > Onygenales > Onygenaceae > Aphanoascus > Aphanoascus verrucosus. The sequence continues at coordinate 141,957 of JACRYM010000035.1, read as the reverse complement.
GCCAGAGTAATCATGTAGGAGCACATCTTTTCAACCAACAGTTCCGCAGTTCCTTGGCTAACAACGGTGTTCGATACGGTCAGCGTGATCTCCTGCTGGTCTCCGCGAGGGATGGAGTGAATCAAAAAGCCTCTATCAGCAGGCGATGCCGATGCGGACGCATGCTCCGTGATACACTCGATATTGTCCATCGAAAACCGCCAGTCAATACCGAGCGTCTGATCGACGACATAGGTGCCGATACGGGTATCCTTTGGCCATGAAGTGCATTCCCGGACAATATCTTGAAATTCAATCGTCTCAAACTCCATCATTTGAAAGTGCTGGTTTTGAATGTACTTCAAGAGCTCAAGGCCGGTCCAAGAGTTGTCGAGTTCAACCCGAAGAGGGATGAAATTGTGGCATGGTCCGATGACAGCCTCAATTCCCTGGAGTGGAAGAGCGCGTCCGTTCACTCCTTGACAAAAGACCACATCCGACTGGCCAACATACTCTGAGAGTGCCAACGACCATGCAGCTTTCGCCATCGTAGCCATTGTGATTCCAGTGGGTGGATGAACGGTAATGAAGTTCCTCACTTCGAGCATCTTCTTTTCACCAATCTCAACAATGCCATTGTCAACACGTTCCGTGATGTATGTCATTGAGGATCCTTGAAGGAGTTTTCTCCAAAAATCGAATGCCTTGGTGGTTCGCTGTTGTGACCACTGGTAGACGCATGAAGAGAAACCGGGAGCCTGAAGCAACTGGTCGCCTTGGTATAACGCCTTCAGATCACGCAGCATAATGCCGATCGACGTGCCATCGTGCACCGCATGTGACAGTCGGAGAATCAGCGCATGTTCGTCACGGTTCTTTCTCACCAACGTGAACACAAGGGGCAATACGTTTCGCGGGATACAAAGCTTTCTATCATACTCCCAAAACCATTTGACAAAGTCAACCAAGTGGGATCCGTATTCGTACAATAGAAAGGGAATCTTTGCATGGTCAAGAACAACTTGAATATGATTGCCGTTAAGCTCTGTGAACACCGTGCGGAAAACGCTGTGACGTTGAACAAGAGCTTCGCATGCCCCTTTCAAACGACCTATGTCAAGAGGCCCATTCAGATAAACGGCGAAGTATTCGGATGGGAAACCCCAAGCCGCTGTCTGTAATTCTGTGACGGGCAGAATGTCACTGATATTGTTCGCAGATACAAAGGGGATTTGAGAAGCAATTTCGTTCATAAGCGCTTGGAGATCACCGACAGACAACAAGGAGAATGGACGATCTCGTGATGCAGTTTTGACGGGCTCACTAATGTTGCTTTGCACAGAGTTTAAGATGGCCGACAGCTTTGGTCGTGTAAGAATATCGCTGACCGCAAGCGTCATTTCTGACTGGCGATACTTTGAGGCCAATTTCATCGCAGATAGCGAATCTCCTCCTAACTGCAAAAAGCTGTCGTCCATGCCAATGTCCTCCAGTTGGAGGTTCAAAACTTGAGCGACCAGCGACTGCAGTTGTATCTCTTTATCAGTTAGAGGCATCCTTTTGGCGCCTTTCAGACCAATGTAAGCATTCAGCTCTTCCTTCGATACTAAGGCAGCATTCTCGCGGAGACGTCGCCGATCTGTTTTGCCGGTGGTCGAGAGAGGCAACTGTGCCAGTTGAATGTATACAGCTGGTATCATGTGTTTGGGCAGGATCTCACGTAGTTTCTGCTTTGCAGCCTCGCACTGTAATCGAAATTGCTCGTCCGGAGGCAAAAACAGGTTGGCTGGATTGTTTTCAACGGGAACGTTGTCAGAGGCAGACTCCTCCCAGACAAAAGCCATCAAGAATGGGGCTCCAAGTCGCCAGTGAGGAGTGACTAGCTCAACAATCACGATTTTAGCATCGTCTAGCTTCTCTTGCACTCGATGTTCAATTTCTCCTAGCTCGATTCTTTGGCCGTAGATTTTCACCTGGGTATCTTTTCGGCCCACGTATCGAAGGGAACCATCCGAATTATACCGGACCAAGTCGCCAGTTTTGTACAAACGACTCTCGCGACCCAGTCCCGGTAGCCAAGGAGGAAGATTGGTTAGAAAGGCGGTCGATGTAAGTTCAGGTTCGTTGATATACCCCTGGCCGACGATAGGGCCCTCGATAATCAGTTCTCCCACTGCACCGATTGGAACTAGTTTTTCATGGTTATGCTGGTCGACAACCCAACAGACACATCCGGTTGGATGCCCGATATCTTTCGGATCGAGGAAGGGTTTGGCAGATGATCGCACTGTCGCGCCAACTGAGCATTCAGCAGGTCCATAAGCTATGGTGAGTTTCACACGATTGCTCCAAGCCTCGATATCCGCAATCGACGCAGATTCTCCAGCTAGGACTACCGTTTTCACGCTGGGTAAATCATCAGGGGAGAAAAGCTTGATCATTGACGGCGTGAGGCATAGCCAGTTCGCATTAAATCTTCTCACTGTATCGGCGAAGTCATCTTGCCTATCCTCTTCTGAAGGTACGAAGATGCATCCGCCGTGCGACAACGTCATCAGGGTTTCCATGATGCTAGCGTCGAATCCATATGAGGAGAACTGAAAAACTCGCGCGTTCTGTCCCAGCCCTATTGCTTTCCCGTGAGACAATGTGCCAGCGCTGAACGATGAATGTTTGATCACCACGCCTTTTGGTTTGCCGGTCGAGCCAGAGGTGAATGCAACATATAAGGGAGCATTCGCGCTGACACGCGGGAGTTCGTCGCTGCCACATGCAGGCCAATTGTCAGCCTCTTCATAGCCAATCGTTATCACAGCCGGGCCGAGTAAAGCATGCGTCTCTTCTTCGTGCTTGGAAGATATGAGAAACTTCGCTCCGACGTCTCGACAAATTCCTTGTAGTCTCTCCAATGGGTGGGATGGGTCAAGTAGCACAAAAGCAGCACCGGCTTTCATGACCCCCAACATAGCGATTGTGGTCCATACAGACTTCTTGAAGCAAATGGGAACGAACATTTCCGGTCCAATACCTCGGTTGCGTAGGGCTAAAGCCAGTCTGGACGTTAACTCGTTCAGTTGCCTGTAAGTGACTCCGTCATCCCAGGCTCTCACGGCTAGTGCATCGGGTTGTTTGGGACATTGCTGTTCGATCAATGTGTTCACGGTGGAATATGGATATTCTGGTAATTCTGAATTCCACTGGCGAAGTTGTAGATCGTCGTCTGGGTTTATCTTCATCACGTCCGCTAGTACCATTGCCTGATCCGTGAGAGTTTGACGTAGGTTGAAAGCGAACTGAGATAACATCCGTTGTACCAACCATTCTTCCATCGAATCGCCGTCGAATATGACTTGAACGTTGACAATTGGCATCGCGATGTCACATATCATGGCGAGTGAGAAGTGGTCTTGCTTCGCTTTGATGAAGTTGGTAAGAACCTCGGTATCCGATGGACTATGAGAAATGGCCAAAAGGCGCTGAGAAAGTATTCCCTCTGAGAAAGGAGTTTCCGGTGCGGAGGCATTGGCGTCGTATGCGGTTCCGTTCTGTTCCTGTTCCTGGATCTTGATCATCTGTGTCGATATGGTTTCTTCAAGTTGCAGTTCGATATGCACGTTTCGTAACGCAACCTCATGAGCTGAGGATACTGGTGACGGTGACGAAACATCGGTAGCGTTGAACTTGGCCGTGTAAAAGGTAAGCTCTGTTGAATCTTCGTATTGGGACAACGTCGTGGCCCAGGCAAGAAGGACCTCGGGGACCATTGTACTGTTCTCTCGATCCTTCTCGTGGAGCAGAGGCACCACGATCTGATGTTTTAGCTCCATTTCCTTCATATTTGCTTCAAAATGCGAGGCAGATATCTGACTCGATAATGATGACAGAATTATCAAGAAGTTGCATCGAGGTCCATCGGTGCTCAGAAAAAGTATCGTTAAACCTCGAGGTGTGACATGAATATGTATGAGAAATGTTGTAACTAAGGAAACGAATGGTTCTCTCCGCTAGAGATGTTTTCTTCGACGCGTTCCAGCAGCTCAGGTAAACAAAGATGCACGTGAAAAGAATCAACAAGAGTGAAAGGTGCACACAGCCGGAGCGCATTGTTATCACGGAGTTTCCCGTGGATCTGTTCTTGATATCCTTGGCATCAAAGACTCGCGGATAGTTACAGATTTTTCAGGGGCTCGAAGCATCACAGTGAATGCAGACAGCCTCGGGCATGGTCACCGCCCCGTAAAATAAGAAACTATCCCTATCAGCTTTCTAAGGATCTGCCATCTTCAAGATGAGTGACACATATTGGATATCCGTGACGACGCAATCGTCGGCCATGATAGATTCAACTGAACTTCAAGACAATCTAATGATCGGGTTGGAGCCGATAATAGACAGTTCCCCAAATTTTCGCTGCTTAGTACTGCTCGTAGAACAGTATTCGGCCGGTGCTACGCATGTGTATTCAATCGCCGTAACCAATGTGTAGCAGGGTGTCCAAAGTCCGTCTAAAGGTCATTCAGGAAACCTGCTCAAAGACCTTTAAACCTTTAAAGTCTGTTCAGAGGTCTGTCCAATGGTCCGTACAAAGGTTTGCAATAGTTTGTACAAAGACTTTGCACAAAGATCTGTGCAAACAATAGACGCTCAAAGTCATTGTATTCCGGCTCCAAGATACGGAATACGGCACGGAACTCCAACCACTTTAGAATCCAGTGAACCACTTCGCCCAATATATACCACAGGTATGCTTAGGTGGTGGCTCAGCCCAAATATTTGAAATCCAGCATTCAAAACAAGCACGGGTTCTATGTCAAATTTTCTCCAATTCGATTAGGCAGGGCTGTAGGGAGGCTGGTGATATATGAGAAATTTGGTGACTTGTTCACTTCTCAATATTCCCATTTCAAATTCGCACATCTGTTTCCATTTATCAGTCTCTTTCCCCAAGACAGAAGCTCTCCTCTTAAGGACATTATGGGGAATTCTCAACAACTCGTCTCACTCTTAATTCGGTCCTGACCCTGCTCGTCAAGTTTGGCGCGAATCATATCGTGATAGTGACCGTTTGGCCTTCATTCAGCAATCGTTGAACTCGAAGTAAGTTTTTCATACCTAGTGTTCCATATCATGCCATAAGACTACATTTCGCCTCGAAAATCGCGAATACATCCTCGGCGTCTTCCAATTATGCGTTGTTTCAGAATCATCTGCAGCTACCGCACTCGGGACCACGAACATCGTCGACCCTGCCAATTCGTTTTGGTGGACCGCCAGCTCCGCCGCCAGCACCCCCTCCACCTCCGCCTCCCCAAGGCCATCGACCTCCACCACCGCCGCCGCCGCCGCCGCCCTTCGGATCACCACCACTTCCTCCACCGCTACCCCCACGCCATACCGGACGGCCTGGTTGGTTATTCAGATTGCTCATGACGTTGAATTTGGAGTTCTGGGCTGCGGCGTAGGGGTCCATCTAGTAGAAAACAAATCAGTGGGTGGACAACGGTCTGCCAGGGAAGCTGATGACTCACTGAGAACAAACTGACGAGGTAAAGACCGAGGAACATGTAGATGGAGTGTATGAAGTTCTGGAGTCTCACGGTCAAAGGCGGACTGTGAGAATGTTAGTCGGGCTCTTAGGCTGCCGTTGAAGGAGGTAATACATACCTCGCGAGGACTTGTCCCCTCGAGACATAGGGTCTACTAGGACCAGAAGAACTAGCCATGATAGACGGGCAAAGTGTTCAGGCTTTCATGAGAGATGATCTCGATAATCCTTTGATGCCGATGAATGTCGAGTAGGCGAGGTGGTCAGATTGAGCCGACGGAGCAGTCCAAGTGGGGTTCTCCGGGCCGCCGTAGTCACGCCGGTCGCAACATCCTATTTCTTGGCGCTTCGCCCCTTTTCTCGCGAGTTTGAAGGAAGTTGGGATTATTCTCGTAGACAAGGACGAAATGGAATTAAAATCAGTTGAGTATTTATTAACTAGCAGAAGTAGAAAACGCTATTCTTCCCAAGAAGATACAGACGAATGCTCAATTGATGCCATCACAACTCCTGTTCCAACTCATTTATCACACTAAAGTCATCATCGCCTTCAATGTTGTCTAACCCCTTAAACCCTTCTTCAACAACCCAATTCTGGTTAATGCGATGAAGAACCTCACAACTCTTACCTACAACCAGTAAGCCAGGAGGCCTTGATCCGCCCGCCTCAACGGCCGCACAAACATGCTCAAGAGTCGACCGAATGACCCTTTGGTCTGCGCATGATGCCCTTTCAACAACCGCACACGGAGTATCCTTTGGCCAAGCGCGTCTCGTCGAGCTCTTCTCAGGATCCAAAGTCGTCAACGACTCCACCAGCGACGAAAGTCGATGCAGTGCCATGAGGAACACCACAGTTTGTGTGAGAATATAATTGGGCGGTTCTGGCGCTGCTCCATGCCGACCCGTACCCGTGCAAATAAGAACCTGGTCAGCTACGCCTCGATGCGTGGCGGATATGCCAGCAAACAAAGGCGCACTTAATGCACTGGTTATTCCCGGAAGAACAATGGGCGTGTATCCCTTATTGATGAAGAAGTCATATTCTTCTGCGCCTCGCCCATACAGGTATGGATCTCCTTGCTTGAGTCGTAAAACCGTCTTTCCGTTTCGAAGTCCCTCCAGCGCCATTTCAAGCAATTCGTCCTGGGCTTTATCAGCGTTGCCAGGAAATTTGCGTGCAATTCGGACTTCTGTTCTTCGGGGAATGAGTTCCAAAACTGGAGCTGGGACAAGTTTGTCGGATAAAACGAGGTCTGCCGTTTTGATGGCTTTGTATGTCGCACGGGTGACGAGATCAGGGTGACCTGGCCCCGAGCCCGCTAGAATAATTTTCCCTTTCTTCTCTCCGGGTCGTAATCTAGCATCCCTGATATCGCTGATCTTGGCTTCCTTATATGCGGCCAATATCTTTTCCATGTCGGCATCAGTAACGCTTGCCAGCCGGCGGAGAGGCCAGTATTCGCATATCTGAGACAGCCATCGCATTCTTCTCGTCTTTGCAACATTCGGGTCCTCAGGAAGGACTAACGAGTTGAATGTATGTTTTTGAGTTGCTAAATCGTCATCTTCGGCTTCGAAATGGAACTCTGTGAAAGACTCGGCCGCAACATCTTCCTCCCAGATGCGTTTCCGGACGTCCCCTAGGATCTCAATTGCTGCCCCCAGGCCGGAAGGAAGATAAGACGCGATTTCACGCCGTAGACGAGACGCGAGCTTGCAGCCTCGGCCTGAAGTGGTGATGCCAATTTGAAGGGGACCATCAGAATATGTAGAAAGAAGAGTAAAGGAGCAAAGCTCCGGTGAATCAACCACATTCACCGGGATTCGTAAACTTCGGCAAAGTTTATATATGTGCGTGTCTGGAGACGAGTTAGAACCATTCATTTGCACGCCTGGTTATCAGAGAATACGTACTCAGCGAGTTACTTCCTCCCAGAGTGACGAACACAGCATCCACATAGCCGCCGACCTCTTCCCTTCCCAACGTTGACAGATCACTGTCGTTGAATTCACGTTGGATCCACTGAGCTCTCCTGTCTTGGATTTGTTGCACCAGAGAAGAGTTCATGTCTCCATTTGGAGGTGCAATTATGATTGGAATAGCACCTGCATCGAGCGACTTCGTACAACGTGCCGCGGCCAAGGGATTTGAACCGATGACCAAGTGAATATGTGATTCAACGTTCAAGGCTGTAAGCAGGGGCTGTGGCCCTGAACCTTCGGAGGAACGCCCTTTCATCGTGCTATATCAAAGACGTAAATTAAGGGGTTGGTATCAACGTCCGTTCGCGACACGAAGGTAGATTCCTTCCGGAGCACGCAGCACGAGACCGATAGCAGCGATGCTAGTAGCTAGGACCTTTCTCCCTTTAACAGAGGATATCAATACATGCAATTCCTCGGTCTATATCTCACTTCTCAGGACTTTTGCGGCTTCGAATCTCGATGAACACTCGTATCAATCATTAAACCACATCAACCATGATCGAGCCATAGAGCAGAAGCGGAAAACATCTTCACGACGGCAGACATTTTCCCTTTTATAAAGATTTGGCTTTGTCTTAGATTGCGTGATTTAGTGCTTGAATGAAGTATCGGAGAGTTTAACCGCCAAATTTAGTTTAAGCGCACCCGCGCGGGTGGACGGGGCGCTAAACTGTTACCGACTAGCGCCATTGCTGACATAAACAAATTACGTGAGTCTGGAGCCTCACCACCAACTGACCTCACTCCAGCTCTGTTGTGACAAGCAAGCTCTCATACTGTAACCCATTTACTTCGCTCGCGATATTGCAGTATCTCGAATAAGAAGGACTATATCCCCATTTTACTGAACATTGTCGAGCTCAACTCCGGCCAGTTTACTGTACTCCGAAAAGGCTAGAATCGCATCGCGTCCATAAACCATGTCGGACGGCACCCTCTTCAAGCCCGACAAGGACTTCACGAAAGATGTTGACCGACAGGTCCCTGAAGCTCAAGAGCTAGCGAAGGTGTGCTTCAAGCTTTGAAAATCCTTCAGGGAAAAGCGACTAACACGTTCTCTTGATAGACCAATTTACAAGGCGCCATCGACAAGCTGTTGGCTCTCGAGAAACAAGCCAGACAGGTACCCTTCCCGCGCGTATACACCTACTGAATGGCCAGTTCCCACTAACACTCTATAACACTCAGTCATCTGATTTACCCTCTACCTCCAGACTCCTAGTCGCGATCTGCACACTCTGCAAAGATGCCGGCGATTGGCCACTACTGAACGAGCAGGTGGTTGCTCTATCGAAGAAACATGGCCAGCTCAAGCAGGCGACGACGAAGATGGTGCAGGTGGCAATGGGATTCTTGGACGATGCACCCAACATGGAGGCTAAGATGTCGTTGATTGAGACATTGAGAAACGTCACGGAGGGAAAGGTAATATTTACTGCATAGTCCGTGCTGGGGGGTTTTGCTTACGAGTGTCTCCCCTACTAGATCTTTGTCGAAGTCGAAAGAGCCCGCATAACACGCATTCTGTCCGAGATCAAGAAACAGCAGGGTGATATCACTGCGGCAGCGGATATTCTGTGCGAGCTGCAGGTGGAGACATTCGGGTCCATGGCCCGAAGGGAAAAGACAGAATTCATTCTCGAACAGGTTGCGTTATGCATAGCGAGAGCGGATTGGACGCAAGCCAAAATTCTTAGCAGAAAGATCAGCACGAGATACTTTGCGAGAAAACCCAAGAAGACACCGGAGCAGATTGAAAAGCAAAAGAAGGAAGAAGAGGAGCGTGAACGCAAACGGGGACCGGATGAGCCACCACCAGAGAAGGATGAAGACGTCACGGATCTCAAGTTGAGATACTATGAGCAACAAATTATTCTGGCAAATCATGAGAATAGCTACCTCGAAGTCTGCAAACACTATCGGCAGGTCCTCGACACGGAATCGGTCGAAGAAAACCCCGACCAACTCAGAGCTGTAAGAAGTGAACACCTCATCTTCTCTTTTTCACGATACTAATTCAATACCAGACCCTCCAACGCATCATCTACTACGTCGTCCTAGCCCCCTACGACAACGAGCAATCCGACCTCATCTACCGCATCAAAGCCGATTCCCGAAACTCCCCCGTCCCCGTCGAAGCCCAACTCATCAAACTCTTCACCACCCCCGAACTCATGCGCTGGCCCGTGGTCGCCGAGAAATTCGGCCCCCATCTCTGCCGCACGGACGTCTTCTCTGCGCAGACGGGTCAGTCTGTGGATGACAAGCCATACAATAGATGGCAGGACTTGCGCAAGCGGGTCATTGAGCATAACATCCGCGTGATTGCGAAATACTACACGCGCATCGAGACCGGCCGGTTGACTGAGTTGCTCGATCTCAATGAGGCCGAAACCGAAAAGTATATCAGCGATTTGGTGACCTCCAAGACGATCTACGCCCGCATCGACCGTCCCGCACGAATTGTGAGCTTTGCCAAACCGCGTGATGCGGATGATGTGTTGAACGAGTGGAGTGGGAACATGAAGAGTTTGTTGGGCTTGCTGGAGCGTATTGATCATTTGATCACGAAGGAGGAGATGATGGCTCGTATTTTGCCTTCAAAGTCGGAGAAGGCAAAGGCACGCTAAGCGTGTTTTTTGGTTTTCTGGTGTAGCGATTGTATACTACATGCTTTGATAGACGATATTGAGTCATGGCATGCATTCAATGGACTGGCTTTTCTCTGAGTAGGAAGGGGTTTCTATTAAGAATATACAGCTGGTCACTCTGTAGGGAGAACTCAAGCCGTCTAGTAACACACATCTATAGGTCTAAAGGTATGATCCCCGGCTACATGGCCTGGCGCCTTCGCTCCAAACCAAGCTGCATAACCAACCACATCGAAGAACTCTATCAGTCGTGCCCGTCACATCACATCCGCGGAGCAGTCAAGCGCTCTATTCACTCATCAGAACACGAGACAAAAGAGAAGAGAAAAAGGGAGTTGAGGACATCAGAACGGCATGTCCATCTCCTCAACAGGAACATCCCTCTCCAACTTACCACCTTTCCCCTTCCCCCCCTTCTTCTTCCCCTTCTCCCCCTTCCCATCACCATCACCCCCCTCTAAACGCTCCCTAATAAACTTCACCGCACCATCCAAATACGGCCGCTGGCAGGGCAAAAAATGCCCACCAGGATGCCAAATCACTTTGCCCTCCTTCTCCGGATCTCCCGCACATGAATCAATCAAATATCGACTCCGACTCTCATCAACAATCGCATCTAAACTACCCAGCACATGCAGCACCGGCGTGCGAATCGCTGGTCGCTCGTAAAACGCACGGTACCGTGCACCAGGCGCACGGAAGCCAGAATAGCAAATCGCAAACTTAAACGGAGGATGCTGCAAGTCCGCGAATTCAGCCGGAAACGGTATGCCAGATACACTACCCAAGGCTGGTGTACTCGACGTTCGATTAGGATCCGGCTGTGCAAAATGACCCAACGCACGCGTCACGGGTGAACTATTATTCTCCGGTTTGGAGAAATATTCAAACGCCTCTCGTCGACCATCTTCTAGTACGCCGGCTAGCATGCCTGCAAAGGCTGCACCTTGCGAGAAGCCGATTACACCGTCAAAGGGTCCTTCGTCACGAAGCACGTTGGCGATAGTCTCCAGGCCGCGGTTTAGCTCAAGGTATTCGGGCGGATCGATGCCATCGGCACGTCGCCACCAGGCGCACAGGTCTGGAGATTGCGAGGATGGATCATTCTCGTTTGATGTGTTGGGACGAAAGTTGGGGATGTCGGAGGGGTCGAGGAAGATCGGGCCGGTGGGGTAAGAGAGAACGATGTTGTGCAGCGGGAAGGACTTTTGGAGGTGTTTTTCGAGAGCGCGGGTTTTGGCGCGGAAGAGGGGGCCGGATTGGGTGAAGCCGTGGAGCATGAGGATTTTGAGAGGGGGTTTTTCGGCGGCCATGGTTGTTACTGTTGTCCGTGTGAAGAGGGTGGGAGAGGAGGAGAGGCGGGGTGGAAGTGTACTGAATAGGGGGATGGATAGTAGGGAGTCAGGTCTGATAATAATGGGCTGAAAGACAGGCCTCAAACAAGTGATTATCAAGAAGTTAGATCTGTAGACCTGATTCATAGATGTGATGCTGCGAGAATGATACAGTATGTTTCGTCGGCTTGCGGGAAAAGTGAACTCTCCCTGCACGCACTTGCCTCGGCGATTGATTAGTCAAGTATCCTGCCCCGAGATTGCGCCTGCAGGAGATCTATACATAAAACCTGCCATTGCATCTCATTTGATAGTGATGAGTGAAGAAAGTATGCATGCTGTTTTACAATTCCGTCAGCGAGTTGAGGTAATACCAAGTTCACTGAAGCAGTTACTTGCGTGAATTGTCCAGTCTCATATCAGACTGATCCAGCTGGAGATAACTATGCCACAGACACTTTGACAAGGATTCCATCGAATCAATACCAGTAACCGGAGGATCTATATCAAACTCCCACCAACTCTTGAGGAGCCTAGTCCACCGGCTAGAACCTCCTAAACGTATCGATGAGGAGGAGATTGATACATGACAAGTCCGTTCTAGCGACATCAACATGCCACATGTGCTGAGCATCAAAAACTCAAGCACGATAGATAGATAGAGCCGTCAACAGGGTATCGACATCCGCGCCAAACAAATCAACCAGAAAAATAGCTGGGGATAGCCGTTCAGATCCTAGTCCAGTCTATTTTCCGCTACCATTCGATTTGTAGACATCACCGCTTGGAGCGGTGTAAGTGGCACTACCCTGGCCGTTGTTGTAGTAGGTGCTGCCGTTGGGGTTGCTGTAGTAGTAAGATCCGTCGCTGTGTGATATATTTAGTTTCTGATAGTCAATTGGGAGAAAAGTAGGGAGACAAACGTGTTGGAGTAATGGTAGGAGTTGCTGTTGGCGGCTCCGGAGCCGTAGTCACGGGAGCAGTAGTGGTTGCCCTGTACATCTTGGTCAGTCATAGATCCTAATGTACACATTCTGCAATAGCAATGTCTTGAAGCCATGGTGGATGTCAGGGAGGAACAAACCTGGCTGTTGGTCCCAGAGGACTTGTAGGTATAATCACCGTTGCCGTTACCAGACATTGTGACAAGAGAGGAATACGTAAATACGAGAAACGGCTTGATCGTTTGAGATAATGTATCTGAAGCAAGAAGTAGTGCTAGTGTCTGTAGCAGTGAGCAGTAAGCAATCTCCAAGAGAGGTAGAGAAGAAACAGAGAAGCCAGTCCGGGGAAGACAGAGGTATTTATACACTCCCCTTAGCACGTCTCAACAACGGCCTCATATATTCATTCAACCACCGCCAATTCTCAACTTTCCGCTCTAGATTGCTCCGGATGAACTCTAAACGAGCCATTGAGTGATCCCACTGGCCTAGCAGCCCAAAGTCAACGCTTCCGCGAGGACAGTTCCGTGGGTCGCCGTTCATAGCTGAGCCATTATTGGCGGATAGCAGGGCTTCTTGCTCTGTTTCCGGCGGGGAGCTTCATCAGGTGTGTGATGAGGGAGGGATGTTGAGATTTTGAAGGGGAGTTCCTCAAGATAGTGAAAATGCCCCATGAATTAGGCATTCACCGTCGCTCTGATGTGACATACGGGTACTCTCCCATCTAGGCTTCCGACGACGTTGGCAATGCAAGGCTATCAACTGGCCAGCTTCCTTTTGTGGTTTGAAGGCTGAAGCACATGGCCGTCAATGCGTATCCTCCGCATTGACTCCCAAGATGTTGTAGAAAAAGGAATATGATGTTGCAAGCATAACCGTCTTAACCATCGACTCTGATGAGTATGATGCTGAAATCATAACCGACATGACCATCGACTCTGATGACTATGATGTTGAATCATAACCGTCATGACCATTGGCTCTGTTGACTATGATGTTGGAATCATAACTGACATGACCATTGACTCTGTTGACTATGCTGAGCTACGGATAGTCGGGTTAAACTTTGCCGGGATTGCTATCCATTAAGCCAAGAAAGGGGAGCTTCACGTCTCCAACGCCTGACGCGTCAACAATGGAATGATGTATCTACGAAAACGAGGTGGTCAATGAAATACAGTGAACCAGGTGAAGAGCACAGGTGAGGAAAACAGATAGCTCGCTTGATACATAACACTACTCTTCACATACAGACGTCCTCCCGCAGCTCCAGCCCGTGTCCAGGCCAAAATCACGAGAGAAAGTTCGAATTTGCTGTGCTTGTATACAAGACCATGCAGATAAGGTATCCTCAACAGACTAGCATCCGTCGTCACAAGCCTCGAATCAGTCGAAAACGCGCGGTGGTTATTATTGTCGTAAAAAGGGCTCAAGAGGTATCTCCCGTTCGGCATAACGCAAGGCTCGACGTTCATAACAGAATGCTCTATCCATCTCTCCTTTTCCCGTCATGCGTCGAATATCAGAACGAGTTCCCGCCAATATGCAAGATGCGACAAATCCAGTCAAGGCAGTTCAGCGAACAAACGGTACAAGCGAAAGACAAGCGGCGACAAAAACGAGAAGGTTGAAATGGGTCAGACATCCGGAACTCCGCCGCCATTTTCCCACGTGTGTCGTCGAGCGATAAAAAACCTGTCCAACAAAATCATTTTGTCCCACGTTTTCCGGTCCGGCGCAGCACAATGATGAAAAAAAGCGGTTGATTCATTCCATCTTCTATCTGTAGAGGGACATTGGGGACGGGCCCTGGCGAGAGGAGAAGTCGGAGGAAAGAAAGGTAGGTAGGGAGAGGAGGAAAGATGGGGGAGGACAAGGGTCAGAACGCCATGATTGCTTTTTTGGATAATATCGTTATCTGGTATTCGAGCTATTCATGACATGTTTCCTCATTTTTTTCGTTATTTTCTGGCCTTTACTTTCTCCTGAAAGAGCATCCCTCAGTCAATCTGGCCTTGCCACCGGTGGGTTGGCAGAGAACGGTCGAGCATCCTGCGCAGATGACGACGGTCTGGGCGTGTGAGAAGACGGTGGTGATTGTGAAGCAGCCGGGGCACTTGACGTCCATGAAGAAGGATCGAGGAGCAGGCACAAGAGTCTAATTGTAGAGCATTCATCGTTAGTTTATCCCACCCTTCGTTCGTCACGACTTTGATATCGCGTATTCGGGGGACAAGCATACCTTGAGCTTGTGCTTGCGGGCCTCGGCCTGAGGCGTAGGGTTGAGGAGATCGACCGCGAGAACCTATTGATGAGAAGCCATCGTCAGCATCGATGTTGCGTTCCCAGTTTGCCAAATTCGACGACAGCAAGGCGAAGTGATGCCATCACAAGCGGTCTGCAGACAGCCCGCGGCTGGCATCTCGGGTCATCGGAAACCCGTCAGCAACTCACCATTTTGACTTGATCGAGACTTTATCTGCGAGTAGACAGTTGGCTTGATGAGAAACTCGAGATGGGACAGTCGACGGGTGGTTGAATCTCGTGGGAACTGGCAAGTCGGGGAGAGGAGAGAGGGAGAGAGACTGACGAGGTGGTTTCGTGGAGGCAAAACTCGATTTGGCGAAACTTTTTGTGGTCTCGCTTATCTAACCGTTTTGGTGTAGCGTGTTTCTTTTACGCCAATCAGGAGCTGTGGCAAAGTGGGGGGTACGTGACCTCTTGCTCAATCTGATTAGTCACCCAGGCTTCCACCTCCTTCCCCGCGACACTCGGCATCTTCCAGAACACCATCGCAGCTGCTTGATACACTGAGAGCAAGCATTGTCAATGATAGAAAGCTCTCTATAGATTGAATAACCTGTCTACGTGATGTACTCTTCGGTTACTGATCTTCACAGCCATTTAGTAACTGGTATATAGTGAATATCAAACACTGACACTTCCAGGCAAACATACTATATATCCCAAGCTTCATATCAAGCTTCATACAAACCGCATGTTTGTATGATTTCTCCATCAAACACTGGAATGGTCTTCCTTTATCTCAAGTTACTCAGCCAGTTTGAAAGAACAGTTGAGAAAACTGCGGTGCTACGCATCGTCATCATATATATAGTCCTGACCGCGTTGCGGTCTAACTGAGGATATTGCCTAACGGAATCTACACTTGCTTTCTTGATACCCTCATCATCAACATCTAGACATTTAAGAATCCTTGATGTTAGTGCTATCAACTTCCGTCATGATGTCTGGACAACAACCTTCATCATTACGACCTGGAAACTCCGGTCCATCAACTCCGCGAAATCCACGGACCGATGGGCGTGTGATCTACTTCCCCATATACAGAAGCCAGACATTCAGTGCGCGAGCGCAGCCACAGATTACCTTGGAGATACAGGGTCCAAATAGTCAGTCAGCCTATTGAAGACACTGACCTGGCCTCACAGCGGAGATATCGTATCTAATCAACCTTCCTGACGTCTAGGGCAACTCTCTATCTATCCCAGCGTGCCACAAAACACCACTTTTGAACCTCCACCACCTCAACCACCTATCTGGCCCCCACGACCTCCTCGACCCACCAGAACTCCAGTGAGCATGTCATTTGCACCGGTATTAATACATCCATCTCTCCCACCGCAGCAGTTACCGCAGCAGCAAGAGCACGAACACTTGGTATCGGGCGCCCTCATCTCCCCACTGCCCCAATCAGTCAATCCCTCACCACAGTCTGCGTCGAAACCTCAAGCTCCCGTCCAAGAGGCAATCGGCACCTACTTGGGCCCTTACCACACTCGCACCACCAACCCTCACTCCGAAGAACGTCAACTCCAAGCTGCCCTGCTCGAATCATACCAAGATGGTCCTTCTTCGCCAATAACATTAACCACCACTGAGACGACCAACACCATGACGAGCAATAATGGTACTACTAACGCAGCAAACACATGTGCCCTCTGCAACGCAAGGCAAGCCGTGTACGAGCATCCACGTCTAGCGGGCGGAGCGAAGATGTGCGAGGCGTGTTTGACTGAGATGTATGTTGCTGAGGGGTTTGGAGGAGATGAGGTCTAGCAGCTATATCGGGGATGTATGCACTCCACTCAGGGCTACTAGTTACCTAAGTTCATGATACCTCAAGTCCATAGTCCTCAAAGAGTATCTGTTGAATAATGAAGTACTACTTGAACTATACCAAAGGACAAAACACTCACCCGAAATCAAGGACGTAAAACATTAAACCTAGTAAAATATATCAAACAAACATACACAGCGCTGACGGTCCGCGAGACGAAGGGAAGGAAAATTAGTGAACGCTTAGAATACTTTATACATTTGTGCTGGTGTGGTGGTATCAAACATCTAGCATGTTAATCAAACAATAAGCAACGAATAGTAGTAACTTAGAAACCTCTGATTAGGTCCAGGAATTTTGATACCGGTCCCCCTCCCTCTCTGTGTCCTGTTCACCACCTCACCAAATGTGGTTGTAGAACCCTTTCAATGGTATGTACTGGACACTTCATGGCTCGACGATTTTGTAAGGGCTCCGTCCGTTTCGAGTCCGTAAAATTTCGCCATAATCGGAACGGTATCTGCCGCTAGGAATGGCTACCGTTTAAGCACTCTTTTTTCCCTTACCATTGCTAATCTCGACAGTCTTCTCATTAAACGGATGTTTGATGGTCAAGCACCAAATGTCGAGATAATCACAGATCGTCGTAATCACGTCGTACTATAGCAAATCATCAGCAAATCAACCCATAACCCACAACACACCCATTACATCAAACCCGAAATCTGATTCGAAAGAAAGACAGGAGTATCAACTTACCACAAAGCTCCCATAAACACCCACCCCCAACCCCAAACACCCCCACACAAACGCAACCTGACCCGCCCCATCACCCAGATACCCCGGCCACCACGCCAAGCCCATCCGGGGAGCCGCACTATCAAACACCGCAAAGGCCAAGGGGAACAATAAGATGTTCATATACGGAAATTCCGTCTTGACCAGGTGCGCGATGATCATTCGGCCGACGGAGTACGCGTTGATGATGCCTGCGAAGAGCGCGAAGGGAACCAAATGGTGGTTCAGGATGACGGGGTTCAGGTGCAAGTATGCTGCGATCAGGGCCCAGGTTACGGTGATGGGCAGGAGGCCGAGGAGTGGTTTGAGTGCGCACAGGCCGCGTTGGCGCCGGACGCCGACGACGTGCAGGATGCTGCCGACGGTGCTGAAGCAGAGGACGCAGCCGCCGTAGATGATGAGCCAGGATGTGAAGGGGAGCTTGTAGACGTTGTCTGGGATCATGGAGAATTGGGAGATGCCGAGGGTGGGGAGCATGGGGTTGTGCCAGAAGCTGGCGCCGCCCTTGAGGGCGGTGAAGGTGTAGACGAAGCAGAGGGTCAAGATGCCTTCAACAGGGCCGGAGATGATGCCTAGAGTGAGGACTTGGGTGTAGTATTCGTCCCATGTTTGGACGTAGAATGTCAAGACCGCTGCGGTGTGTCAGTAAAAGGTCATAAGATATACAGAATAGGGGGATAACTCACAGCCAAAGAGTGCCAATACAGTCAACCAGGTTTGCCCGAGGTTCATGGTACCCGCGAAGATAAGAACTTCGAGAGCGGTGTTGCAAGCGTCGACTCCTGTAAAAAAGTGTCAACACTGACAATTTCGATAACACATACACCACGACGCTTACCATGATCAAAAAGCTCTCCCAGTGGTCCACTCTGGCGAGTTCTCCGCCTAATCAACTGGTTAGTTTACACCAGACACTAATCCTCAACCTTCAGCAACGAGGGAGAACATACGCCTGCGTCCCATCCACGGCATCAAAAGTTTGATACAAGAACAGCCCGACGGCCCAGCTGAGGTACACCCAAGGCGGGCAATCCGTGTCCAGGCCAGGGTTATACCACATCAAGGTCAGGAAGTTGAATACCACGAACGAGAAGCCCGTCAATGTAATCTGTTACAAGCAGTTAGTTCAAAAATCTCAGTTCAAGAGTGAAAGGGGCTTGAGTGACGGTCAACTTACAAGATTCGGCCTATAAACACCCACCATGCACAAAAAGCATAGCAACACTCGTTAGATCTCTTAAACACAATCTTCCAGCATTGCAATACATTCCTTCTTCTCACAACCCCCCACACGCATAATACACAAAATACCACAGGATAAGAAGGGTAGTAGATAAACTCACGCCATAGACATCGGAAAGCACTTGATCACGAAATGCGTATAAAACGGCTTCAGGATATACCGCGACACCAGCGACTTGTCGACGCCCGAGTACTTGTACTGGCGTAGAGCCGCGAGGCTTCTGTGTCGGATGTACGCCATGATAGCGGTTTATACACTCTTCCTGCTGCGGAGCTAGTGTATGTATACCGTACTTGGATATGTATGTACAGTCCTGTACGGAAGTAGGGTAGGAGTAACGAGGGGTTTGATGAAAAATGTGCTAATAACCAGCAAGCGAGCGAGTGAGAGGAGAGACACTCGAAAGAAAGAAGGAGGAGGAGGCACGAGACAACAACAACAACAACAACGAAGAAAAAAAATTGCTAGTTATCTCAACATCTGCGTCTGGAGTGGGGTGCCGTGTGGATGGACAGGGGAGGTGGGGGAGTATTAATCCGAAGACACGAGAAACAACAATCCTACGGGAGGTGCATGTTAACTGTTGTCGTGCGCCTGTCAGAAAATATCCATAGACCCCTCGTGTCTTCGTGCAAGACGTCAATGTTTCAATTTATCCTTCTTATTTGGCTCGTGATGGAAGCAAAACCCAACGGCCGCGTTTTTTGCTGAGAACCGGGTCGAGGTCCCGATTTGCGTGTTCTGATTGGTCGCATTCCCGGCCGCGGCTAAACTTGCCCTCCGCGACTCTCAGGCACAATTACATACAAGGAAAAAGAGATCAAGACAAGGACTTCTTCATCGGGGTTCTGATAGTTACTATTGTTTATGGCAGGTTTATCAATGTGATGTATCAGTTAGGAAGCTACAATACTGAGCGCTAACTTATGCACATTGTTGCTTGAACTGGACGAAAGCTACCACAGGAAATAACAAGATCGACCACGTCGTGAAGGGGCCGAGTCGTGTTGCCCTGCAAGCCTCCGAAATACTGTAGAATCCTCACTAGCTGGAGAACGTGAATCGCTTTCTGCCTCTTGGTAGTAACGACATGCCATGTAGTCTCCCGCCTCCGGAGCACTATCGAAATCCTCCATATCCCATATCCTGTGCTCCTGGAGAGCTCTTCAACTAATTCCATGCCAAATATGACGTCATGTTCTCGATATTGCTGCTACTCAAGGATTGATTGTGTAGAGAAATGTTCCGCTTGTGTCGAACTACCCCACTGGACTCCACGGCATAGGGATCAAAATGCGGCTCTTCATCGTCTGAATCAACGGGACCGTCTTGTGCACTGTATCCGCCCAACCCTCAATGTTCCACGACTCCTCACGGCGCTTCTTGCGTTCTTCAAGGTCGGCAAACTGCCAGAGATGGTGCACCGTGTTGAGATCGCCAATCTGCACGAACCATGCGCCGACTCCTTCCATGACAACGCGTCGAGCGGCCAGCCCCTTGCGCCAGTGGCTTTCCCACTCCAAGAGATTGCCTGGGTGGAGAGTGTATGAACGGAGTTCGAAGATACCGCCGAGACGGCGAGGGGGGCTGGTGGGCCAGAAAGAGAATTCTTGCATCAGAGATGTGTCCTTGGTTTCGATGAGGGACTTGAGGTGGCGATCGAACTTGGAGAAATCAGGGTGCTTGGAGATGTTGTGGAGGGACGCATGGTATCCGGTGTAGCGCTGGTATTCCCAAATATGAACTGAAAACGCACAAGTCAGTATCATGTCATTTTAGAGCAGAAGTGAGGAAAACGCACCGAATGTATCATTGTCTCCAACCTGCGTCCGCCAGCTCCCAACAAGGTTCACGCGATTGGCCTCGAGAGACGCCATCTTGGGATACCACTCGCCCACCAACTTGACGTATTCGTCGACCTTGTCCGGCTTGACCTTGTGGAAAACGATCGAATGCACATACTTGCCGCGCGCAAGGACTTCGGAAAACGACCGCTCGATATCTTTATCCAGCTGCTGTCCCTCCTTCGTACCGTAGATGAGGCTCGACAGGGGACCACGCTTTGTGCCCGTGCTCAGCTCCGACTGGCGTGTTTCTCCTAGAATCCGGTGAGTGGAAAGTGAGCCCAAGGCCTGGCCATCCAAACGATCGGCAGCATCAACGACAGGAACGGGTGTAGATCCGCTCGCATCGCCGCCCGTGCTGGGGGCAGTGGGAGCGGACGTGGCAGAAGCACTAGTAGAAGAGGAAACTAAATCATCAACCGACTGACTCTCTTGCTCGATCTTTTTCTTCCGTGCAGCTTCGAGGTTGTCACGGAACTCCTTCTGACGCGCATTGAAAGCAGCAGCATTGTCTGGGGTGATGTCCCTGATGGACGGAGCTCTGAAACGGATGCTGGAGGTAGCGAAGGAGCGGGAAACGAGGGCAGGGGAGATGCTGGACCGGAGAAGACGCGTAGTAGACAGCATGATGAACTGGTGATACAGCAGGGATGTGGAGTGAGGAGAGGTTCTGATCAGACGGAAAGAAGAAGATGCTCAACAGCGCAAATGCACCACAACTGAAGAATGAACAACAATGGGGGGTATTGGAAAAGAACAGAAAAGGAACAAGCGACAGATGAGGGTGAGGTGAGGGTGAGGTTGCGTGAGCAAGTGAATGGGCAAAGGCAGAGTTAGTCCAGTTCACGATGCTCTCCAGCTAAGAACGGGAGTGACACATGCGACACGCCTGGACAAAGTGAGGGGCAAGCAAACGGTGGGCACGAAGTACCGCTCAGGTAGTTAGAGAGTAGAACACAACACGCAGGGGAACGGACGAAAGGGTTAGGAAGGGTGGTTTCAACGACCGGGATTGAGACAATGGCGTGAAGAGTTCAGACACACAAGGATGCAAACGCTCCTTTAGACGGAATGGACTGGGAACAGCGATGTCAATTGCAGCGAGAGAGAATAAAAGAGAGAGAGAAGAGAGGGGAGAGGGTTCGGCAACGAGCTGGGTAAGTGTTTACGCAGGCTTGCTGGTGGGAGAAAGGACAGAGAGTGACTTGGGCAGTACAAAACCGGCGGGAGTGACGAGAAGCGGAGAGAGCTTGGACGAACAGTGGCTTCAGCGTTGGCACTGCGACCGTCCAAGCCACACTTGCATGCGGGGAAATCAGATACGCTAGTCTAGTTGCAGCTAGCGGCCATAGCCAGCTCCACGTGATATGACGTTGATTAAGCCACCATCATGTGACCGGGTCTGGAATTGGCGGGGCGACGAAGTGATCCGATCATCCATCAGAGCTTCAAGCTATCGAGCTATCAAAGGAGCTTCAGCAGCAAGTCAAGCCATCGTATATCAAATAACCAAAGTCCTCAACTCATTGGACGCAACAATGGCCTCCCACAACCCCCCTCTCAGCTACGAAGACTCCGCAACCACCACCCACCTGCACTATTCCACCTCTCTCCCTCCCGAAGTCGTCTCCTGCCTTAAGAACTCCCGATTCGTACGCTCTCCCACTCCGTCTCTCAATGCTCCGGCACATACAATCTCTATCATCAACTACCTATACTGACGTTAATCTAGCTCCACCTTGCAACCTGCGACAACCTCAGCCCCCACATCTCCCTCATGTCCTACACCTACCTCCCCACCACCCCCTTCCACCCTCACCCCACCATCATCATGACCACAAACCCCTCCTCCAAAAAGACCCTCAACCTCCTCTCCAACCCGCGCGTCTCACTCCTCGTCCACGACTGGGTCTCGCACCGCCCACCCACCCGCTCCCGCGACCTCGACGCTACCCGCGAGGGCTCCCCACCACCCGCCGCCACACAATCCAGTCTAGCCACGCTACTATTGAACATCAACACGAGTGCGATGAGTAGTATCAGCACGACGATCATTGGGACGGCGAGGTTCTTGGAGGTTGGGAGTGAGGAGGAGAGGTGGTGCAAGGAGAGGCATCTGGAGCATAATACGTTTGCGTCCGATGTGCCGGAGTTGGGTGTGTTTGGGGGTGCGGGTGCTGGGGGTGGGAGAATGGGTGGGGAGCAGGGTGAGGGCGGGGCGGAGACGCCGGTGGTGGATGAGGATGTGAGGGTGGTGACGGTGGAGGTGAAGCAGGGCAGGATAGCGGATTGGAAGGGTGGAGTGAGGGATTGGGCATTGGTATCGGAGGAAGAGCAGGAGCAGGTTCGTCAGGGACGGCAATTACCGAATGGGATGGAGGAGTCGTGAGGAACGGGCGGATTGACTGCAGTTCTTGAGCTCGCGCTCACGAATCCCAGACCATCTCTTTTAATCATGCGATATTAGGGTCTTGTTCTTGTAAAGTAATTCAAGCTTATCCTCGAAAACAAAAGTCTAGCATGATGGTGATTGCCATTTGTCTTTACGCAAAACAATATCTAGAGGTTATCTTGATACAGGCCGCTATGGCCTTGAGATCAATATGTCATTAAGCTCTAAAGCGGAGATATGCATTGATATGACATAGCAATGAAATCAAGGAGCACTGCGAATTACCGGGATCGTAAGCAACTGTTTCTCGACAAACCATTGATAGTGATCAAATAACAACTCAAGGAAAAGGCTGGGTCTAGGATGAAGAATCAACGGACGGGGGTGCGACACGCGAACCTTAAGTTGAAAAAGGGGTATGAAGAAGGATAAGAGAATAAAAAACAGTTGTGTCGATAGTATTGGGAACAAAGGCAAGTAGCCGACGATACTTAGAACGCAATAAAATCGCTTGATAATGCACACAGGAAATAGGAAAACGACAGAATACAAACAAGCATAAAACGAATCACAGCCCAGTGGCTGCATTTTGAAACCATGGTTTGGATAACAATCCCATTTAAAACGCCGTTGGACGCCTCATTAAACAACTAGGAAGAGGGGTCGCTGGGGGCAGGGGGAATTGGAATATCATATCTCGTTATTGGGTACAGTACGTTGCTTGTGTGACATTGTCGTATCACCGCAACGGCTATTTGTACTCCTTGGTGTAATCCCATTGCGAGGGCTGGAAATCTGGGTTTTGGAAGTGTGCCTGATTATGTTGGGAACTATGACACATTAGTTAGCACAAGAAGATAAGCTAACCACAAATTCGACTGCTTACTTTCGAAAGGGGATAGAGCTTAAGGGAATAGTGTTCATCGGTTCACGAACCAAAGGGTTCATCCGGATAGGGAGCTCGTTGGATCGGTCAAGGGGAGGTGGCAGTGGACTGACCGGCAAGCAATGCGAGTTTGGCTGGTCGAAACAGCGTGGAGAGGACAGAGACATGGGTGGGTGAAATTGAGGGTTGTTCCTTAGTGGGTAACCATATTGAAGATATGGTGAGGTGGCCACGGGCGAAGAAGTAGTTGGCGCATCAAGAGAAAGAGCGGGAACGGACATGAGCGTCGGGTTTAGGTCGAATTGAAATCCCGTTGCGTACCAGGGAGGATAGGTGTATGCTACTCCTATTTGGTAGTTGACCGGTATCTCAGGGTGTGAAGTCTGTGGTTGAGTCTGGTAAAGAAGATCGTAGTGACCACTAGGTTGAGAAGTTAGACAGAGTGCAAGGTTGGAGTTCAACAGTGACGCTTACGGTCTGTAGAGCAGCCGGATAGTCCCCAAGCTAGGGCGGTCAGGAGTGAGGAGATGGAAATTGACCTCGTCGCCCTGGCTTCTGTCCAGATACGCAATCTGAACGGCAAAGCCTGAGTCTTTGATAACGCCGTCAATCAATCCTTGGAGGCCGATCTCGTCGATTTCCGTTCTTACCGTTTCAATCGTTGATTGACAGTAGTCGTCCAAGGGTTGTCCAAGGAAGGCCTCGTACCTGTCGCGGTTCAACCTCATCCAGGCACTTGTCATCAACTATTATTAAGTTAGTCAACGACTGAACAGCGTCCTCCCACGGGGACTAACCCTGAAGTGCTGGATAATAGAGGTTGAAGTATATTCATCGTTGAATACTTCGAGCAGAAATGTATCGTCATAGCTGGCGGTTTCAATGGCTTTGTGAACTTCACCCAGGAGGTCTAGACTCGCATCAACAAACATCTCATAAAGATCCTCTTGGTGGCCGATAGAATCTAGCAAGGAGTTGAAGCTCTTGAGCCTGGCTGTTTCTTGGGCGACCTTGTGCAAATCTCTCAGTTGGAAGAGGTTTTCAAAGTAGCTAAAGGCAATCGCTGGCGCAACATGTAAGCTTCAGAGGTATCCATCGTCGTAGTCTCTCGTTTCGTACCTCGCCATCCACAATTGCCGTCTCCCTTCATGATGCGATAATACGCATGTGTCCCAGCAAGAGCCTGTTTCTCAGTCAGGACGCTGCCAAATATTCTTAACCAACGCACTGCAACCACGTACTGATGTCTTCGCAACGTATATCGGGTGCCCCCGTGCGTACTCGCTCACAAGCGCATCCGTCGATTGTTTGGGACCAACGAGAGGCCCCTAGCCCGCATTAGCAACGCCAACCCCTGATATCTTTTGCACCTGCAAAGAACCAATTTCTCACTTGTAACTCCGGTTCATACTCATTGGAGAGTTTCTGAAACTGCTCCATCTCGTCGGCGGTCGGCATCGAATCCATAATCACGCTCGTCTGGGGGTCTTCGAAGTATGAGTATAGATAGGGAGGATGGAGCTCGGATAGCGTCTTGGGGAAGAATTCGTATCCCTGGTAATTTGTATATGTTGGTTGCGGTTCATAACAGAAGTAGAACGGAGAATAGCGGTGGTCATGGCCCAGGGCCGGAGAGTCCATGATGGACGTCATGGCCATCTCAGCTTCCCTTTTGGCGGGAGAGAAGGCGTGCGACTCGACCACAGCCAGCACAACGACAGTAGGGGGTATCAAAGACAGTGCAGTAAAATATCAAGGGACAGGAGGCAGAGGTTAAAGGTATCAGGGGAGGGCGGAGAGAATTCGATAGCCGATGGGCGATGGACATGCCGAAGAAACAAAAAGCAACGAGCGTCCAGAGCGGTGTTAAAGAACGAAAAGGAGTTGTACATACCTTTCTGAGTCCCTCCAGGCAAATAATGGAAGCAAATGCAGTGGTGAGGTAACCTTCTGGCTATTCCGCGTGCTGGATGTCGTGACCCGTTGATGTTGTCGCTGTTGCTGCGCTTCACCTTCACTTGCTCATGGCCACAGCAGCAAGGTGATCTGAGCGACTACCCACGGGAACGGAGCGCACTATTACCATGTAACCACCCAGACAAACAGCCCGGAACATTCAGCACAGCATGAAACTAATGAGTATCAACCAGGTTGACGTGAAGATCGCAGGTTGGGTCACCAGCAGTCAGAAACCGTTCGAGATGGCGGCTCCAGGGCGAACTAAACTCTAGCGTTGGCGGAACAGAAGAAGAGCTTCCACGCTTCTCGTCCCCTCCAACGACCATCACCAACCAGGGAGGAAAATCTTTTTTTGACGGTGACGAGAACCAGCCCAAAGGAGCCACCGCTGGTGGCCTCGTCCTGTCCGTCATCAGCTCGGCAACGGCGCACCAGACCAGCATCATCTGGGCCGTGATGGAACCGCTGCATGCAGGAGACGACGAGGGGCCGTCCCTCTGGAGGCCGTGAAGTTGGCTAAACGGGAGCAAACCCGTCTTCCCCCGCAACAGCTAACGACACAACCACATACGGCTCCATACGAACCTGTGATGATAAAAATAATCGTACGTTTCGGCGTAATGATCATACATACAGCTCAACTCCCTTGGGCTAATGCGCCATCGGGTCAAACGGCCGCCAATCGCAGGGCCTACGGCCGAGCTGTCGAGCAGCAAGATATGCAGCGGGCCAGCCGACGATGATGAGCCTAAATTCCCGCTACGAACCGAATGATTGCTTTGCTTGCGCGGATGCTGGACGGAGGGAAGTTGAATAAATGCACAGCATGCAAACTAGAGGCCTGCCAAGGGTGTGATCTTTTTACGATGTACCATTTGGCCCGGAGTCTCACCGTCCAGGATGAACTTGCACTAGGAAGTCGAGAAGGGTTACGAATCGCGTTGCGTCTTCACAGACGGCGGTCAGAGAGCGTGTGCAACGTGCGGTCGATAGCTATCCGATGTCCCTCCCAGGCAAACCAGCACTGAAAGGTGAACTTCATGCTTCGCGGACAGCTACAGCGGTCATTCCATCAGCTGATCTAGAGGGATTGGACGGGCATATCGCGCGCATACCGTGGATGCAGAAGCGTTGCTTGACGGCTAGAGACCATCCTGTGCGCTTTCTTCAAATGTCATGGCAATTTATTCGAATCAGCAAGGATAACTTGTGCAAGCTTTGTTCAAAAATACCCTTGCAGGCCCGTCACTCCTGATCCATATACACAAGGAGTGCTGACAGGAGGCTTTTGTCACGACAAAATATCCAAGGCATCCTGGCCACCACTTGCACTCACTTTCAGGCAGAAAAGGCAGGAAACCGGGTCTGAGGAACCTCCGTTTCGAACGGTGTTGCCGGAACGAGGCCCAACTCCGCTGATGGGGTGCTCACAGCGTATCTACCCTTCCAACCACCGTCAAGTCTCATGTCTTCCGGGCGCCTAGTAAGCGCTGGTTTCCCTGTCCCATCCCTGCAGATGCCTGAATTTTGAGCTATTAATGTATGACCTACGGCAGCACTGTGCCTGTGGGGCAACTTTGTCGTGTATGAAAAAAAAAATACGATTTTGATGCATTTCTCGTTTGGCATCCTTCGTCTACTCGCTACCACTGCTGACATTTGCTAGCACTGTTGTTGTTGTCGGCGGCGTATGCTCTTGCCTTAGCCTGTCCAGGCCCTCTCCGCCAAATCTATCAAACTAGGCATCTCCTTGCTTGCGTTAGATCCAAACGACGTCCATCTCGACCGTGCCTCATCTAGCGCAGGGAACGGGATCCTATTTGAGACGTGGAGCCCGGAATCTGAATCTCAGATCTCTTGGTCAATGTATAACTTTGAGCTATCTCTGTCGCAGGGTTAAATCCTTGACGGACCTATGGGAGTTAGCTAATTGACTGAGCTTCTGATTTCGGAGATTTTGTCGTTGCCGCATTTTAACCTTAATATTCGAGGGTACTATCTCTGTCGTCTATCAGATACAGCGGCGCGGTGGACTAAACAGGGCCTCGCTGACGCTAAGCGACGCTCTGCTGCGTGAATATTGAACGATCTAATCACTGGTCAAGCGTCCTCCTCTTTGCGCATCGCCCACGTCCCTCTTTCAAGTTATCATCCCCTCCAATCTTGTGTGAGCAAATGGTTTCACGAGCCTGACTACTTACACAAGGTAGTACACCTCCGCACCCTCCGTACTATACTACTATAGTGTAGTACATAGTTACGTTTAGCAAGATTCTCGTATTGGATTCTCGAACCTCAGCCAAAAGATCTTTTGACGAAATGCACGGATTGCAGCTCACTGCGCACAGCATCTTCAGCATGGCAGATGTCCAATGGGTCATGAGTTTATACGCCACGATTGTTATCTGGCCTAGCCAGTGCCAGATAACCTGCTACCCCTCCTCATTGGGTGAGGAGAATTGTTTGCTCCTTCTCTGCAGATAATACTGTATTATCAAATTCTGTTCTGCCCTCTTACATACGAAAAGCGGAGAGCGTACGGAGTATATTCGCAAGGCATAAACCGTCTGCATCACTCGAGTTACCCGCTGCTGGTCTTTCTGCGCCTTGAAATCCCGACAAAAGCCAGTTTTCTATAGCCGACTGTCAGCGCGTTCTTATCGACTATATTTCCATGGGTGTTTTTGTTCGCCATATCAAGCGCTCTTCTCCGCTCGATCGAGAAAGAGCCAGCTTGGTTTGTGTGACGCCGTGGCGTCACACAGTCGGTACAGCCTTGTGATCCGGCCAGCAAAGAAATGTCAGTTGAACTCGGCAATCCAACGGCCGGAGAGGGGTCTTGGAAAAAGGACACACACACCCCATGGGGATACCAAAGCGATATCACCCGGAGATTCCGTAGGGCGTTTCCCCTCAGTACACGTCATGTTTTGTTTGTATGTACTGTACCTATGCATGTATGGATATACAGTACTATATGTACTGTACATGTTTCGGTCACCTACTGGACTGTACTCCGCACATCGCATACGGTACATGCGTGATCTTTCTAGGGGATGTTACGCAACTTTAGCGAGCCCTGTTCAGTTCACGGCGAGTATTTTCTCACCCCGCCGAGGTTGACCTTCCTGTGTCTTTGCTTGCAACTTTTGCGCTGGTGCACGGTACTATTAGATGATAAACTTAGGGCCCAGGCTACTACGGCGCTACGTTACACGGCGTGAACAAATTCGCTTGCGAGATAGCAAGTACAAGTACGGAGTGCAAGTACAAGTACAAACTCCGTACTTGTACAGTATGTATGATTCGCCTGATTGTTGGTTTATCGGAGGATAGGACCACGTCCAAACTGGATCATATATGTGACATACATACTATACATACAGTACATACCAATCTCCCTAGGATTCTTGAAGAAATCCTGCATATTTCTTTCAACAACTCCTCGCATGCAAGACCCGTCCCCCTTGATATCCTCAGGTTTGTTTCCCCTGAATCGAGAAACCTCGGCATATAATGTGATAAACCGCAAATTTGAGATCATACCGTGTATATGGTACATCGTGCATATACGGACCGAAAATCCCAGCCCTTGAGTCAGGTTGTGCGTCTGCAGATGATGCAGGAGAGCAAACAAATGGCAATCATAAAGGAAACTTCTTCCCCGTTGGAAAAAGGGGCATCCTTGTCCATGTATGTAGGGGGCCTGGAAGTTCTCCTGACTCCCAAAGTTTTCTTTGTTTGAATTTTTTCTTCAAGGAGTGACTGTGTTTGTTTGTTCGTCAGCCTTGTGACGAGTTCCTTTTTGGTTAGTATCAGTCGGGAACGGGGTACATACCCGATATGTACCTCCACGACGATCATTGGTATGCCGAAGGAGGATGTCTATACTTCGTACTCTGTGCCGGAAGTTTGACTCAGGCATGCCGGGCGCTATTCTTCAAACAAACAATCTCCATATTAGGTGTCTAGATCAATGGCGAAGAGACCCTGCTAGAGAGATCTACTGTATCAACAGATCAGTGCCATACTATCCCGTGTCTTGACTTAATATTGCAAAGACCCGACCTGCTGCCTATACTAGTAAGCAAAAACATACATATCGTCACAAACAAAGTACGGTCATCATGCAACGGCCAACAGGTACTCCATACATGAAAAACATGGGCGCGGTGAGATTTTCCGCTTGCATGAAAAACGGCTCAGAATTGGGTCTTTGTGGCGGTTGGAAGTTGGATTGGTTGCGGCTTGCCAGGACGGAATTGCGGGAGATCCTTCTGGCATCCCATCGACTCATCCAGTCATGCGGAGTACACTTTTAACCCAGATAGTAACCTCCGCATCCATGCAGTATCAGTTTGTCCTGTGTGCGCAGGGCAGGGCAGGGCAGGGCATGGCAGAGCAGTATGTAGTGCATACACCCAGGGCCGCATGAATCAACCATGTACTGTATGTAGGTATCCGAGAGCAATGATGACGATGATCAATCACTGACTCAGAGAGAAGGCTGGTTACTTGTAAGGCGTGCGGAACCCGGGTACTCGACCTTGTTTGGCTTGACGGGTGCATGCAGATCGGTGTGATTGAGCGGTTGGGGCCGTTGTAGGGCCAAATCCCGAAGACGCCGACATTTTTCTTCGGTGATGTCAAGTTGAGACATATTGCATGAATAATGGGTGGGTGTGTTGACGGGTTAAATAGGTCATGAGAGAGTACATAGAGTGACAAGGGTAGGATGGAAGTAGTTGCATTATCTTTGATTCATTATTTCTGCTGGAGTGAGTATATTTTTCCAGAGCAAAAGGTCGTTGATGCAGTACTAAAGGGAGCCTCAAATTCACCACGGCTCTACCGCTGTCCCTTTCCAGCAACCTTCCCCTTCATTCCTCCATGCTTCATTCGCCCTCCCTTAGCGAAAGACCGGAGCGGTCCCATATCTGCGCCTCCTGGTCCCATCCCCATACCCATCCCGCCCATCATGCGTCCGCTCTCATCGATCCTAAACCCATCACCCTGTGTCAAAACCGCCTTCCACAGTTTGGTCAGTTCAGTGGTCCATGTATCGAGCGCAGCCAATCGCTCAGCATCGTGTTGTTTATCGATCGTCACGGTACCGGCTTCCTGATCGATCTTTGCGCCTTGTATCTTATTATCTAAGATGAGGAAGGAGAGAATATCTTGGACTTCGGGGATCGAAATTTTGAGCTGCTTTGAAACAAATGCGAGAGAGAAACGGGTATATGGTGCAATTAACTTGAGAACAGCCTTGGTGCGCATGGTCCGGCTGACTTCGTCAATGTTCTCAGCGATAAAGGGGTCGGCGAGGAGATCTTGGTTCTGTTTAAGGATAGCTTCGTAGGTGTGGATATCATCTCGTTGGAATGCATCGACGAGGTCAGTCATGGCGGATATTCGGGGGTCGTTTTTGTATGGTTTGGTCTCTTGGGAGTCGAAGGGATTGATGTCGGATTTCATTAACATGGTGGTGAGGACGAGGTATTTCAAGACTTGAATCCGTTGCATGGAGCCGGCTTCGTCGTAGTTTCGGAAGGACTCGAAAAAGTCGCTTTGTGCTTCTTTCCAGTTCTCTTCGCTCATGTGCATCTTGCCTCCGCATTCGCGAATGATACCCATGATCTTGGGATGTGGTACGGCGGAGCGAACTTTCAGGGCCCTCTGATATAGGGCCTTTAGCCTCTTGTTGTTCCGTGTGTTCGCGTACATCTGAATCTCCAGGGCATATACTTCCAAGGAGTAGGTTCCCTTGGCCGGATCATCGGTTCCATCTGGTTTCTGACACGCTTTGTGTAGTTCACGGACTTTTTTGCTGAGTTGTCCATACTCCTTCCGATCTAGCCACAGCCTCGCAAGTTTGATATTTGTTTTTAACCAAAGCCGTTCGTTGTTGGTACTCTGGAATGAGTTCAATGTTAACGAGTAGAATTTCTCCATGCAATGGTACGCACTTTCATCTTCGGCGCCTTTTTCGATGTAATCTAGCATGTTATTAATGGACTTTTCGGAGTAGTTTCTTGTGACGGCCGACTTGACGTATGTAAGGAGTTCTCGATAATGTTCGACCGCCTAATCGGAGTGGTAAGCGCTCTGCGGCTTCAAATAATTGATGCTCCAGAGAAACTGACATCTTCATATCGACCCAGTTTGAACT
This sequence comes from Aphanoascus verrucosus, assembly GCA_014839905.1. Lineage (NCBI taxonomy): Eukaryota > Fungi > Ascomycota > Eurotiomycetes > Onygenales > Onygenaceae > Aphanoascus > Aphanoascus verrucosus. The sequence goes on along the minus strand of JACRYM010000035.1, from coordinate 110,143 downwards.
CCAGTTTGATAGCTTGCTTCAACCCTTTGAACCCCCTAACCAGTTATCAGTGGTTGTGGAAGGAGAACGTGCGGCGAGGCATACCAATCGCCTTTATCTTGCTCTAATAATGGGACGCCCAGGAACTCTTCAATGGCTTCCTCCGGATTATCCCCTTTTATTTGTTTTGCGTTGTAGTATTTGTTCTCGATTCCAATGTCACCGGATTCATCGTCGTCCGCATCTTCGTACTCAAAGTCGTACCTATGACCTTGGATGAGTATGATACAAGTGCAGCTTATCGGGGAGTTTGGACGTACTCTTCCTGGTCAGATTCTTGCATAAAATCATCGTCAGACATTTTGAAGCGTATTGGCAACTACTTGCTAATTAAATCTTTCAAAAAAGCCTGGTGCTTGGTGTGTAATGAGAGAAATAACCAACTGCGCGTCCGTTCGGTGTTGATGGTGAAGCTCGAAACGCGGCTGTGATGACATAAACTGAGGGGATCTTGGCGCTTCCGGACGCTAAACCTTAAGAATTTTAGCGTAACAACCAGCCACAAGTGCATTACATAAGCAACTCGCTGCACAACAGGAACGCCACCCGCAAGCAGGTCTCAACTCAGCACAATCCTCCCCCAAAACAATTGCAAGCAAGACCATCAAGATGGGTGGTGATCTCAATCTCAAGAAGAGCTGGAACCCAGTCCTGCTTAAAAATCAGGAGCGAGTATGGGTGGAACAAAAGAAAGCGCTCGAGGAGCGCAAACGCATCGACCAGATGATGAAAGAGCGCGCGGAGGAGCGACAGATACAGGAATTACAGGAACTGCAAGAAGCAGCCGGTGGGAAGAAACGCTTGAATCGAGTCGACTGGATGTACTCAGGGCCCGCGGCAGGACAGGCTGGAACAACTGAGGAAATGGAGGGCTATTTGTTGGGAAAACGGAGAATCGATGGGTTGATTAAGGGGAATGAGAATACGAAACTGGAGAAAGCATCTGGAGAGAGCTCGTTTATGGCGATTCAACATGCGAATACAGCAAAGGATACGGCGGCGAAAATACGTGAAGATCCGATGTTGGCAATCAAAAAGCGGGAGCAGGCAGCCTATGAAGCGATGATGAACGACCCTGTCCGGCGACGAGAGCTACTTAAGGCTGCAGGAATGGACCGCGGCGAGAAGAAGAGTTCAGATAAAGACCGGAAACGTCGAAAGCATCGCCATCGAGATGATGAAGACCGCCATTCGAGTCGCAAATCGAGAAGACACGATGATGATGACCGACGCAGTAGCCACCGACATCGACATCGTCGGTCAGACAGCCGCTCTCGTTCTAGATCTAGAGACTCTAGTCCCCCTCGTCGCTCACACAGATCCCCATCTCCTTATCGGAGACGTCGGTCCCATTCCCCTCGACCTCGAAACCGATCTAGATCACCTTACAGACCAAGTGACAGGCAGTCCCACCGTTCTAGGAGGGAAACGTATCACCACTCTAGACGCCCATCTCCACCAAGACGTCGCGAAGACACAAACGAGAAACCGCGAGAAACTATGAATGATGAAGCCAGAGCCGCTCGACTGGCCGCTATGCAACAAAGTGCAGAAGAGCTGGACCAGGCACGAGCCTCTCGCCTCAGCGCGGCAGAAGCACGTGATAAGACGGAGCGCGAAGCGGAAGAGGCAGCGCGGGCGGAATCCAGCAAGTACGGCGGAAAGGGTGCTTTTGTCAGCGGACTTAATCGTCGTGCCGGGGATATTGACTTGGCGGATCGACTGCGGCGCGGGAAGCGGAATATCGAAAAAGAGCAGGAGGCGTATTAACCTGTTCTCTTTGCTTTTTACTAATGATGAATGACAAGGCCACGGAGGGATGCAGGATTTGCATTGTTTATTGTATTTGGCATCGAAAAGGCGGTGTTGAGGTGTTTGGCACGTTTGGGTCCCTGCATTGCTGCTCTGTTGTTTGGGCATGCATTTAATAGTCCAGTGCATTCTCCCGCGGCGTTACGGTTTTGATATGGATTTAGGTGACTCTGTATGTTCGACTAAAATACCCCATGAATATGCTATTTCAAGATCATCTTTGGCAATCCGATCTGGAGAGCTTTCTCCGCATTACATTCCGTAATCGTGACCCTATTTCAGGCAGCAAATCCCGGACTCTGCATGATTTTACCGTCGCGACAAGGTTGAGATCCGTAGTTGAAAGCAATCAATCATCAGAGTTCCGCTCTTCGCCGGCTGTCCACGTCTTCCTCGCTGGCCAGGCAGTCCAGAACCTTGTCGGGATGTAACTGCGGAGGGTTGGCGATGCTTGACTGCCAGGCCGCGCCGTGGACAACTCACTCGTTCAGGCGGACTGGCACAGCAGAGGCGGTTATCATGAGCATCGTAGTGACGAGAAGAGGCTGTGTGCGTTATGCTGATCGACAAGTAGTTATCTGTAGCGGTTTGTAGACGATGAAGTGAAATCCGCGGTGACCGTCATGACGTCCAGCCAGGGCTGATGTTCGGCTTCAACTTCTCCCCAACTTCAATTTCCACCTCTCCTTCACTCAATCCCGGCTGCACGACATCTTCATCTTCTTCACCCCCTTTTCTTCTTCTTCACCCTTCTACCTATCCTTAAGCCTCCCTTTTCATATTCATCTCTTCCTCTTCTCTTCTTATCCCTTCGAACCCCTTCAACTCCCTCGATCACTTCTCCGCGCTAAGCCGCACACCTCACCCTTGCGCATCATCCCACGAGTCCCGCGACCGAGCAGAAGAAATATATAAATAACAACCCTGGACTGGACCTCATATTAAAACGAAACACGACCCAAACGTCATAGCGGGCATTAAGGCCAATTCAACACGCTCCAAGTTCGGGATCATATCCGCCGCGCAGCGCTGTGACTTGTGTCTCGTCCTTCAATCGCCCCCTTTATTACATATCCGTAGTCAACTGAACCGATCAAAGCGCTTTTTGGGCCGCTGCCGTGTTTCAGGATGCCAGGCTTCTCTTTATGCGGGCGAGAGAAGACTATTCGACGGAAGCTCGTGCTCTTGTTAGTGGAGATGCAAAAAAACCCCTCATTGTTACTTGTATCTGTGCTGGGAGAAATTGGGTAACAGTGGAATTGTTGGATGGGCTGACAATGGAAACAATGGGGATTGTAGGGGCGATGGTGCATGCGGCAAGACTTCGCTTTTGAATGTGTTTACGAGAGGGTGAGCAGTGCTCGTTATATGTCCGAGATTGAGTCGAGATGATGAGGTACTGACGTTTCATAGGTTCTTCCCGACTGTCTAGTAAGATTCTTTCGTCCTTATTTGCGCTTCACTTCGGATATCAGGCTGACAGGTTATGCGTGCTGTTGCAGTGAACCAACTGTCTTTGGTGCGTCTACGATGTCCTGTCTGCCCTTTGTCTGCGAAACAGTTCACTGACTTGTTCACTAATAGAGAACTACGTTCATGGTATGCCGCACTCTCAATGTCGACGATCGCATTCAATACTCACAATCGCCCACAGATATCTTTGTCGATGGAATACAAATGGAATTGTCCCTGTGGGACACTGCCGGACAGGAAGAATTCGACCGCCTGCGCGCCCTTTCGTACGATGATACTCAAGTCATAATGCTTTGCTTTAGTGTGAGAATTGAGCCGCTTTCTATCCGTCAACGACTTTTGCTGATCGAAGTATGTACAACAGGTCGACAGCCCAAACTCTCTCGAGAACGCGCAATCGAAATGGATCACCGAAATCGCAGAGAACTGCCCCATGGCCAAAATCGTTCTTGTCGCGTTAAAATGCGATCTTCGTGAAGAACTTGACGAGAAAGACGAGAGTGAAGAACCTCGCGAACCTCGGGACATAGTCTCGTATGGCCAAGGTCTTGACGTCGCAAAGCAGATAGGGGCACTGAGATATCTGGGTATGAGCAGAATGCAATTCTTCGTGGTTATATATGCTGACGTTGCGGCTAGAATGCTCTGCAATGAGAAACCGCGGTGTAAACGAAGCTTTCACGGAAGCATCCAGAGTCGCTATGACCGTACGCCCAGCGAAATCCGACGATGGCCCTAAGTGCGTTATTCAATAAGCCATGGGGCCAACCTGACGCCCTCTATCAAAACTTTTTCGTACTCCGATCTCTTCGTCTTTCAACCTGTTCATCTGTTCGCTTCTTTCGATCCGCACACCGCGCATCGCCCTCTTTTCAAAATATGAGTTTTTATTATCACGGTGGCCAAATTCTTGAGGTATTGGGTTACATTTTTTTCGTTTCTACAAATTTGCATACTTCCTCCAGAGACCTCCAGCAAACCTGGTCTGGTGGTTGATAATTTACCATTGCCTTCTGGCATTTCATTGCGACAGTCGACTCTTTCTGTATATACCCTTTCTCTGTCGACTGATGGTGTCTTCTGACCATTCTTCCCTATTGAGCCGTCTAGTGCTCGTTCATATCTGATATTTCCACGTGGAAATGCCCTTTTTACTGGCCCACGAGCCATGCTAATTCCGACTATTCTTGTGATGAGGACGACCTGTGTCCGGACGACGTCTGTTCGTTGATTTGTTATTTTCCTCCCGAGTCCTACGTTCACTGTCCCATTCCCTGTCTATGTGAAAATGTATATCAAGCCCTCACATGCTCCACGAACCCCCCTCTCACGCTCTTCAGACCCAGACTCCATTCTTTCCTTTGTTCAAGCCAACCCCTGTCGATTCGAGAAAAGGGAAATCCTTTCAAATGTTGCGGTATGTAGATACTATCATCCGAGAGATCAACTTTCAATCAAGCACATTCTTTTCTTCTATTCTATATACCTCATCTATTCTGGGACCCGCATTACCGCTCGCCGTCCCCTGATTTACCCGCCCAACAAACGCCTGCACGAACCTTTCCGCAACCTCCTTCATCCCGCCGTTTACTTGCGCACCCTGACTCTCCATACTTGTCGCATCCTTCCCTTCCAAGCCGCACGCAACGATCTGTCGAAGAAACCATAACGGCTCTCCTGTAACGTTCAACCCAACCCCATAACTACTCACAAACCGCCTTAAATGCACCCCTACCGCCGCTATCTTCGCATCACCCGTCCCCGTCTCCGTCCCCGTGCCCCTGGTGTTAACCCACACTCCCGGATCCTCCGTCAACATCCCCGGCACCCCATACCCATCCAATACATCCAATACCGTCTCCTCCAACAAACGAATATGCGCACGAGGCCCGATACGTAACCGTCGTAGGTCGAGAATCGTGTAGGCGACGAGTTGTCCGGGGCCGTGGTAGGTTGTCTGGCCACCGCGGAGGGTTGGGTGGTATGTGGCTAGCGGTGGGGAGGTGGTGAGGATGTGGCGGATGGGTTCGAGGGGGGTTGGTAGCCAGGGTCTGGACTGCGGAGTGGTGGTTGTGGTTGTGGTGGTGGTGTCTGACGGATTGGGACTGGGGGTGGGGAGGTCGCGGCGGCCGGTGGTGTAGACGGGATGGGGCGTGAAGGTGAGGATCGTTGGGTCGGGGGGAGCGAGGCCGCTTTTTGTGCTGGTGCTGGTAGTGTCGGAGAGCTTTTTGTAGGTGAGGAGGCGGGAGACGAGGGTGTCTTGGAGTTTGGAGGCGTGGGTGAAGGGGATGAGGTGCGGGATATGGAGATGGGCGAGCCGCATCGTGAACGGTGTCGAATCGATCTCAGGGCGGTTGGGTCATGTTAATTGAGATGCATCAATTGTGTAGTCTGTAGTTCAGATATGTCAATTGTAGTGAAAAAGAATTGCAATGTCGAAACGCGAGTGTGAATCTCCAAACATCGTGATCGTGATCGTGGCGTCACTGCATCAACCTCCGCCTCAAGCAACACGAACGGGAACCTTCAACCAGATGCACCATGGAATCGCTCAACTCTATCGTTTTTAATCTTCATGCCCCTTGAGTACTTCTTCCAGCTGCAATTCCTTTATCCTGGAGAGCCGCTGGCCATGTAGATGAAATGTATGCCCCCCATGTCCTCCTTGATATAGAGATGCTAATCATGCCTTCAGGGTCGACCTCTCGGTTCCCATCCGCCTTCGACGGGCCATCCTGCTCAACGACATCTCTCTCGTGAAGCGGATTGTTAAGAATCACCCAGACTACCTAGAGAACCCCGACTACGATGACAAGAGCAATACCTCCCTGCATCTCGCCGCCATCCTAGGCCGTCTCGAGATCATCGTGAGTATCACAAATTCGGACTCTTGACAAGATATACAGCATCTAACCATGTTCCCTGGACTCAGAAATTCCTCGTCGACTTCGGCCATGACTCCGTCTCCTCCGACGACTCTCAACTCGGCTTCAACACCACCCCCGGCACCAGTCTCAACACCGACAACTCGACCGCCCTCCATCTCGCCGCCGCCAACTCCCACGCCGACTGCGTCGCCTTCCTCTGCAGCGCCTTTCCCAAAACGATCGACTATCCGGATAAAAATGGCGCTACGCCCCTGATGCTAGCCGCCCGCTCCTCAAACCCAAGCAACATACCCCAAAGCTGCACGTCCGTCATACCACCCAAACAGAGACCGCGCGCCATGTCGAACCCGACATCGACAGAGGACACGAGCACGGTCGCAACACTCCTCGAGTACGGTGCGAACGTCGCTGCGATAGATAACGTGGGCAGCACGGCATTACATTACGCCAGTGCGTGGGGGAATCTGAAGGCATTTCGGCTGCTGGTGCAGTGGGGTGCGCCTCCCCTGCAGAAGAATCACGTTGGTGCGATGCCGGCGGATTATGCGTTGACGGGGCAGGCGGCTGTGTATTGTCGAAGTTTGATTGCGGAGTATCAGAGGCAGAGGATGCAGGAGGATGAGCAGCAGCACGATCATGAAGAGGAGGAGAGTGAGAGTGAGCGGTTGCATCAGCAACAACAACAGCAGCAGCATAAGGTGAATTTGAATCTAAAGGTCAAGTCGAATGAGCTGGGACAGTTTATGGATGATTCGAGGGGCTCGCCTATTTCTCCAAACGACACGAGGTTAAGGGAGTTTGGAGAGCGGAGGTCGACTAGTCCAAGAAAACCGCCCATGAGTGCAGGAAGTGTGCGGTTGGTGGACGAGGATATGGAGCAAGATGATGATCTGACCCCTATGTCAACGCGGAAGATGAGTTTTCCACGAATTGATGTGATGAATGGGGGTTATGAGAGTGATTGATCTTGTCTTTTGATGTTGATCGACATTACGCCCCTTCACCCTGATACCCTGCCCCAGTACGGCGGTATCCGTTGAGACTTGTTAGGCAGAAGAAACTCGTACGTTTATTCGGCAATGTCTACGGATAATTGCACGTCGCATTGTGCATGCAACTGCCCTCACAGTACAGTATGAGGCCCATTATGCAGCAGCTCTAACCCAGAGCTTTCACGACCCTTCACGAAATCTTTCCTTTTCACTCTAAACTCCCATGACCAGACCATGATACCCGACCCTATTGCATTGCGAATCGTTTACCAAACGGAATATCTCCAGCCAGAATGATTGTTTTCAAACTACGTGACCTTTCGATTCAAGTTCTCCGGAATTCAAGCGCACCGATTTTGCTTGATACACATGACTCCGCCGATCAGAATAGAGCAACTTTTACCTTCGAGCAGTGATATTTCCTCTCTCTTGTTACTCAATTTTCCTCTATTTCGAGCGTGTTTATGTATGTATGTACAGTACAATTCGGAAATCAAAAGAAAAAACACAAAACTCCTTTTGCATTTGAACGATGATGTAGGTTTTTGTTGTATTGTACAGGGGAAACGGGGGGAAATGCTGAAAACGTAGGGACACAAGACAGGAGTCTATGAGAGAACATTCAAAGCATAGGGACATAGGACAAGGGATAAGAGAAAGCAAGAGAGGTACTAGTTTATCAGACAGCCAACCAACCGGGAAGAAGTACATCAAAGACAATTAGTCTAGCTCGAAAGGCACGCCGGGGATAGTGAAAGAGCGACAGTCTAGTAAGTAGGCGAGCAAACCAAACGCAGAGCTATCTATCTGTAGTAAGCCATAGATATCGAAGGTAAACCAATACACGGCGGATGGAGGAGGGTGCAGCATCTAATCTCTTCTTCTCTCGCACTGGACCAACTTTTTTTCCTGTATAGCAATCGATAAGGATGTATCCGTAGTCTTTCGAAGCACAAGCTCGCTCACTCGACAACCAGTATCTATTCGTCCGCATATCCCGGAGCAGCAAACAGTCGAAGACAATGAAAAGAGGTTCGAACGGGTCATCGTCTACTTTCTCCTCGTCATAACCTTCTCGCACATTTCGACTAGTCCACGCTTCGCATCGCTATCGGGGAAGATGCTGATGGCTTCGACGGCCTTGTCAGCGTACTCTTGTGCGAGGGCGCGAGTTTGTTCAAGTCCGTCGGACTGGGAGACGATTTGGCGAGCCTGTAATAAGAGGCGGGTTAGTGTATAGTGTGTTATTGAGCGGTTAAAATAGAGCGGAGCAATATGCAAATGCAGCGGAGACTGAGTCATGTGCAGATGTTCCGGAACATGGTTGCAGTCCGGAACGTGGACATGAACGCACGCAGGAGTAGAGATGAATATGAATTAGGACATCCACTCACCAATTGAACATCCCCATCATGGCAGAATTTCCTTCCTACCAGCGCTCCAAGCTCAGGATGCGATCTCCAAGCGAACAACAGCGGCGCAGTCGCGAGACCAAGCTCCAAATCTGCACCGGCTGGTTTGCCCAACTCTTCACCACTGATCGTATAGTCCAACATATCATCAACCAGCTGGAACGCCAGGCCCAGATTTCTTCCATATGAATACGCAGCCTCCACAATATCAGGCGTGCTCTGTCCCAAGAGCGCCGCTGCACGGCATGACTTGCTGATCAAACTGGCCGATTTAAGGTATGTCTTCTGCAAGTAATACGTGATGATATCCTCCGTCCACTTGGGATTCCGCTCATCCTGAGCGGTGTTCTTCAACTGCATGAATTCACCTTCCACCAAGTTCGCAATCACCGTCGCCAACAACTCCGTAACCTCTGGATCGCGCAGTCTCGCCAACGCAACAGACGCACGGCCCAGCAGGAAATCACCAGCCAGCACCGCCATCTTATTTCCAAACTCGAGGTTCGCGGACGTCGCGGACCGACGCGTGACCGCATTATCAATCACATCATCATGCAGCAACGACGCCGTATGGATCAACTCCGTGATCTCCGCCAACCGTCGCTGCGAGGGAAGCACATTCTCATCGCCCTCCGCAAACGTATACGGCGTCTCAGTGCCCGTCGTCACCGGCGCCGTCAGCGGGCTGTAATCCGGGTTCGTGTCGGCAAGAATGGCCGGCGAACTGATCGCGGCGTTGATTCCATCTGTGCTTAGGATCTGTCGTCGATCGGTTCCTGGACTCCGTGGTGTGAGCGCTGTGGCCTGGGACATGAGCAGCACCAGCAACGGGCGTACTTGCTTGCCCTCGCTGCGAGCATAGTATTTGGCAACTTTGTCGAGGAGCGGGTGGCCGGAACCTAGTAGCTGGCGGATATTCTTCTTCAAAAACTTCAACTCTTTGGCTACCATGCGCAACGGGTCGATAGACACCTCTGGCAGTCCTCCCGCTGCCGCCGACGGTGGTGGTTTAGTAGGTAAAGTTTTCGAGATGATGTTTTGTGCGGTGGAGACGGCAGCGGCGAGCACGGATTGCTGGTTTTTTCGACGAGATGGGTGGTAGCTGCGATATGTAAAGGAGAGGGAGGGCGGCACGTAGACGAGGCTTTTGCGAGTGTGCAATAGGCATTGCGAGCATATTATCGACGAGGTTGGTCGCGCGTATGTGGATGTTGGAACGACGAGGCCTCTCCAGGCTCGGAGGCCTGATCGAGCTTTCATGACGGGAGGGGGCGTCAGGGCAATGAGTGGAATAGTAGCATACACCACGAGCAGAGAGGTGAGATGTTTGATATATGAGGTCTTTTAGGTGGTTGGGGATGGTTTGGTGTCACTGATCGAGGACTCGACGCGAGGTTGACGAAAGCAACTTTTTCTTGCTGGTCGGAACTCGACTTGACCGTGACAAAAGGCCGAGAGCTGGTTGGCCCGCAACACGACAAACGGCCGCCGACGATGAGCTTCAACATGATATAATAATGATGTTTATCGTGGAGAGAAATACTATTCTGCATTTTACAGTGATGCCATTGATGTCATGACGCTTGAGATCTTGATGATACTTCAGACCACAGCTACGGCCGCCCGGAGAAGCTGAGACTCGATGATGGCACCAACTGAATGATAACTGTCTAACGTCTGACGGACTCAAAGAAAGACATAGAGAGAGATAGAGAGATTACAGCAAGGCCTGTGGAAAAGGAGGGCAAGGCCCGGTTCAATCAATGCGACTGTACATACACCCACGCCCTATGACTCTCCCGTAAAATGAAAGACCACCAGAACATCGTTGGACAAGCTGCCGATAGATAAATACTGGTGTAGCAGATGAAGTGCCGGAAAATTAAGACAGGGCGCAGAAGAGAAAAAAGAGGACGCAGGGAGGAGGAGGCAGAACACAACGAGATGCGATCCGTGATAAACGCCAGATTGGGAGCAACAAAATACAGAGCAGACGCCCTTGTGCTTTTGCTGCACTAGATGGCATCGAAATCTCCACCGGCATCATCGTCGTCCATGTCGCCCTCAGCAATCTCTTTGGCCAGTTCACGCTCCCGTTCACGGGCTTCCTGGGCATTCTTTAACTCCAATCGGTGCTGGTTCATGGGAAATCTCATAGCCTGTAGCAAGTTAGTTAGCATGAATGATTCTGGCAATCGACTGCATTGGGAAAATACGAACCTTGACACTCTCATCGTGAAGATTCAAGCAGGCCTGGATACGCTCGTGGAACACTTCTCCCGGCTCCATGGTCGCGTACACGTCTCCAACCTCCTTGCTCTTCATGTATCCATTTTCATGGTCAATAGTGGCTTCAATCACCCCGTCGCGAATAGCCTTGGCCACAATATACTCCGCAGACTCCTCACTCTCAAGCCCAAGACGGAGACAGATGTCCCGCAAAGAGATCCGCGAATACGACAGCGACATCATGCGAATACCAGTCTTGATCACGTTCTGTCGGAGTCGAAGAATCAACGTATATGTTCCGTCCTTTCGGAAGGTAGCTGCGTGCGTCTGAACAACGTTAAGGAACGCATCGAGATCACCAACGTGAACAGCCTGGACAAGGAGGAGATAGGGAGCCATGGCACGTTCGAGGGCTGGTTGACGGAAGATAGCGCGATCGGGAATGTCACCCATCAAGAGCTCCACCACCACTAGCAGTTTGTTTGAGGCTTGGTAAAATCCAGCAGCACTATGGGTCGAGGGGGACTTTCTCGTGGCACTGGTCAAATGCTGATGAGCCTCGGTGTATCGCAACTGGATTGCTCGAATCCGGCCAAGGTAGTACAAGTATCGTGCAATCTGGTTGTTGGAGGCGCCTTGAGGGAATTCTGAGTGGGAAATGAATAAATCTGCCTGCGAAATGTGCGAAGTTGAGACGTAGTTTCTGAGGAGGAGGTTTGTGACGGTCGCCTCAGTGTCTTCATCTTTCCGGAGCACCGCAGTACGCAAAGCTGAGAGTAGCGGCTGTCGAATTGAAATAACTGCGGCGGTGGGTGACGGAGGGAGAGGAGCTGTCTGTTCGTAGAAGAGGGAATAGTAAAAGTAAACACGGGCTGTCAAAGCGTCGAGGGTCCGGCGGTTAAGCGTTCGAAGTTTTCCGACGAGCGCACTTGAGAAATCGGCACCACGCTGGATCTCCTTGTTATCATACAGATAGATTTGCACGAGAATCGAGAGATAGATGTCGATTTCCGGGAGAATTTCCTTTGGAATGCCAGACTTGGGGCTCTTGGATCCGGTGTCCACGTCCATCGACACATCGTTGTCAACGTTATCAAAGGCATCTTCGTTGCCCAGGGCCTTGAGTAAAAACGTCGCTCTAGAATCTGTACGCTGATATGTTTCCACGATAACCTGGATCAGCAGCTCAGCTGACAATTGTTTTCGCATGGAGGAGATTGTTCGTAGCACGCGTAGAGTAAATCGCGGATCAAAGTGTGCCACAGCTCGCTCTAAAAGGACAAAATTGTTCTTGATAACTTCACATTGAAACGTGTTAGTGATTAAGCATTCTAGCAGGGCTCTAACAAAGCCACGCAGCGCTTACCTGACAGTGCCTTTGCTTTTGGGTCAATTTCTTCAGAAGCCGTGGCCTCATCACCCTCAGCTCCGCCCATCTCGACATCTCCCAAATTCGTCTCAGGCTCGCCTGATAATCTAGACGCCTTCGAAGGAGGCACCACGACCGTCATCTCCTCGTCGCCATCACGATCCTGCTTTGAGCCATTCGCGTTGTTGTCACCACCCATCTCGACATCCTCCGAGTCATGAACACCATTCTCCACAGAATCAGTACCGTTCGTTTGCGACTTGTCGCCCGGCATTGTGGTTCTGTTCTCCGGCTTCTGGGCGGTCTTACTCCGGGTGGACGTTGAGCGGGCGGCAGGGGTGGATTTATCTTTGCTGGAACCGGAGCTTTGCGAGTTTGCACGAGCCTTTTCGCCGTCTGCAGAAGCGTCCGATCTATTGGACCTTAGTGTGCGCTTTTCTGCAGGCATTTTTTTTGGTGAGCTATGGAAAGGTAGCTCGGGGGAGAGAGCAGTCAGGCGGCCGGAATCTGGAACGGTAGCTTCAAGATGTCTTGGGGGGCGAAAGCCAGCGAAGGTGGTGGAAGAACAGGGCAAAACAGTACAAGATATACAATGGAACACAGAGTATTAAGCAGGCAGAGTGTATGCACAGAGGAACAGATCGATCTGGTGGCTGATTGAGACGTAGATGAGAGTTGAGGAAGAAGAGAAGTTGGTAGGTTAAAAAGGAAGCAAGGTGTGTCTGGTCCTGATGGCGCGTTTTACTCAGCAACGGTGAACAATGATGCTGAGTGGTGCCAACCAGCCTCGTTCGCGCTCTCAGTGTCTGCCTCAAAGAACTCAAGCTACCTGTCACACGCACTCGCTGGCCTGGGATTGAGGGCTTGGTACGGAGTACCTAACACGATGCCGTTTCGGTTTCTGAGGTCGAAGATACTGACTGAGCGTGACTGAAGCCTCGTGTGGTGACCGTCAGCTGGATCGCGCGCTGCTTGGAGCGGGTCTTGGCATCACGATCGCTGCCAAAGACGTAAACACGTTTCTGCCTGGCACTTTGCAACTCAGTAATTCCACAACTCACTACACTCTATATGCAAGCTATAGTGGATTACAGTGAAGATGATGTCTCTACTTCAAAATCACCTCGAGCAGATCTCGCTCTCTGCCACTGCGATCGCGGAATTGCCGTAAGAAATCAGCCCAATATACGCTCCCATCTGTGCCCTGGACACGATAACTAACCGCTCTACGAAATAGATTCCCTCCTCCCAAGATGTTTGTCAATGCACTCCTAGGCCCCCATGACATTACAACGCTCATTCGAGACACCGAGGCCCATGAACGGGCGCTCTTTTCGACCAACCCTGCCAGCCACATGAAGCACTCCCATCGGCGGGCGACTCGACGAGGCACAATGTTCCCCGCGGAAACTGAGAGGGAAACAATGGCTAGCCGGATCTACTCTGCGAAAAACCATAGGAACCAATCTGCAGTTGCGCGAGTGCTTGGGGGAGATATGATGGAGGCGATCAGGCGATCTGCAAATGCTCCTTCAAATCGATCGAGGCCGGGGGAGGTGAATATTGAGGTTCTACTGCGGGGTGCTGAAATGCTCTGCAATGTATAGTAAGTTGTTTCTTACCGCTGTGACCGATTGCTAAACCTAACCACTGGCCCTGTGTAGTCCTATTGCTGGAGCAAAAGAGAAGATTGCATCTCTACGCCAGCACCACCAAGAGGTCTCTGAATCGATTGCATATCTAGAGGAACGTGTATCGGACCAAGCAAGGCAGCTGGAAGACATGAATAACGATCCTTATGGTGATGATTACGGGCACGTGGAACATACGGAGCCCATACAGCATCACGCCGTGGACATCACAGATGAGGATATTGAACGTGAGCTTGAAGAAATTCGAGAACTAGAGCTTCGAAAACGAGCACTGGAAGACCGTGTCAATGGAATGGAGAGAGATTTAGGAGGCCTCTTGCGGTAAAGGACTGTTAATACGACGTTGATGGGAATGCGTGATGGCAGTTGAGCCTCTTAGCCATCATTCTCCAACCGAACAACATCTATGGTCATCTCGCACTCGAGAAAAAAGCTTGACTAATGTGGAATAGAGCCAACGGTCCTTAACTGACGTCCTCCCAGGGCTGCCCGCAGATTTGCTGGTATGACCGGCAGTGCGACGGCGCCTCTGATCAAGTGCACGGATATAGTTAACCCTCCGGTGACGAAACGGCGCTGGCGGCTAACTCAATGTCAAATGAAAGCTATTGCCGTCCCCAGTAAAATGGGCGCTCCGAGACGCAAGCACTTCCTGGAAGAAGGCCCGGAGGATATCGCGGGATGCGCTGAAGTGGTCAATCCAACACCATTTATCAGCCCTTTTTGCTTTACGTGGATGGAGACACCTCTCACTGGGATGGCCTCTGTCTTATTTTCAACTGAGACGAGATTTTACTGCGTCCAGTTGAGCTCCCGGGGGACCGCTGAGGATGTTGGAGCATGATTCGGCCTCGTGGTTAAAACTGAGGATCTTTCATAGCCGGAATATACAGTAACTGATAGTGAATATTTGTTCCCTATAAATACAATCTCTACCTATACATGATGATACCTATTATCTCCAATGATCAAAGACCGAATATGATAAGTGAAAGTGAATCTCGCGCTCCGTACTCCGTATTGCAGCGTCGGATATCCGTGCCAAGACCACCGCAGTGAGTTTCGCCCAAGCGGCGATCCGAATCCGTATAATGTTCACTGCAGTGCTTCTCTGTGCTATCCATCACTTGCATCGGCCCCAGCTGTCTCATTCTCATCTTTTGTGATCTAAACTGTGAGGCTAATGATATCTGCATGAACATCTAGACTATCTACTGCAGTTTAACCGCGATAGCGGGCGCACAGGCGGGTTGTTGCACCTCACCAGCCGACGCCGCCATGGAGAATCAAGCTGCGGCTGCGAGTCAAGCCGCAAACGCTCCCATGCAGCAGAACTCGGCGCTTATTCGTACCGATCAGGTGCAGAAGCTGCCGCATCTGACAGATTCCCAAAAACAAACACACACTGCCATGGTGAGGGGCCTCTGGGACATCCTCAACTCACATCCCCCAGGTTCCAACGAACACAACGGTGCACACAACAAATTGACTCAGATATCTCAATCCCTCATGAGAGGCATGAGGATGTTTCAGGCCAATCGCCAGCAGCAGTTGCAGCAGCAGCTTGCTCAGCAACAGCAACAGCAGGCCCAGCATCTCCAAGCTCAGGCCCAAGCCGTTCAAGCCCAGAATCAGGCCCAGCAACAACAGCAGCAGCAGCAACCCCAGGTTCAAGCCCCAGCTGGAGCTCAAGGTCAGGTGCAGGCTCAGCAGAACGTTCAGCAGAATGTCCAGCAAGCCAGTGCTCAACAGGCTCAGATGAATCGACCCACGACCGGACAAGTCGCTCCCAATGCCGCCGCGCAACCACGAGCCCAGATGGGTCTTCCACAGAGCTTTCAGCAGCTTCTCCCGCAAATTCGCGCCAAAGTCGAGACCCTGACCTTTACTCTCCCTCCTACGATTGCGAAAGAACAATCCGAGAGCTGGATGCAGGAAGCAAAGCTTCGCTATGGACTCGCGTTGCAAAAGCAAGAGCTTGGAAAAGTGAAGATAAACGAGCTACGCCAGCAGATCCAACA
Organism: Aphanoascus verrucosus; assembly: GCA_014839905.1. Classification (NCBI taxonomy): domain Eukaryota; kingdom Fungi; phylum Ascomycota; class Eurotiomycetes; order Onygenales; family Onygenaceae; genus Aphanoascus; species Aphanoascus verrucosus. The sequence goes on along the minus strand of JACRYM010000035.1, from coordinate 94,256 downwards.
ACGCCAGGCCGCAGGTGGCATGACCCAAGAAGAGATTCAGGACTTCAAGAATCGTCAGGCCACCGCTGACAGGCTCCTGCGCGAAGGAGGTGACTTTCTAGCCAAGTTCAGAGAGCAGCAAGAGAGCTTCCGTGCCCAGCTCGCAGCCAGTCGCCAGGGAGTCCAGAATGCTGCTATACAAGGCCAGGTCGCGGCAGATGGCCGTCCCCAGCAACCCACTACCTCAGCACCAGCGCCACATACCATCACTTCTGCTGTTGTTGCGGCTCGCGCTGGCCAAGCTCCTTCCCAGATTCCAGGCCAGCCTGCAGGTGCTGCTGCTGGTGTGACAAACGCGCCCGCACAGCAACCGGTGCCTGCCGTGCAGACTGCACCATTAAACGCATATGGTCAACAACAACAGGCAACTCAAGAAGGGGCCACTGCTCCCACCCAAGTTCCGGCTACTCAGGGTCAACCACGTCCTTTGTCTCAACAAGCCGCCATGGCACAAGCAGCTCAGAATTACACGACCGCGATGAATCAACCTACAGCCAGTACACAGCAGCCTGCGACTACTCACGCCCATCCACCCAACTACGTTAGTGGTCGCGTCGATACTCGCAACGTTACTATGGTTATCCCCAAGAATCTCAACGTCGCACCTCCGGAGCCTGTTACCATGGCTCCAGCTCGTCCTACGCTCGCCAGTGGACCCAGCCATGGAGCTGTGGGTGTCATGGGCCAGCCGGCAATTCAGAAACATCCAGGCTACGTTCTCGAGGGGGAGGGTCAGCACGTTTTGAGCAAGAAGATGCTTGATGTTCTCGTGAAGCAAGTTACTGGTGGTGGAGAAGGAGAGGGACTGACTCCAGACGCTGAAGAGGTATGACCAGCTTCTGTTCAACGCTTGGTCTTCCCTTACGAATGCTAATATCATTGTTTTTCTAGTTTGTCCTCCAGATGGCCGACGATTTCGTTGATGAAGTTATCACTGCCGCATGCCGTCTTGCCAAGCTTCGTCCTTCCGCTACCCTGGACATCCGCGACATCCAGCTCGTTCTCGAACGCAACTACAATATGCGCATTCCAGGATTTACCGCAGATGATCTTCGCACCGTCAAGAAACCGAACCCAACTCCAGGCTGGATCCAGAAGATGTCTGCCGTTCAAGCTGCCAAGATCACTCAGGGCCGCACAGATTAGACATCGACTTCTGGAGCCCTTGCGATCATTTCCTAGTTGGTACCCTTTGGCGTTGGTCCTTTGCATGGTACAATACACGCATGGAGTTTTGCGGAAATCGGAACGAGGTTAGGCGTCTACACAATGGTTTTCTCACGGCATCAAGTCATGGTGGGTGAAAGGCGCTTTATCCGGAACTACTGTGTGCTTATTGTGCTTTCTGCAACTTTTGTTCTCTGGAGGCTTTCTCAAACTGGTGTTGGTTGGAATGACTTGCGCATGGAATGGAAAGCCTGGGAATTTTTCACAATCCTAAACGGAATACTCTATGCTTGAATGTAATTAAGGTAGTTGACCACTAATGAACCTGAATATGATCTCGATCTTCAAGCGGCTTGACCCAAAAGGCCGCTCACGGAACCCATTCCCGAGGACATCGATAGCATGTCGTCTGGTCGTGTGATAAGTGACGTTTTCACACCACAGTACAGTATGTACTTAACCAGCAACTAGCTGCCTAACACCGTCCAGGTGATATACTCGCACATTCACAAGAGCTGATTATCCCAGCCAGCTCAGGCTGATTGATCATCGCGGTCGACGCGAGTCATGTGGGGGCCAGGGAGCGAGCACGTTGACGGGCGGGAGTTAGCCTAACGGCATCTACAAAAGCACAGCCTCTAGAGCGTGCTCTTTTTTTCCCCTCCGGATCAGCTCTTACATAGTGACAATTTTAAACGATCAAGGTCCTCTATCTCGATGTGTTATACTAGCAAGCAAAAACACGTTGAGTTCGTTCCACCACCAATATCGTTCCCCTCATCACGAACATGAGCGACTCTCCCGCGTCGCGCGAGCCCAGGGTTTCGCGTCTCGACACAACCAACGTGAACCTTGGTTCAGTCAGACGGAGCGTGCCAGGTACGAAGAGCCTCATCCCCCAAAGTTTATCCCATAAACACCCCGCCGTTACAACGGTTTTTTTTAATCTACTGTATGGATCTTGGTGACAGAAAGTTGTTGATTTTGCTGACCGGTGCGAGCCGCAATCGCGTGGGGATTGAGTAGGACGAATAGAGAGGTCGCCTGCAACGACTTCGCGAGTTGCGGAGGAATTGCCTACACAACCCGAAAGTCCGAAAGGCACGAGAAACAGTACGGATACATTTCTACGTCTTTATATCTGCTTTTGCATGCATCTATAGTGGTTAACGAGTCGGTTTGGTTACGATCAGGACGACGGACGCACAATGATCTGGGTCCAAAATGGCACAAGGACTATTCGCAAATCGACCAGCGCAGCGGACGGGTTTTGGTGATTGATTTTATAAAGCAGGGTATACATCCGCAGCCCATTGGGACGGAGAGAAAGATGGGAAGAATTGTCAGTTTTACTGATGGGTACGTTTTGAACTCTAGATGCCTCGAAGAGCAGCGTGCGCAAAGTCGCTGCGCAAGAAATCTACGACCTCCAGGACCTACGCAAAGTCTACAGCAACCCGGAACGAAACAGCGAGGCGGTACTTCGTGTTTTCCACGTGCAGAATGCAGACTGGGCGGCGGCATATCTGTTGCGGAAGTTCAATATTGACAACAGGGATGATCTGGTTGGCACTGATTTTGGGAGATATGTCAAGCATCGACGACCTGAGCGTCGTGGCGGCAAACCATTTCTGAACGGGAAGACGTGGAAGGTCCAATATGATCCATGGCGGGGAATCAGCAAGACGTCGTTTTCGGTGGATTATCTGAAGCAATACCACCATGTTCCGGAGGCGATGTCGTCGGGCGAGGATGATGGGTTTAAAATGATGGAGTTGAATTGCTTTGATGAACAAGGTAAATTGCACACGATCAAGCGCTGAACTGGCTACTTTTCCGTGAGGAAAACGGATGCTGAGCGGCGGTCCTGTCTTCGATTCTTGCTTGTATAGATACCCCAGTTCACGGTTACGACGTTTACGTTCAGCGCATCAGCTGCTATGTTCAGCACAAACAGCTCACTGCTGAGCCACCCCCCACGGATCCGGATATCACAAGCCCTTATTTGCCCGAATCTCAACTCGAAGGCAGTCCCACCGACGCCAGAAAGGAATATATCCCACGCCTCAACACCCTTGACAACGGTAATGCTATTCTCATCTTTGACAATTCGCATTCCGGCACCCTTGACGAGACCTTAATTCCTCCCCGTCAATCGTGGGAGGCCCGATGGCGACGGCTGCCGTTCTTTCTTGCCTTTGAGTCTCGCGATTTGGTTGCGTCGGATGATGAGTTAGCATATCACTGTACGCGGATTATTCTTGAAGATATATTCAAAGTGCTGTCTGGATGTTGGGATACATTACTCGACCTCTCGTATGACCATGTGAGCATTTTAGAAGATAAGATTTACGAACAGCCTGCAGATGAGACTCGAGCACCTGAATTGTGGGCGAATTCGAGTCTGTGGTTGAAAATGGAGAAATTAATGTTTTTGCATATTGATATTATCAAGGAGTTGAAGGTGCGGTTGCGGGACCTGACTGGTAAGATGGAGATATCTGATATCCCTGAAGTGTGCTTGGCTAACAACCCGGTTATAGACGATATGGAGAGAGACGACCAGTGGCTAGATGGCACACCTAGTGATTTTGATCGTCTCAGCAATCTCATCACAGAGGATCTGATCAAACCGACTAAGAATTTGATATCTCTGCTTTACCAGTCAGTCTCTATCAGAGACAGCAGACAGAATATTCGCCTAAGTGTCAGCAGTACGTGTTTACACCATTGTTCGAAAGGGGGATTCATTTTTGCTAACAGTACCCAGTGTGGCGTCTGAGTTGGATTACATTTATATTTTTGCCTTTGACCTTCATCACAGGCTTTTTCGGTACGCTACCTCTCCACATTCTCCCATTTCGGTGTTACGGCCACTGACCCGGATATCTAGGAATGAACGTTGATACCTTCAGCGGTGACCCAAGCATCAAATGGTACTTTATAGCCTCCGTTCCGTTTATGCTCTGTGTCCTCATCACATGGTTTTTATGGAAACATGCACTCACGGCGCAACAAAATACTCCATACCGCCGTGGTATATACGAAAACTTCTTCAACGATTTAGCAAACGCCAGTCCAGCCCTGTGGTCCCAGACCGGACCTCGCAACTACGTTGTACCCAAAGGACGTCTTGCGAAAATGAAATGGTATTTGATTAAGCGCTGGAGCGCGCCAGAAAAGACCATTGGCTCTACCAAAAACGCAGCTGCAGCACAGGATGATCTTGGCATCATGTCTCGAATCAAAAGACGACTAATCTGGCGCTGGACGACCCAAATTGCCCGCAACGAGGCTAGCACCGAACAATCCACCCTCGCGCTCGAAAGCGGCGAGGCAGTCATCGACGACAACGCGAGCGACGGAGGATTCTCCGTCGTCGCCGAAGGACTAGCGAACGCCACTGAAATGGCCGTCGTCCCCGCCGTCCCGGCCATCGAAACCGTCTTTGAAGACAACAAGCCGCTTTCAACGCTGCCTGCCGAAGACGGGGCTCATAGCGAGAATTCGAAGGGTTTGCGTCGACTCTCGTTCCGCAATCATAGTCGCGGATCGAGTAATGGAAAGAATAGTGGGATTTTGGTGGAAGAGGCGGATTGGCAGTGGTTGAGTCAGCGGGGGAGAGAGGGGAAGGAGTGGGCGTTGAGGTCGGCGAGTTCTAGGGGACGGAGTGCGCAGAGACGGGCTGCCGCGGCGGAGAATGCGAAGACGAAAGAGAGTGAGCGTCATATGGCGACGAGTAGGGATGATGGGCCGAATGCGGAGCATGATTCAGAGACGGTGCATAGGTCAGGGGCTTTGCTGGAGGTGCCTCGAGTCATTCAACCCTTTGACGAGGATTTGCATTGATACGAAACCTTCATGATCGGTCATGTGCAACCGTCTCCGAACTTGGCCTCCGATGGCAGAGAGGCTTTGTATGATCAGTGTCAGTATCCCGTTCCCTGCGGTCCCTGAACCAAAGTTGCTCACTTCCGGCAGGATCTCTATTTTTCACCAGCTATGCCTTTAGCGTTCATACCTGGCCGTGTATACTAGTACTGTGCGCAGTACATGATTCTTAGACTGTTATATTTACTGACGCATTTATGATGATGTCTTTATGATGACTGACTGGCCTTTGTCGTTGTATTTTTTGAACATTTGAAATTGGTACTTTCTGTTTTGTCCGGATTGGGAAATACCAGTCATGATATGTGATCCCCGGATTGTCACCGGTGGTTGAACACCCGCCGAGGAGGCCTAGTTGCAGTTCAGTCACTTGATCTGTGTGATCGTTACAGCTGATACCCATTGTTCTTCAAGTAATATACCCGGTCAAAGACCCTTCATGCTGTGGGCTTGTCTTTTTAGTCCCTTCTTTGTTAGGGGGTGACTCTTTTCTTCGTGAAAGGCCTTTATATCCTGTTCGCCATCACCATGCTTTGTTTGCAAATTTTTGAGTGGCACTCATTCATTTGTTCTGGTTCTAAAGGGAATTTGCTTTCACCCTTCAAGAACTAGCCCCTGATGAGATCTCACAGAAACAGTACATCGACCCTTTGGCCCAGTTCCTGATTCTACATGTTTCGTCACTGGGACCCCTTTCTTGGATACCTCCAATCATCTTGTTTCTATTCGCTCTTTATTGTTTCCTCCTTCACCGAATCCGTTCGTGATGGAATGTCTGCCTTCACTAAATCCGATCATGCCACCTCCAGGCTTACCGGATCTTGTTCAACGCTCGCTAGTGTTTGCATTCACGCAGACCTTTGAAGCCTTCAGAAAAGTCACAATGAGGAACCAACTCCCTTCGGCTCGAGGACATAAATACCCCGTCAACTCCCAGCTCAATCCTCTTCCTTCTTCCTCTGAGCAGGGGCGGCACAACCGCCCCCATGGAGATTCGTCAGGTCTGCTCCGAACGCGACCATGGTCGGCTCTATGGCGCATGTCTGTCCTTGATATCATTCCTCGTACGCCTCCTGCCTGCGAACAACCACCAACCTGCTGCACTGTCTTCGGCCGTCCCAAGGTTGAATCCAACGGGGATTCTGGGTGACGACTGCACTCACCTGTGATTCTTCCTGGTCGGTGCGCAGGAACTACATGAAATGGACTCGAAACCGCATGTCCGTTTCGTTCGCTGGGACCCGTGGTCGTTGACATCAACTGCCTTCCTTCCGACGACCATTAAACCTGCTCACTGTCTTCGGCTCTCCCAGAACCGAATCTACATTCGGGTTTCTAGGACACGAGCGTACCTACCTATGACCTTCCTACGTCCTCGCAAACGAATTCGTCCGCGCTTCGGAGAAATACGAGCTCCGGCATCCTCTTACGCTCTTTAGTCACTGTGACTTATTGTCAGCTTTCGGCTCCTGGTTGCATCGTGGCACGATCAACGTTTCGCGTCATGGTTGGGAAGAGCCGGAGGCAGTCCCAATATTCCTGGTGCGTGGCCGGCGCTGTACCGGAAGTGGTTTGCTTGTCTTTGTGGCTTGCGCTGGGACTTTTCTAAGTCCCCCCATGCTGAGGATGGGGATAACCTTATTTTGGAAGACTTTATCAAACGTTTTTGCAATGGTGTGCTGCCTGTCGTGACAGACTTTGAAGCACTGCAAGCTCGTGCCGCATCCAGTCATTGTTGAACGTGAGGCCCGATCAGAAGCACCTTTTCATGTTTCGGCCGTTGTGTTCGACGGGGTGCAATCTTCAGTGAACATCCAGCAGTGCGCAGATGCTATGTTCCCTGTAAGGTGTCGAAGCGGGTCACAGATCCATCTCCTGTCGTTTCCCCCGTCAAACTGCGGCAACCTCAACTTCCAGTAGAGGAGTTGGATTGCTTCCTTTGGCCGGTACTTGGGCTGGCTGGCTACTCGCCATGCCGTACTAGTTGTTTTTGCTGCGCTCCGGAGTGCAGCCTTCTATTTCCGAATCTGCCATTAGCATCCTCGCGACGTCATTCGCCTGGGTCTGCTGTGCGGTTCGAAGTCGTGTGGGCGTGCTGCGCTGCGGAATACAGCTCTATTCCGGACTGGCGGTTAGCATCCTCGCGACGTCATTGCCTGTCTGCGTTGTGTGGTTCGAAGTCGTGTGGGCGTCCTAAGAGCTTGACCTTTATACTGCGGCTGCTTCGCTGCAGCTGGAAGGGCCCAACTCGCGTTGGAGACAATGCTATGTGTAAGTCAGACATGTCTATCATTCCTCATCTGGCATTGCCAGACTAACTCTCCCCAATAGCCGGTCTTGTCTTCACCCACAGCCACTTAGACTGGTCCGCCGTTCGCCTTTTCCGCAAGCCTATGCTAGTTTTGCGTGAGAAGATCCGAGAGAGCCAAAGCACAGCACGTGCTTATAAGCTGGACATGCCTGTCTGGCCCGTCCGGGCAAGCAGACGCTGGACCTACCTAGGTGTCCGCGGTTTCTGTGTGGTCACTACCCAAGTATGACTATGGCTGTGATCAAGCTGGAACACAGAGATCATGTTCTCTCAAAACGGCACGGGGATATCAAAATTCCCTTTTGGACCTCAAGCGAACGATGATCTCTTTCTGCGGTGCGGTTCTGTTCCACAACGATTCTTCATACCCACAGATTGAGAACATGTTTCGCTGGGGTGACTCCCCAGCGGTTACATGTTTGTTCGCTCCGTTCGGTGCTTCCATCACAATACTAGCTTGTGCAGGATGTTGGAAGATCGCGTTTTCTCGAGTCTCGAACATGTCCCAGCTCCAATGGCAACTGAACTCCTTCTCCTCCTGTTCAGGTTGTGGGGAAAACGCCGATTCCCAAATCCAAGCACCTTGGGCCGTTTCCAAACTCTTTAGGGCCCGTTACCAACTGAAAAGGTCACTTATGCCTTGGGCTCGCTGCCCCTCAGTTTGTTCAAGCCTTGTTAGCAACCGAAAAGTCGACCAAATGCCCTGCGCCCTGCTCGCAGCGATGGTGGCTGCTAGCACATTACGTTCTCTTGCCCGTTGGCCGCAAGAGACCCCGAGAATCCGCTAGGGATCGAGCACTTGGGTTCATGAACGGCCGTTGCCTTTGTCGTCGCTGCTGGCTCGATTTCGCAACCTCTTCAACGTTGCGGGTTTGCCGTCTTCAGGTCCTATCCTCCCGGGCCATGGTGCTCATGTGCAGGGTGGCATGGCTACAGTTGGGGCTGGGGGACATTCAAGTTACATCCCTCCAATGTGCTTGGACGTGTACAATGGCTGACATGCATGCTTTTGTGTCTGCCTCCGACAAACAGCATCGCATGACCAATTATTGGCGGTGCTGGCGGGGATTTTTGGTATCCTGGATCTCCGATCTGTGGTCCATGAGAAGTTGCGCGACGATATTTTGGTGGGGGGTCGGTTCTCCCTGCTGTCAGTTCCCTTCCCTCTATTTCTGGAGTTTCGCGCAGGATCATTCTGACATCGGACATTCCGATGTCCCCGGGGACGAGTTCAACCTATTGCACTTCGGGAGACCGAACAATACGATACGACAAGTGTCCCGTTGGCCGCTTGGGTCTGTGTACGGACTGGATCGCATCGCGTTTCCATCGCGCACGTATCCCCTTGCGCGCACCCTCGAATTCACCTGCGTTGAAGGGTTGTCGCTGGGTTCGAGTTCGTGCTCGTTAGGCCCCCGGGCCTGCGAGTTGGGGGTTGCGGTTCGATTTTCTTCGCAGGGAGGGCGGGTGGGCGGCATGACATCAAACTGCTCATATTGTGGTTGTTCCGCTCCTGCTCCTGTTGTGACAAAACCGTTCGTTATTTGGTTCTCCTCTGTGCATGCGATGAGATGTGTGACAACGCGCACCGTCATTTGCACGCAAGCACCCTGCCGCCCCGACGGTGTGCGTGTGCGTGTCTGTTCTTTGCCTCGTTTGCCAGCGTTGGGAGGAGATGTTACGCGACCACGGTAGAATCGTGGTATGCCATCACATCTTTTGGGGGTCTCCCAGTTCTCTGCTGTAGACGAATGTCGTGGGGGTCGCCAGCCCCTTTTTCATGGCGTGTTCCTGGGCCCTGCCTTTCGCATGGCTGCGCTCTGAAAATATCTCGAACCGCGACGTCCTGTCCTGTCCCTTCTTTCGTCGGGGGGAGGGGGGTGCCGAAGCTCCTGGGCTCGTTTTCTTTCTAGCCCACTAAACCAATCTTCTGTTCTTTTATTTTTCTTGTTCTTCAAGAACACGACCACGCAAGAGCGCACTTGATGTGGGCCTTGGTAGTAGTGAGGCGCCAAAGCTCCTATGGGTCGCTACCCGATGTCTCTGGGGGGAGCCATCTTCTCACTGATGAAGTCTTCAACAAACAATCAATAACTTTCTTTATTATCTATCTATGATACTTTTTCAATCTTGACAGCAAAACATCCCGCTCCAGCATAGTGGACGTGGATATACGTCGCGGACGGGTTCTCAGTGAACATCTTTCTCGCCTTGTCCTCGAGCTCCACGCCATCAACCACGCTCGCGTCCACCATCATATGCTCCGCGCCGTATGCGCGGACAGAAAGTTTTCTTCGCCGTTGCTGGTCGGGAACAACATGCCGTTCCTCCTCAGGCTTAAACGCGCAGTGCTCCCGATGCACGAAGATCGGACCAGGTGCGGTGTAGGGACTCTCGCCGAGGAAGGGGTTGTATGAGATGAGGAGGATTTCGTCGCCGGGCTGGGAGTCTTTGAGGCAGCGGCGGCAGGGGTAGGAGGAGTTGTCGTCGGTGGTTTTGATGATGGTGATTGGCGCGGAGGGGTCGAGGGGGGTGGGGAGTGGGGTGAATTTAAGAGTCGGGGCGGAGAGGGTGGTAGACATGATCGGTGATAATTGTATCTGTGGGAGTTGTGTGAGTAGAGGCAGGTATTGAATGGTTGAGGGAAGCTTCTTACTTGTATATGTGACTGGTCTTCTGGAGGGATAGACTGTGGGTTATGGAGGAGTGTTCAACTGAAGAGAAAAACGAAGAGACCTGTACTTCACAGGTCCTTTATATACATGCATTCAAGTCCGCTACAGCCTACATCATTCCAGCTTCAGAATTCAGAATTCCACCATCAATGATCCCTACCAATACGAGCTCACCAAGCCCAACTCAGCCTAGCAACCCGAATAACCCTAGCACCCTTATAGCTTAATCCAAAGCTTATTCTACTCTTGCTCCCAATATGACCAAAAACAGCCCTTCATTCAGCATCGTTCGAGCGTATCCGGTCTAGATAACTTTGAAAGTATTGCAGCAAGGAGGTGGTATGACTGAGGGAACTTTCCCATTGGATATATTGATAATAGGGCACAGACCAAAATGCCATTTAAAAGGGCGCGCCTTTGATCAGCAGGTATGCTCGATATAATCTTTTCCAGAGGTAAATCGATGCTGAAAGCATGTAAGACTAAGTCCGCCGATGCCAAGACAGTCACATCCCTCGGTGCGGAGCGGGGCGGAACTCTAATCCACTCGAAACCCTAACTCCTTTTCCAACGACAGAAAGACAGAAAATCAAGGTCCATACGCAAACTCGGGAACTACAAGACATGTACAGTACATACCCATGAACAAAATACAAAGAAGAAAGAAAAAGAACCTCCCCCTTCCCCCTCCCCCTCTAAAAATTCTCCTTCCCCCACACAAAATTAAACCCCGGCTCCGAATACATATTACACTTAACATGCAACACACTCCCCAACGGTTTCGGCCCACAAAAGAACACCCCCGCCTCCGCCGGCGCATGCAACTTGCGCACCGAGCGGAACACCATATCCCAATTCGGCCGACCAAAGTTGGTGGGTGCGCGCAGACCCGTGATCGTGTCTTGTTCGGCGTTGGCGTCGTTGATCATGATGTTGGTGGCGTCGTCGGGGCGGATGCGGGCTGTTAGGTACTATATTTCCCACTCACTCAGCAAAACCCTCAAGAAGGATGGCGGGGATGGGAGGGGAGGGGGACATACGGTATGAATCTCAATACAACTCGCCTTATCCTGCGCCTCAATCGCCAACAACAACGACTGGAACCACTCAAACGACCCAAAATCACGACACACCCAGAAGAAATACACTTTGCGCAGCCGCGTCTTCGTCTGCGGGTAGTTCATGCGGTACCAGATGCTCTTCAGGATCGAGGCGAAGGGCGTCACGCCGATGCCTGCGCCGACGAGGATGGCGACTTCGTATTTAAAGACGTCCTCGGAGGCGCTGCCGAAGGGTCCGTCGAGGTAGATGCGGGGCAGCACGCGGCGGATGCTGGGGTCGACGTCGTCGGGGGCGGTTTGGTTGTTGACGCCGACCACGCCGCCGCCGCCGCCCTTGCCGCCTTTGCCTTTTTCGTCAAAGGTGCAGCCGAGGGTTTTGGCGAGGGCTTTGGTGAAGTTGCCGACGCAGCGGATGTGCACGGAGACGTAGTCTTCTTCGGGGGCGCTGGTGAGGGTGAAGGGGTGGTATTGCCAGACAGATATAGATGGGCAGCAGAGGAAGATGTACTATCATAAACAATTAGCCAAAGTGACAAAAGAATGAGGATAGGAGAAACTCACTTGTCCAGCTCTCGTCTTGGTCTTTTCCTTCTTCATCTGAATCTCCACCACATTACTCGGATGCTGCACCACCTTCGTGATATACGTCTTATGCCGCCCGCGAATCTCCCGCAACATCCTCTCCACCAAATACAACGTCGCCCCATACACCCAATACACCCAAAACACGCCCGTGCCCGCACAAAACGGCGGCGTATCAGGCTTAATCATGCAAAACGCACCATGGATCGACCAGAAGAAGAAAAACACCACAAACAGATGATGCGTGTACCAGAACCGTTCAAAGTTGGCGCGGCGGAATTTGCCCAGCGAGGTCAGCACCATCGCCATCAGCGCAAAGAGCATGATGTACCCGGTCCAGCCGGGGCCCGTGACGACGTTGGCGAGCAGGAAGCCTTGCACGCCGAGGCCTTGTTTGATGGCGAGTTGGGCGTAGTTGACCCAGTGGGCGATGGTGTGGACCCAGGAGAAGATGACGATGGACCAGGCCACCACTGTGAGCTGTTAGTATATATTCGGTCAGGGGGTCGGTTTGACGAACGTTTATGGAAAGTAATGTTTTTATCTAGTAACAGTGTTAGCACGGATTCATTATGGCCAAATTAGGAGTAAGAAACATACCAAACTGAATGATGCCATTCAACGGCGTCTGTCTCAGCAGAGAAATCAAAGTACGACAAACAGCTAATCACCCAGTATCAGCATCACCCCATTCACGCATTCGTTCCGGTACAAGGACATACGGAAGAGAATCAATCCAACATCAAAATGCAGCACCAGCGCCGCCGCTCTCGCAATCATGAACGTGATTCCAAACGTCGCTCTCGAGCCCAGGAGATTGTCCTATCGCTGGTCAATAGTCTGCTCTCAACAAAGGGGATATATAATCCATACCTTAAGCCCATAATGCATTAACCCAAACCCAAAAATCATCAAATGCGCCGAAATAAACACCCCAACCGTCCTATCACATCATCAGCACTCAACCACAAACCATCTGTACAGTCAGTATACTCACAATCGTCTCCATCCCTCATTCACCATCCTATCCACCCATCGAAACCGCATTAGCACCCCCAACATTCACAGATCTCCAGTTGAAGTTGAAGTAAAGAACATACCATCGATCAAACTTCTCCATCATCGTCATATCCCTCGGCGGCTCCCCACTCATCTCGCCCGACATGAGCATCCTCGTCAGCGGCGGCCATCGCGCTCGTTCGGGGGCGGGGACGTAGGTGTCCAGGTATGGGTTTTTTATGCTCATTGTGAATGATTTGGAGGTCTCGAATCAAGAAGGGCAAACGGGAAAGTAAGGGTTGAGATATTAAAGAGGGTATATTGTATCGAATCGTATCGTGAAAAAGGATGGTCAACGGGTATCCAGCATGACCGGACCGGATCCAAAGATAGTAAAGTAGAGTATATTAGACCCCTAATTCACTCCTGGGGCACGCCAGCGCGATCACAGAGTCAAGTCCTAGGCTGATGAGTCGTAGTTATATCAAATCTCCAGGTCCAGGTGAGATGATATAGTAGTCGGATATTCTCGACGGCAGCGGATATGTGTGCGAAATGATCGAAGAGTCACTGAGAATAGGTGAGAAAATATCTTCTCATCTCACTAACAACCAGGTAGAGACAGTTCCTGCGTATCCTCCGTATATATTAAACCTCAAAGCTTCGTAAGTACGGCTTCTTATCTCGAAACAAGTGACACTCGAGAGATCGCGCCCGAAATCAAAAGACAGCAAAAATTGCAAAGAAGAATGAACAGAGAGTCTCTCACTCCCCAAGAGCAAGACAGACAGCAAGTTTAGAGCAGTAGTGTCAGCCATATTATTTTCCGTGGGTTCTTGTTCTGGTAGTGTTTGGGGATGGGATAAGTTAGACTATGGTTCAGATCTGGGACAGGGGCTGTCTCAGCGGCGGGCTCGGCTGTTCCGCGGTGTCAAAGTCGGAGATATATGGAGAATGGTAGATAATCGGCTAAGGTTAGTCTGCTAGGTACTGTAGGTAGCTGCTTAGTATCGTGTTGCGAGTCAGTCGACATCTTGACAGGAAATAGTCGAAGAGTGTTGTCGTGCAAGCGTCGGCGGTGCAGGAAACAACTTCCCGCCCAAGCCAGTTATCATGAGCACCAGCGAAATAACCCCGAGAGACACCTACCGTACATATACTATCTGTGGCTCCGCCCTTCTTGATTCATCCTGTGTCGCAGAAGCCCCGAGTCATGAGCGATTGGTCAGTTCGAGTCCAGGGAGGCTGTCTCTCGATTACTGTACAGTTCGACAGGAGTGGATAAGGATTGATAATGATTATTTATCGCTTCATCCCCCGTGTCCTGGTATGGGGCTGGTTTATGGATGGTGTATGGGTGGTCTGATGCCCGAATGTAGTCTTGGAGGAGTGTCCGTAAGGCACTCGAAGTGGATTGAAGCAAAGCAAAGTTGAAGCCGAAGGTTAAGGGCGAACTTAGGGCTTGAACCTCCGTAACGAACCTGGACATCCCCAGAGTGTCCCTACGGCTTACACCAAAGTGTCACTAAGAACGTAAACCCATCCTCATCCCAATCTAGTAGTATTCTCAGTTCCAATTCCAATTCACATTCTCTCTCTACTGTGTAATCTTGCTACCACTATCCAATCCCCTCCCCCATACGTCCTGTATGCACAGTATGATCACTCCCCCCTCCACCCCAACCCCTCCAACTCCCTCCTCACACTCTCCTCCGTCCGAATCTTCTTCAACTGCGTATCCTCCAACTTCTCCCCGCCCGCAACCCGCATCTTCAACTCATCGATCGCACGCATCTTCTTCAGCAGGCCGCGGATTTTCTTTTCGTGCGCTGTCGATGATGCGTTATCCGTGCCAGCTGCACCAGCGGGGGTGGTAGGGGAAGTGACGGTGACGTCTGGAAGTGGAGCGCCGTCCGCTGGCTGTGGAGTGCGGGTGTTGGTGTTGATGCTCGCAATTTTGCCATTGCCGTTACGAGGTCCACTGCCACGCTGCTGATTATTGTGACTGTTCGCATCACTCCTCTGTCGTCGATGTCCACTACTCCGACTCCGATGTCGACCATGCGCATTCGGATCCAGACCCAAATTGTTGTTGTTGTTACCAGCATGATTAACCCTCGAACGGCTACGCGATCGACCGGCTTTGTCGCCCCGACGCTCTCCGTTCTCACCGGCACCAGCATTTCCACCAACACCTTCAACAGAGAGGCTAGCACCCTGCCCCTCCTTCGCCTTCTTCGCCTCCCTCTTCTTCTTATTCCTCGCCGCACTCTTCGACAACTTCTCATCCCCCTGCTGCGCACCCGGCGGCAGAGCCACACCACCCCCCGGCGCCGCACCCGGAGGCAGAAACTCATCCGATGGTTCCGCACCAGGCACGACACGACGGCGCGGTTTCCCAAACCCGTTAGAATTCGAATTCGGTCCAAACGCGTTAGGTCGTTCGTCACGCACGAATGCAGCACCACCTTCGTCTTCGCGGCGGAATGTCATGGGTGTAGATTGCCCGCGTGCACCAGGGGGACGGTACGCGCCGACCGGTTTCGACGGGGTCTTCTTGTTCGCAAGATACACCAAAGCGGACGGGTGCGGATTCGGCATGGGGTGGAGCGGGTTGTCGAGTGGGTGATTGATAGCCGACTGCGGTCGCCAGCAGACATTGTACAGCTCATTCATGTCCTCATTGTACATCAGTCCGCCGCCGACGTGCCAGATGCGCACGCCGTTGTCGACGCGGAGCCGCGGGCTGGTGGTGGCCGTCAGGATGTGTTTGCCGTCGGGACTCCATTCGCACACGCTGGCGTTGGTGGCTTCGATGGTGGCGACTTTGGTGTAGTTCTTGTCGAGGTCGTAGATGTCCATCTGGCCAGCGAGATTGCCGAAGCCGGCGACGATGACGAAGCGGCCGTGGGGGGAGAAGACGATCGTGTTGCGGGGTGCGAGGGGGAAGGAGTGCGTTGCGACGCCGCGGGCGTTGAAGATGGTGGTTTTGGCGGGCATGTAGCCGTAAACGACGCCGAATTCCTTGGAGTTGGGTGACCACATAACATCATGAATTGGGCCCTCTTTTTCTACCCCAGGGGTAAGTATGAATCAATCGACGGAGAAGCAGGATATGAACGTACCAAGGTCGATTCTCGTGTCAAATCCAGTGGTGCTGAGCACGTAGAGAGTGGTTTCTCCATAGTAACTCTTCCCCGTCTTGTCGACTTCGGTCTGCGCCAGGACAATCAAGGTAGTTCCGGAATCGTTCCATTTCATCTGGACCTTGTCACCTTTGAAAAAGTTCTTTTGCGACGTGGGCAGGTTGAATTGGGGTACGTTAAAGACCTTGACGGCAGCAGGTTGACCCTGTAATACAGAGTTAGAATGGCCGCTTCAATACAAGGACATACGACAAACCTTGCGCTCCGGAATAAAGACTGCAACGGCATGATTCTGCCCCGGCGAGATGGCAAAATCGACGACACCCTCAACGCGCAACTTATTCCACACAGTCGCCAGATTCCCACTCTGATAGAACTGCACCTCGTTAGTGACGACGCGCGCACAGTACTTCTCATCAGCCGTGTACTGCAAGTTCCAGCCCGTCTGCGACTTTTGCACCCAGCTGCCGATCGGGGCGCGGGGCGGTTCTTCAGCGTCGTCGCTGTCGTCTGCCGGCGGGCCTTCCACCACCCTCCAGACCTTGAGGTTCTTCACTGCATCGCCGTTGTCATCCTTGGAGGGACGTTGCCAGGTAATGATGTATGTGCCTTGTGGGGAGAAACCGAGCTCGTAGACGTTCTCGGCGGGGAGCGTGGCGACGATGTGGCCGACGGATGGGTCAATGACAGAAACTCTGGGGGCCCGTGTTAGAGAGTGTGTTTTGACAGGGACTAGGATCTTACCCTTCAGGAGCCGCCCAGGCGAAATATCGGCCGCAGGGAGAGTAGACGCAGCAGCGTACGTTTCCTTCGGGTCTAGGGTCTGTTAGCATGTTCCGTAGTCCGCGAATATAAGAATGTCGTACTGCGTAAAACCTGGCAAGGGCTCGTAGACCGGAGACGCATCCAAGATGCCGATTCCCTTGAGAGTTCGATCTAGCACGGATCAGTATTGATTCCTACAGTGGACAAGGTGTAGACCACGCACAAGCGAATTGCGTTGGGGCTGCCATAGCTACTCAAAGCCACAGAAGATCCTCCACAAATATAACTGTATCGAAAAAGACTCGTGGATAGAACCCTCTTCAGCCGGAGATGCTGGATAGCACTCTGATACGACCAGGTATGCGTTGGCTGGGAAAGTTTCTTTCGCTGAGAAATGATCTCAGTATAAGGGAGATCTCAAGAACAAGGTCTTCAAAGTGCAGAGTACTTTGGATACAGGTATTCTTTATCGCACTGGCGGGTTGTTCGGATTCGAGCACGAAGTCTTTGTTGGCGTCTCTGAAGCTGGACAAGTCAATGCCAAGCAACAAAGAGCACGGCGGGTTCGAAGATTCTGGCAACGAGTCTGATCGAGGATCGATACGAAGAGCGAGATCGAGTCCCAGAGGACGGCGAGAGAGAGGAGGAGAGGAGGGCGAGTGGAAGCTGGAGATCGAGCGCACACGGAGAGAACTGATGAGAGTCGTCGTGATGATGAAGAAGAGAAAAGAAGAAAACGACGGTGGGCGAGGGGGCGCTAGGCTGGTTTGGGATGGAGTGGGTGGGCGGGTGTGGCTGGGCTGTAGGGCTGAGTGGCTGGTGCTGCTACGGAGTACTGCTGGAGGTATCGAAGTTGCGGCGAGACAGCAGACAATCAAGAGCATGAACAGAGAGTGAGGAAGATGATGGTGAGAGTGAGAGTGGGAAGAAGAAAGGAAGCACAGGAGCAGTAGAAGTAGCCCAAGATGCCGAGCAGAAGCTAGCCCGCTTGCTCTCCTATTCACTGCTTGCGACGAAAGTGAATGATGCGATGATATCCTTGAATGTTCGCTGACCATATTGATCTAGCTGAGGTCAACGCAGTACTGGTGCTTAGCAGTGAGGGTAGAGAACTGTCTGTGGTCTCTCCAGAGGAGACAGAGTCCTCAGTGCCTAAGAGCTGCCCTTGCACGGCATACCTTTTAAGCACCCTCACCCCTACTACTACAGGAACACCTGCCCCGTACATCCCTAACAAGAGCCCAAGATTAAGGCCCAGACAGCATAAATTAGGCCTTGAAGCCCCTAAACACCCGCGCATCCAGCAGGCGTCACTCTGCAGGCAAGGACCGGATGCGGGCGGCATTATGTAATCAATGCACCCCTCCTGATGACGTCAGCCCGGTCTGGAGGAACTTTCCGCCGTCATCGCTCGCTCCCGCACTGCTTCACTCACTGTCTCTCACTCACTCACTCTTGTATCTCTCTTCATCTTCTATCAATCATCTCTGTTCACCATCTCACGCACTTTGCATCTCATCATCAGTCTGTTGCGCAACGATTAGTTCTCTCTAATCAGCTACAGTCATCTTCATTGACAGTTCTAACGATTAACTATACGACTTTACACCCCACCTTACCCACTCTACCGTCAAACTGAAGCTCACAGGGTCCTAATATCGACCGTTGCTAGCCTTGTTCATTCGTCATCCAGATTGCTTCAAAATCCTCACCAGGATTGACGGGATACCGCTGCAGAGTTGCACGGATCAAGACGTCGAGCCGTGGTGTCGATCCGCTTGGCCAACTTCCAACACCACGTCCGTCGTCTTCCCCTCAGAATCAACAAAGCAGCATCTTGCAGGAACCAGGACATCTCTGTATTATCTCTCGAGCTGCAGTTGTCTATTCTACGCACTCTGCCATAGCTGGCGCGAAGCTGAACAAGCTGCTGTTATCCACGCGACACACTGACGTCTGTTGTGCCTGTCAACATGTCCCAACCAACATTGATCAACCTCCCACCACCTCCCTCGGAGCCTCCTACACCCTCTGAAATGGGCCCGTACGTCTACTCTTTTTTTCTTTGATTTTTTTAGTCCATTCGTCGCCATGCGCTCTCAATCGCAAAACATCCGCTAACCCCCCACTGACAGAAGCACCCCCAACTCCGGCACAACCTCCCTCTCCGCCCTCTCCACCACCGCCATCAAAGACGGCCACCAAGGCAAACTCCGCCCACACTCCCACCGCCCCCACCGCCGCCTCTCCGACGGCTCCGACACCTCCACAGACACCCTCGCCGCCGAGCGCGCAGACCGCATCTCCCGCCTCGCCGGCTTCGAACGCGTCACGGCCACCAGCAATCCCGGCAGCGGTGAGGGTGCGGGAGGTAATCTTAGTAGCGGCGGTGGTAGTGGTGGAATTGCGCCGCCGGGATACTTTGATCCTACGCATGCTCATTTGTTTCAGAAGGAGCGTAGTACCGTGGGCAGTGCGAGTGCGACTGCGAGTGTTGGCGGGCGCACGACCTGGGCCAGCGGCAGTGACATCTTCGATCAAGACCGCATGAACGACGACGATGGCGATGGTGTGTCTAGCACTGGCGATGGCGGTCTCAGCGACGAAAACGCCAGTTTGGTCGGGTTCGGAGAGGGCGCGAATAGTACGATCAGTGGGCCTGTTTCGACCGCTACAAATATGAATAAGATGCAATTCATCAGTCGACAGTCTTCCGGTGCTGGTGCTGGGTTGAACCGCACATCTTCATCGTCCGGTCAGACGTTGCCAACATACACCCCTCAGACTCTGCAACAAGGCGGTGCCGGTGCCGGTGCCATCCCACCCTCCTCGCCATCACCAGCGGGATCGAATACACCACAGGGCCTCGAGGAAGAAGCAGCGCTGGAACTGGGGATGGCGCAGGGTCAAGGGCTGGGTCAGGGATTGGGGATGGGGCAGGCACAAAGGCTGGATGATGCGCGCATGGTGGATGGGATTACGTTTGATGAGGATGTTGTTGATACGACGGTGAGGGCGCCGCAGGTTGTGGGGGGCAGTGGTGGGAAGCCTTGAGCGTGGGCGTGGAGAAGATGGATGGATTTGTCTCTTTTGATGATTTTCCTTTTCTTGATGGTGATGCATGCGAAGCAGTTTGAAACTATTCTGATGAGCAGTCTATGGGAATAGGGGGTCCTAGCTACATACTAACGAGTATGCTATCAGGGAGCAAGCAAAGCACTTCACTGATCAAGATATGTTCAGCCACGACGTCTGACCACTCAAAGCGGTTGTGTATCTCCCCCCTTTTCCGTCCCCTTTTCTCTATCTACATCCTGACAGCTTTAACTGCGCGCCCCTGAAGCAAACCTTTCCCTATCCCCTTATGTCTGTACTCCCTGCTTTTCCTTTCCTTTTTTTTTCCTTTCTTCTCTGTTCAAGCAATGTACGAATTACGGATTTCCAATAGTAGTAGCCTCAAGCAAACGATTATGACAGATTCTCAACATCACATTAGAAAAATAAAGTAAGAAAGGCAGGTATATTATATACAAGAAGTTACATAAGTCGAGTCATCCATCGTCCGTCATCACAGATTAACCCTAGAATCGTATCGAATAAAGAGTAGTAAGTGATAGGATCATATCAATCAATCCACCCCAGTCCCATGCCTTTCATCCCTCATAGCACCATATCCCTCATCATCAGGACCGTGACTTAAGTTAATCCCCCAACGCGCCCCGAAACGCATCAACATCCCTCTGCAACCTCGACAAGTCCGCGAGGATATTTCCCGCCTTCGACGGCATTTCCGTCTCGATCCCTACCTCCGTCTCCATCTCTTTTTCCCTAGTCTCTCTACCGCTCATCTCACTCGATGTTGATGTTGACACCCGTTTCGCAAACCCCGCATCTTCCGGACCCATCTGCCCCTGAATCTGTCCTTGAGTATGGCTCTGAGCATGCGAACTCCCCCCACTCCTCCTCGGCGGCGGCGGGCGCGGTGGCACAGCACCAGAGGTAGTCGTGGTGATAGACGAACTCGACATCCGCACCACCCTATCCCTCTCCTTATTCCGATTCTGACCCACAGAGCGTACCGACCCCGGCCTCGACGATTCCGATCGCGACACATTAACGTCCTCCATATCCCCACTCTCATCGTAACCATGCTCGCGACTACTATCATACGTGAAACTCATCCTCGACCTCGTCGACGCCGCCGGCGACACTTCCCACTCCCCCGCACCTCTCCGGCGTGACTGCGGCGGCGGCGGTGGCGGCGGTGGTGGTGTTCTTGACGTCGTCGGTCCAGATCCAGATCCATACGGGCTCGTAGTAGGGAGCCTCATCGAACTCGACCTCCCCATCCCCATACCCATACCCGTACCCATCTTACTATTCGATTTACCCTGCGTCTGCGTATTCCGCCTAACAGGCGGTGGTGTCGGCGGTCGTTTTGGTATTGATATCTGTCGCGGGAAAGGTACGGGTAAAGGTTCCGAGCGGGATTCGGCGCGGCGGTCTTGGAGGGAGGGGCGGCGACTGGTGTTGGGAGAGGGAGGTAAACTGCTGCGGGAGGTAGGTGTGGGTGTGCATGGTTGTGGTTGTGGGTTGGGAGGCGAGGAGGAGATTCGTGCGCTGGCCTGATTGTGGTTGTGACTGTTATTATTATGGGAGGAGGGTAACGGTTCGTCGGATGAGCTGGTCTTCGGGAAGGAGATTCCGAGTGACGATGCGTCGCCTGCTGCTGCTGCGGCGGTGGTGCTGGTTTGGATCGGTTTGCCATGGCGGGTTTTAGGCGGTGGTGGTTTCTTCTTTCCAGGTGTCGCCTTATATTGGGAAGCGGGATCCTCACAGGCCAACTTCGAGTCCTCGCGGGAGATATCAGGTCGACAAAACGGTCCTTCAGTCGATTCTGAACCGATATTCCCCCTCCCACCCACCGACGCACTCCGCTCATGAGACCGACGAGCATCCGCATCCGCATCCGCATCGCCCGTCAACATCAATCTCTTAAACGCATCCACGTCCAACGTCGCTCTCTTCCTCTGCATCTCCGCAGGCCGTCTATCATCAGTCCCCCCCGTAGACATCGCTCTTCTCAATCCACCCGGATCCTGCACCGCCATATTCCCGATCCTCGACGAATCCGTCATCGGTAATTTCGGGGTATTAGTCCATTGCCCATCCGTTTCTGATCCGGCACTCTCATCTTCATCCTCACTCTCATCCTCATCAATTCCGGTCCCGGGAATATCCTCATTCTCAAACGGATCCCCCTCCTCCTTCTCCCCTTCCATCCCCATTATGGCAGTAGACGGCATCGGCGGCGGCGGCGACCCCCTCCGCCCAGAAACAGAAACATGCTGAAACGTCGAGTTTGACATATCGCCCACCATTATTGGCGTCGATGGCGGAATCAACGTATTCACCGGCGGCGACGCGATACGCACTGATTTCGATGCTGAGCGCGTTGGTAAGGAGGGTGGTGGTGGGATGTCTAAGTACATATTCCGAGTATCAATCGTCAGTTACTGCGCAGAATGGCATCGCTCAAGAAGTGAAGAAAGAAAATGGGCTCAGTTACCATCGAATGTCGACGCAGCTGCTGGTATTTTGCTGCTGCCTGACCCCGACCCCGATCCGTACGTCGACCCTTGCGTATGCTCCCCAGGTTGTCTAGAGGGAGACGGCGGGGTTATCGTAGAACTTGTGATCGGTGATGCTGCCGGTACGGGCTTTCTATGGCGGAAAGGATTTAACCCAGACATCGTAGGCGAGGCGAGTTGCCCTGGGCATTGAGCGAGAAATCAGTTGAGAGTTGAGTCCGGGATGGGTTAGGATGAGGATGAGGTGAGATGTTGCTTGGACGGTGAGAGTCCGGAAGGTAAGTTGGGGTAAGTTGGGTTTGGAGGTTCCGAGCAAGCACGAACAATAGTATACGGGATTAAGGAATTGACTCTGATACAAAGCAGTCTGAATATGACTGTTGGACCAATTTATAACGCTATAGTTAGTATATCGACTATTTGAGGCTGTTGAAGGGGAATCCAATATCATATCATAAATAGATCTCGAAGCACAACGCCATAATATCCCCATCCAGCCCATTCCATTCCATACTATATCCCATTCCCATTCCGATAAATATCCAGTTCACTGAATCCATCCTCGCCCCAATATACGACCCTTCAACAACCCCCCCTATACACAAACCACTCCTCCCCCCTCCCAAAAAACGCCTCCATCAACCGACACCCACTCTCCGTCGGCTGACTGAACGCAATCTTGTGCTTCGGAATCTCAATCCCATAGTAGTAATTGCCCACCACACAATCCAGCAGGTCCATCGCGATGCCCTTGCGCCGTGAGGCCGCCGACGTCCAGACGCGCGACACGCCCACGATGGCGGGGGTTTTTTCGCCGGTTAGGGTGATCGAGGACGAGGAGCTGTCACGTCCTCCGTCCTGCGTAGTGCTAGGAGTGTGGTTTCGTTTGACGACATGCGCCTCCCAAATCCTCTCCGTCAAACACAACCCCACACATTTACTCCCCTTCATATGCAAAAACACCTTGAACCTCTCCACCACCTCCACCTCTTCCTTCCCATTCTCCCGGTACGCCTTCGGCGTCTCAATCGTACTCCACAACACCCCCTCCTCAATCTCCGGCGCACTCAACTCCCCATTAACCACCTCCAGTACGCGCTTCGCCTGATTCCGCGCCGGCGGAGAACTCTTCCGGTCAATGATGACCACGTATCCCTCCTCGAAGCGTGCGGCTTCGTACACCCAGCGGGAAGCGTTGGCGCGGACGAAGGCTTTGCCTAGGTCGATGCCGTTGGAAGTGGCGCTGGCAGTAGCAGTAGGGGTGTGGGCGTCGTGGTATTTTTTGTGCAGGAGGAGGTCTTCGGGGTTGGAGGGGGTGTAGGACATGGAGCAGCCGGGGCAGGTTTTGCGGATGGAGGCGCCGAGGTCGAGTTGGGTTTGTTTTAGGGCTGGTGGGTGCGTTTGTTGTTGTTTTTTTGGTAGCTGTGGTTGCTGTTCTTTCTCTTTCTCTGGCCGTTGCTCCTGAAGCTGTGATTTTGGCTGTAGCTGGGTGTGTGATTGCTTCTTCTTCATCGACTCCGCCCCCTTCGACCCCGACGACGGCAAAAAACTATTCGAACTCACTTCCGTCAACGGCGTCGCCAACCCCGCCTCCCCATTCGTCGCCGTCCTCTTCCTCTTCAAGAACGCAAACGTCGGCTTCCTTGTCCTCGCCGGCGGCGGCGTCAACTGCAACGTCGACGGAGGAGGAGATGAGGGAGGCGTCGACAACTCCCCATCGTCATCATCGTCATCATCATTCAGGACATCCTCTGAAAGAAAACAGATGGAATTGCGACGCGAGGGACTGGACAAGATGGCCGCGGAGGATTCGCGGATCGCGCACTCGAGATTATTTTCGCTGTCGCCGTTGTTATTCGTATCGTCATTGTCAGTGTTTGTAGTAACGGGATTGTCGCGATGGGGCTCGACGACGCGTCTTTTTTTCAGGGCGGGACGCGAGCCATCGTCCCAGAAGTGGCGGATGGGTTTGCTGTATGTTCGCATCATCAGACCCCTATTGTTGTCGAGCGTGTCAGTACGGTATTTAGGAACGAGCGCGTCGCGAGATTTTGGGACACGACGAGAAGGAGAGCGTAACGTACCTCTTGAACGAGTTGGTCACGGTGTAGGGGGTATCTCGCACGCTGACCATGAGTGCTGAGTGAAGTATTCAGACAATAATCATAGAAGAATACTCGATATAAAATGAATTGCGTGGAAGATGCGGGTGGGTGAAGATGTTGTTGTTGTTGTTCTGGTGAGAAAACCAATTTAAGGGAGATTTTGGGTTGGTTTGGTTTTGTAGTTTGGCTGCGGATCGCCGACGAGCGAAGCCTGTTTGAGAGCCCAACCACGACAGAGAAACTGGGATACTGTAATCACTGTACTGAAGCTGATTCAACTGATGAAGATGATGAAGATGAAGACGAATACGCGATCAGTTATAGAAATAAAGCCAATGACCAGTGGCGGATTTGTTCTCGTCGCTTCTGCTGCCTGCAAGGATAAGATAGTTGCTTGTCGACGCCCGCCGCGTGGGACTTTTGCTTCTTCTTCACGCTCTTTGTCTCAGCATCGAGATCATCCCAGCAGCTAATCACATTCTCCACAGCTGTCAATCCTACAAAGTACAGTATCGTGAAGACCAGGCTGCGAAGTAAGCAGAGTACTAGCTTGCTAATGAGCTCTCCTTCGTTGGCCACTGAGATACAGTAAAGAGGCAAGATGCATGCATGGCAGAGTCATCATGTGGCCGCCCTGGCTCTGGCTATCCCCGGCCCTACTACAGTATTGTACAGAATTTACAGTCCTGACCAGCCACTGCACTTGATTCCGTGCCTTGCCTTGCCTTGCATACTCCGTACGCTGCCACAGCAGGCATCAAGAAGAGATGATGATAGGGATTGAAGCCGCCAGCCTGATCACGGAAGTCTTGAAGGTCACACCACGATCAGATCAACTGCTAATCATCTCTGCCTTGAGAAAAGACTCGAGTCGAAGGTGCCAGAATCGAGTACTGTACGCGCAATTAACTGACATAGATCCCTGCACTCACAAACCTGCCCTTTCAATGCCGTGATTGTGATTGTCGAATGAAAAGCCATAACTCCCAATCCCAATCAGAATAATGATGACCTGACAAGACAGGAGAATGTGTTGGCACATGATACTCCCCTCTCCTCTACAAGCCCTCCACGTCGAATCCCAAGCTCGAAAAACTTGACTTGTCCCCTCCGTAGGACGAGCCAGTCAGCATCGCAGCCTTGGGAGAAAAACTCTTCATGATGTGGTACCTGTACGCTATAATAACCCGCTTTGAACCAATGATCTCGCGTCGTTGGTTTAGATGCCTGTCACGACAAGTTAGTTATTAACTCCGTTGACGTTGACGGGGGGAAGTGGGCGGCTGCGTTGGAGTGGTTATCAGCGTCTTGTCCTGGGTTGTGTCGGGGATCATCCGTCCCTTGACTACTGTAACTATGGCTTAAGCCTTATGATGGCGAAAATCGGGTGCCCTGGAAGGTTGTGACGGGTAAGCAGGTTTGAATTGTCGTTCCTTGATATTCCTACCTGGTGAGAGGGAGACTGGTTTCGTTGATCTACAGAATTTGAGCTCATGATGAGGACGAGTATTTACGTGTTGTTGGACAGACACAGCTGTTGCTCGCACAATCTAACAGAGATGTTAGACGGAGCAATATTGGCGAGGTGATACAGATCAAACGGGCTGTCTGTGTCCCTTAGACTCAGTCCCTCGAAAGATCACTGTCTGAGATGATCCTATTACTCACTGACTGGTTGGTGAAAGTCACTGTGATCTTGTATCACTTACCGCCGCCCTCCAAGAAAGGAACAGGACAATGCAAACGGACGAACTGATGGCTTATTGCGAGTTCTGCTCGTTCATGCCATGCGGGGGTATTGATCAGAATCCTTGCAAGAAAGAGCTGAAAATACTAACGGCTCGCCACGGTAGGATCGCTGGAGGATTCCAAGAGACACTCAGCTACTCCTGATACCTGGAGGGAGGTCCGAGTCCCTGTTCGGAGAATTTAAGGGCAGGAAGTGTTGGGTTTGTGCCTGGGCCAGTAACTCTGTGAAAGATACGGAGTACTGGACTGTGGTAGGCAGTGGAACAGGTCTCTTGAGAAGAGGAAGAGCTGGAGATGCGTTCTCTTATTCTTGAGGCATTGCCGTCAGACACACAACTAGGAGCAGGAGTAGTTGCGATGAATAGAACGATATTCTGGGTATTTGTGATTCCAACAGATATGAAGGTAAAAAAAAGAACAAGGCAACTGCTAAGCCATCCAGCTGCTCCGTGTTGGAGGATCAATTACGAGCTGAATGCGCTCCTGCGATCCGTAAGCCCGCAGCGCACCCAGGCTGTTTCTCGCCGTGACTCACGATCATCTCAGCTTCTCTTTTCATTCATCATCTTCATCATCATCTCCATCACCATCTCACCAGCGAAAGACAGACCATCCATCGCCCCGACGCGACTGCTGCGACCCCCGTCGTTCTCCCGCTATCGCGCAAAGTCTAAATTTCTCATCTTCGCACACATCTTCTTCCGCGACCTTTTTCTCTATCTTCTCATCGCAAATCCGCGTCCGAAATCCAGATAAAAACACTCACTCTCCCACCCAGACTCGTTTACTCACAGTTTCTCTTTTCATTTCATCAGTTTGTACACCAATCTCGCTGCCATGTCCAACACCGATCTTGCGAAGAGAAAGCGGCCTAGTAAGTGCTCAACGATGTTTCATTTTTTTTTGTGCAGCCCCAATTGGACGAGACCAAAACCCCCTCCCTCGCAGAGACCCTGTTGCGAAATCCCACAGCTGCGACTGGAATTTGTCTGCGTGGTGTCCATTGGGCAGACAGGCGCAAGTTTTTGTGTTTGTCGCTGTTGACTTTTTCGAGAAACGAGCATTTGATGATTGATCGGCCCCTGTATGGTCCGTTCATCGATCGCGGGGCTTTTTTTCTTTGTCGCTTTTCTTCATCTTCATCCTCCTTCACCAACACGAGATCCATCGCTTCATCCTACCCGTTTTCCCCGTGTCGAAGATGTTCCCCATATCCACCGAAGAATTCGCTGCTAATCACAGAATGTCGCTCAACCGTCCAGGGACCCAGTCCTGCCCGCCTCCTGAACTGCCCCAGCTCGTCGCGGAGCAGCACGTCCCCATCCCCTCGCACGATAAAGATACCAAACGGCTGATCGTGGTGCTGTCCAATGCGAGTCTGGAGACGTACAAGGCTGGTGGTGGCAAGGGATCGAATGGCAGAGATGAAAAGTACTCGTTACTGAACAGTGATGAGCATATTGGAGTCATGAGGAAGATGGGGAGGGATATCAGCGAGGCGAGACCGGATATCACACATCAGGTTTGCACT
Organism: Aphanoascus verrucosus; assembly: GCA_014839905.1. Classification (NCBI taxonomy): domain Eukaryota; kingdom Fungi; phylum Ascomycota; class Eurotiomycetes; order Onygenales; family Onygenaceae; genus Aphanoascus; species Aphanoascus verrucosus. The sequence continues at coordinate 66,644 of JACRYM010000035.1, read as the reverse complement.
TTTCTCAGTCCTCCTCGTCTATTGCTACCCTCTTGATGCTTGGTTGGTCTAGCGTGAATGCTTATCATGGACTGTTGGGGGTTGTTCGCATGCAAACAGTGTCTTCTCACCCTCCTCGACTCCCCCATCAACAAAGCCGGCAAACTCCAAATCTACATCCACACCGCCAAAGGCGTCCTGATCGAAGTCAGCCCCACCGTCCGCATCCCACGCACCTTCAAACGCTTCGCCGGCCTGATGGTCCAACTCCTGCACCGCCTCTCCATCCGCTCCACCAACTCGCAAGAAAAGCTGCTCAAAGTCATCAAGAACCCGATCACCGACCACCTCCCGCCCAACTGCCGTAAAGTCACGCTCAGCTTCGATGCGCCCGTTGTGCGCGTCAACGATTACATTCGCACGCTGGGTCCCAAGGAAAGTATCTGCGTGTTTGTGGGCGCCATGGCCAAGGGCCGTGATGACTTTGCGGATGCGTTCAAGGATGATACGATCAGTATCAGCAATTTCAGCCTCAGTGCGAGTGTGGCGTGTAGCAAGTTCTGTCATGCGGCTGAGGATGCGTGGGGTATCGTGTGACGGTACTCTGAGATGACAGCAGCATCGGTATCTTGTTTACGCCTCTTTTTTGGATTACTAACGACACGACGGAAGACGATTTTTTATCTATTACACCCCCCACTTACAGCAAGGTTCCCGAGGATACAAACGACCGAAGGAATACAACACCAACTTTCTCACCAAAAGCCATATATAATACCAACCCGCCTCTCTCTCTATACCTCTATTTTCTTATTCTTATTCTTATTCTCGATCGAAACTCGTCATGCCCATTCACCTACCTTACCTATTACAAAAAAATCCGGATTGGTTTACATCTGGGATTCTTGTTATGGGGAAGTAAGGGCATGAAGAACCACCACACCAGCCAAACGCCGCCCCGTTTTTGTTTTTTGTTGAAACGAAAAAACGAAAAGACCTTTTGGTAGCAAAGAGAGGAATCGGGCTCACGATCATAACATCACGGCCTTGAGATCTCGAATGGAATGGTTTGGTTTGGCTGGTTCTTGTTTCTGAATTCTGAATTCTGAATACTTTTCGGTTACGATTGGGAGATGAGAGGATGGAGCAGCAGCAACAAACTAAATGAAATGCGAACAAGGATACCGATACAAAACCTGCTGGACAAAAAGTATGATGTTCCGTGATGCTGGCGCTGGGATCTTTGCTCTCTTTTCTCTCTTTGTCTTCTTTCTTTATATTATAACTCGTGTCTAATTATTTCCATTTTTTCTCTTTTCTTCGTCTTTCAATTGTCAAACTGCACTGAAGTAAAGAAAAAAGATTGGGATCAGGCTGTTTTTACAGTACTGTACAACCTAAACACGGGGCGATTCAACAGCCTCTCCCCTCCCTCTCGGCGAGGGATCGTGTTCTTTCTTTATTTCTGCGCTTCGTGCAGCGTCTCTTGTTTGTATTGATGCTCATATTCGTCGTTCTTCGTTCGTTTGTTTGTTTTGCATTTCCGGGCGTTTTATCGAGTTGGGCCACACTCTTCTACAGTTCGGTTCGGTTCAGTTCCAGGGTGTGTGCTGCATTGGTGTGTTGGGTAGGTGTAGGAGTAGCGGGTGGTCGGTACTTCAACGTACTGCCGCTTTTTACTCCGTACGGGTCTACTGTTCTCTTTTTCTAGGGTTGATGTTGATAGAGGTTCGGTACATACAGAAATACCCTCGTTGAGGAATAAAACTCCCCTCTAATAACTACCACCATTTCGAAAACAGATGGAAGCCCAGTGGGATTTCAAATGACTGTATTAAGGAAAATACTGACTTTCTGTGGCCTCTACCTAATGTCTCGGGATACTCAAATGTCAAGAATAGCCTAACGCTACAACAATGATGGAGAGAGAGAGAGATCAATGATTACCTTAAGTCAAAGCACGCTTCCGTCCCACTTGCCTCTCCCACGCCGGCATCGCCCACTTCACCACATACTCCGACTCCAAGAGCTGTTTCGCCGTCGGTCTTTGCGCCGGTTCAAACGTCATCATCGATCTCAACATCTCCTCCAGCGCCCTGAACTCGCCCCGCGCAACATCCCACTGACACGTCTCCGGCGTCTCACCCCGGCCCATGTCCCACATCCGCCGCCGCAGACGGCGGAATTCAGGCGTGCTGATACGCTGAAAATTGGAGATCCATGCTGAACCATCTGTGTTGAAGAATTCAGAGCGATTCGCCCACGCAGTCCACCATCGTGCAGGCATCATATTATTATCAGCACCACCCAGTGTGTTGACCATCTCAGCAATGATGTCGTCCGGGTCCCATGCGAAGGTTTCAAATAAGGGGCGTTCCCCCACAACTTCATACAGGACAACGCCTAGTGTCCAGATGTCCGCCGCTTGGGGGATCGTGAGGGGTTCGTTGAAAAATTCTTCCCGGTGGAGCATACAGGGCTGGCGTGTGTAGAGTCGGAGATGGCGTTGGCGTCTGTGATGGTGCAGCGAGAAAGGAGGTTCCATAGTCTGAGATGAGGATGTCGGGATCGGTCATTGAGTTCGCGGGCATTCTCCAAATCATGGAATGAATGGCGCGGGGCGGTGCGTGTGGTGCGGCCGGCTTGCCGTCAAGTCGCCGGACGGGGACTTGGTATGGCGTGCCGTGGTGCGCGTATAGTTCGGCTGTGCTGAGGTGGTCGAAGCTGGGGGCGCGAAGGAGAAGGTTCTGCAGGTGGAGATCTATGTATCTTCATTGATCTTGGAGAACATTCCGTCGTAGGGATCAAGCGTGTATGTATATGACATACCTCCATGGCATACATCATTTGCATGCAAATAAGCCACACCCATCATGAGCTGTGCGGCCAGCGATCGGGCGGCATCAGGGGGAAACATAAAGTTTGTACTGTTTTCCTTAGAACTTGCTACGCTGCAACCCGTAGGAACTCCAACCAAGCACTGGTGATGTCCATTCGGGCCATCAAATGAGAACTGGTGCAACAGCGTGGGTATAAATTGCTTTCCGGGACAGTTCAGGTTGCTTTTTGAGAGTAACTGGAGAATTTTACTCTTCTGTGTCTCCTCCTGTGAAGAAGACGCTCCGGCAACCAGTATCTTCAGTGATACATAGCGCTGCAGCTGTTGGTCACGGGCAAGCCAGATGGTGGAATAGCCACCAGAACCCAGCTTGTGAACGACAGTGTAGCGGCCATCGCAGAAGGTGTCGCCAATGAGGGTTGGATGGTAACCGCCGGATCCGACTCTGGGTGATAGAGTGCTTCTGTTTCTGACTCAGTCGTGGTACTAAAACACGAATATCGATGTCCTGGCGGTGAGAGGAGTTGGGGCCCCTGCGACGTCAGGGACTGTTTCTTTTTGTATTGGTAGCGCTGCTGAAAAATGGCAAGCTGAGAAAATAGAGGTCTGAGAGAGCCGAGGGGAGTGATAAGCCTCCAGCCAACACTCATCGTCTGGTGTGTGTGATCGAGGAAACCGAAGCTTCATGCTGTTGATGCTGATCGAGGCATCAATAATGCGATGTGATGCATTCGGGCGTTCAAATACAGCATTGAGCTCAGTCATATGTAATCTATGCGGGACGGCGGCGGCCCGGACCTCTAGGCTCTGAAAGATGAGTAGTATAATAGCTACAGTAGACCTAACCATCATGATAAATCGACGTATGGTGTAAGTACAGTAAGCATTGGTGGCGGCATGACTGAAGCGAATGCATCGTCACCTCAAGCGAGCGCCATCATAGCAAGCTTGCCGTTGTAGTCACAGCAAGCGATCCATAAGGGCCTTTTGCTTCCAGAAAGAAGTTTCACTTTGGTGCTATGGAAAGGTCATCCTGGGTTTGACGGAAACTGGACTAATCTGGTCGCGAAGTTCTTTGTAGCTGTTGAACCAGCGTGCCATCACTGATCAGTTAACAAGGGAATCCGTACCAGTCAGACCCAAGGGGTGTGTATCTACGGAGTATGCGCTCTCGATAAATCAATCAATGGGTTCTCTTTGTCAATTGTCAAATCGTTGTCTGTCTAACTGGGGATGGATTCAATCACGACCAGGCGATAAATAGTTTACTATCCTGTACGGTACGATCAATGGAGCAATGAATAAGTTAATGTCCAGAGGAACAGGGACGACATAACACGTCGCCATCCTCAATCCCAGCTACGAGAATCATCCCCCCAATGTCTTGTCCTGTGTCGTTGCGAAGATGAGTGGGAAGTCCGTCTGCATGAGCACCCAACTATGGAGATGCATGCATTGGGCATTATCTCTTGGGTCGTGGTCCACGTCTGCATTGCTTCACTTTTTCTCTTCTCTCCACGTCCTTGACCCCCGTCAGTCCGTCCGTCGATCTGTTAGAGGGTTGTCTTCTGGAACCATACGGTAGAAGTCTTTGGGGGGTTTGATGGGGCATCCATTGACGGCAGACGAGTGTGTTTTGGGGCGTGATTGGTGACTTGGTGGATGATGCAGGGAGAGCGTGGACTACTCGCCTCATCCATTGAGTGACGGTCAATTATTGCGGTTGCGGTCGGGGTGAAATGTCACTACTAGGGGGCAGGGGGGGAAAATGTTAATTCTGTACTTTGAGAATCGACCGTGCCAAGCATTACACAAAAGCCTACTTCAACGCCATACCTAGTTAGGAGGATACTGTGGCCGACCACCAAGAGTTCACTCACACAGCCACGGTAACCGTCTTGAAAGTAAACTAAGTGGCTCGCTGTGGCTAGTGCACCTTCGTCCAAAATACCCTCTCAGATTATCTGATCTAGCTGCTTCATAATGGTGTTTAAACGCGTCCAACTTTTGCGTCTCGCGTTTTTGCTCTCTCGTCTTCTGCTCCTTCTTTCAAAGATTCCGAAATGCGTGTGGTAGCTGATAGCGCGTGGCGTGTAAGGAGAGACGAATTGGGCTCGCTTGAATTCGCTCATGTTTTGTGCGTTGCGTCTTGTAAATGATAAGATAAGAGTATGGTTACTAATCAGTAGCAATGGCGGCATGAGAACCAAAGTTCAGCTTGCGGCGCACTAGGATGCCAAGCCCTCTGGCAGAAGTACCGCGCTAACATTTTCCCCCCCTACACTTCTGTATGGAGTATCATCACGGTCATTCTCCAGATTACAGTGGCAGAAGGTGGTGCTCAATGTGCTTCGTCTGTCTGAGATGAGATGGCTGGTTTGATAGAGAAGAGCCGACTCACCGCTCCCTCCACCGACTTCCTGGCCACCGCTATCTCTATCTCCAGCATGGAGTCCCACCATCACCATCTGTGATCCCAGCCATCAATCGCCACGGCCACTGCTCCAGAAACCGACGAAAGAGTCAATCCGTCAGGCACAAACGGATCCGAAACCACCGCCTCTGATTCGCGCGGCTGTCAACTGTGACTACAGTGCTCAACCCAACAGTTGAAACAAACCACCTCGTCCTTCCACTGAACCATCTCCCCTCATGCAGGAGCGTCTAACGGCCACTTCATATACAGACTGGATGTGCTTGGAGAAGACAGGCAGGGGGCGATCCAGCCACCCGCTTCCCATAGGACCACCCACTTCACTGCATCTCCATCCCGATGCATGGATAACTTCAGACGACAGGCGGAAACGACAAAGTGATGCGGTGTTTAGGTCCACACCTAAAATACATGTCAAGATGCTGATGCCGATGCCGATGCTCTGTTGAAACATACAGTATGAGGGTCTAGTCCAGTCCATCTGGCTGGACCCAACGCAACGGGCTCTTTCTTTGCCTGCCCTACCGATGCGATACTGGTGGTGATGCTGAAATGCTGCCCCGTGGACCCAGCGAACGAACGGTGATGCTGCAACGGATGGCGGCCCGCCGCGCTTTGCTTTCAGGACAAGAATGATGCTGCATTTACCCGGGTATAATTCCTGGGCCTCGTGCCCGTTTTCCGTTTCTTTTCTTTCTTTTCTCTTCTTTTCTCTTATTAAAGGATTTTTGGTCCTTTAGATTTCTGGGTTCTTCAAGGTGTGGTACAGTACATACAAACGTGCTTGCTTTATAGACGGGCACGGTACTGTACACGCAGACATCTGAAGGAGTACTATATTTGTTTATATTACTTTTACTTCTTCTGATAATACTCCGGTTTAATTCTTTGCTTCTTGTTATAATTCCGGACGATTTCACGGTCGTCGAATACATACCCGTGTTACTCAGACCCGTCTCCCGCGATATCAGATAGAAACCACCGCACGGCCGGTCGCGTGAACAACTTCCTCCATAGACGTCATCCTTTCGACAGTGTACTCACGATGCCTGTTTCACATCTCACCCTCACGGTGTCCAACCTGCCCCAGTCGACATCGTTCTTCCTCTCCTGCCTGCAGCCATTGGGATATAAATTCATCGGCCGCCATGAGAACAGCATTGGATTCGGTGCCGAGCCGGGAAAGCCCGCCGATTTCTGGATAGCCGAAGAACGACCAGGGTAGGTTCACTTACCTAATCACTCTGGTTTTCCGGGTTTGCTGATTTGATATGTGTAGTGTCCCCGCGGGCGCTGCTCACATTGCCTTCCCAGCTCCATCGCGCGAAGCGGTCGGTTCGTTCTTCATTGCCGCTCTCAAGTCCGGGGGTAAGATCCACGGCGAGCCATGCTTGCGAGATGCGGATCAGGGATACTACAGCGCTGCGGTCATTGATTTTGACGGAAACAGTATCGAGGCTGTGCATCGGTTTGCCGACTGCAAGGACCACGACAGGGCGTTGACTGTGGTTGAGAATGGCTCGTACGTGTCTAGAGCAGTGTCTTCCAGAAGCAGGGCGCCCAAGTCCGAAGTTGGATCGGTCGCGCAGAAGAGTTCTGTGAGCATTGCGAGAACGGTGCCGCATATTGAGCAGCAGGCGCGCACGACGGTTTCGACGTCGAGACAGACGTCGATTCAGCCGTCGATGCAGTCACCGTCTATGCAGTCGTCGATGCATTCGTCGATGCATTCGTCCATGCCGACCCTGCAACGCTCGATGACTTCGCCCCAGCCCACCATGACGAAACCGACTGATAACCTGAGTGGTGCCAAAGCCGTCGTGGGCACCCTCCTCGGTGCCGCAGCCGGTGCAGCTATCGCGTTCGCCATGGTCAAGGGAGAATCGCAGTCGCAGACCGAGACCGCTCCACCACAGTACAGCGAGGGACCACTCGCGTACTCCAACGAGAAAGACCCGTCCGAATACCGAGCCCTCGAGGGCCCGCAGCGAACAATGTCCATGGACGATGGCATGTCCGCATACGCCCGCACGACATACTCCAAAAACCCGCGCGCCAGCACCATCTTCGAAGGCCTCGAGCAGTGCACCCAACTCCTCAGCAAAGCCGCCAGTCTCGCCGGCGCCAACCACCAACTACAACAACAAGCCCCCGAACCCCGCCGTGCCTCCAGCGGCAGCATCGTATACAGCGCCAACTCGCACGCCGACATGCCCATCCGCGCCATCGAGGGCATCCCACCGGACTACGACGACCGCGACGGCGCCGCCTCTGAATTCTCCTACTACAACAAGAACCCCAGCACCTTCATCAGCAGCTTCACGGAACGACCACGGCACCGGTTCGAAGAGGACCGTCGCAGCAGCTACTCCGGTTCAGGCCACAGCAGCGTCGTGTCCTCGTCGACGATCAAAGCGCCTAAATCGAGCCATACTAGCCGCCCACCCTCGGCACACCATTCGCATTCATCTCGCTCGATCGTCAGTGTGAACGACATGTACGAAAAACAACCCGGTTGCTCAGGTTCAGTCGCATCGTCACACGCCTCCTCCCAACGGCATCACCACCACCACTCCAACGGCTCAGTCTACTCCTCCACCCACTCCGCCCGCAACATCCCCCTGCCCAATGGTAGTGGTGGATCAATCGCCTCCTTCCAAACCTCCCCCTCCATCGCCAGCGCCCGCAGCACCAGCAAACGCAGTACTAGCTACCACGCCGGTTCCACGGCGTCAGGAGGCGCACGACACGTCCCGCTCCCACCATCCGTTTCGGGAAATAGCACGATATACATGGACGACCACCATTACGACGGTGACTCACACTCACATATCTCCACGCCCACAATCCTCCCCGACTCATCCAGTCGTGTATCTCGCAAATCATCTACCTCCCAACACCCCTCGCACGCATCTCGTCGGCGCTCAGGTTCCGAATCGGGATCACGCCGTGCGTCCGTGGTTAGCAGTGCGAAGAGCGCGAAGAGTAAATTCGATGAGCCGGTGTTGCCGAGTGATAGTGTGAGTCAGGTGGGGAGTAATGTGGCGTATTCGACGGCGTCGAGGAGGAGTGGGAGGAGTAAGAGATAAATAGGTATACTTATAAGGGAGAGGGAGGGGGAGGGGGAGGGGGAGTATGAGAGGGGAACATGGTGATATGCCGGGGAGGGTTTGATATTGGTGTTGGTGTTTGTTTGTGTTGCATTTTCCTGCGAATTGATACGTCTGGATCTGTTAATATTCATCGGAGAATGTGCAGCATCGTTGTGTTATTTGTATTTCTTTTCGTCCGGCATAGCAGTCTGGAGCAAGTGTCCATTTTCTTCACATTCTTCCATCTCGTCTGATCTAACATTTTACAGCCCCTTAAAGAGACTCACACACATACATAGAAACAACATTTGATAGAATTCACAATTTGGTAGTCCAATTATCTCACCACTGCACTGGACACTGATGTAAAAATGTATGCATTTATCCGCATCTGTATATCCATGTAGTAACTCAAACAACCCAAGCCGAAAGCGCGAACAAATAGCAATATGCAAAAAAGGCAAAGAAGCAAAACCGACTATGGATATGCCCATGTACTGTATGTATCTCATCACACCTGACAAGAAAGAACGAACGAACGACACGCACGCAAAACCCAAAGAAAGGAAAGCTGGGGTGACCACGTTGATGACAGAGAGAAACGAACTCCGAGATGTTCATGCCTGACCGGAATCCACCTCAACCAAACCGAACGAACCAAACCACGACAGCACGGCAGCGAACAGAACAACCGATAAGAATAAGTAGCTGTATCCAACCTGACTGACGACCTGAGGGACAGAGTGATAATAATGGGATCAAGCTGCATATATAAGATAAAATGCTCGTCATGTCGATTTCGTTCGTGAATGGGTTAAAAAGGGAGAAGAAAGGGGTAAACCACCACAAAGGAAAAGGGAAAATGGGTGGGTAGGCAGGAAGACGGGTTGAATCTAGAATGACTGCTCGCCGAAGAACCAAAACCAAAAGAGCCCGGGGACTCGTAGCAGTTTTGTCGGCCAGCACCAGAGTAGAAAATAACACCGACCACCATCACCACCACCACCCATTCCCAAGTCAATCAATACACCCGGTGTCGCGCATTAATTTATCAAGTTCCCAGGAAAGAAAAAGAAAATGCAACCACAAGCCGTTCGTTACAGAGTAGTTCAGTTCAGATTTATGCTGTCATGCTGGTCATGGTATGGTATGGTATGGTCATGCTTTGGTCATTTCGGCGCGCGCCCACCCTCTCCCCCCGCCCCCCAGTTCATCATCACTACATATTCATTCTCCCCTCCGGCTCCCGCTCAGATTGCGTATTTCCGAGTCCATTCACGAGCTGTGGCTTCGTACCGCGGGCGGTCGGTTTTGTACACGTGAGCGATCTCAGGGACCAAGGGGTCGTCGGGGTTGGGGTCGGTGAGCATTGAGCAGATGGAGAGTAGAACTATAACATATCATCAGCACGTGCAACAATCCTAATTAAGAATGTGAGTTGAGGTGAGGTGAGGTTACCTTTGGAGATGGTGAGAGCGGGACTCCATTGATCTCTCAGAATGTCAAGGCAGATGCTTCCGTTGGAGTTGATATTAGGGTGGTAGATGCGGGTGGTGAAGTTGACCTTGGGTGGCTTGAAGGGGTAGTCGGTGGGGAAATGAATGGCTAGGAAGAAAACGCCGCCGGAGTATGGGCTGTCACCCTGTAGGAAGATATCTGTCAGTCTATCATATCGACGCAACGTGGTGTGTGGCAAGAATCGATGCTGGTTACGGGAGGTCCAACGTACAGGTCCCATAATGGTAGCTTGCCAGTGAAACTAAAAAGGCACGGTTAGTCTCGAGCATCTCTATGAAACAAGGAATTGTCCGCGCTGGGTGGATCACGCTGCCGTGGTGATGGTGAAACACCTCCGACACGACACGCGACACTTAACCCAGAGCGTGGGGCGGGAAGTGCAAACGTACCAAATCATCGCCAACTGGGCCTGCAGAGCAGGAGGAGGGAGGGTCACTATATCAAACATCGTCGTCAGCACACCATTCAATCTTTTGAGTATATCCTCATCGGCCAGCCTCGTGATGATCATTGTTGTAGGCAGCAGACTGATACTGATATGCCCCGCAGGTGGGGGTTTCGCTGCCAGCCCAAGGCACAACCCAACGAAAAATGAAATCAACTCACCGCCCGAGATCTGAGAGTTCCTTGTTGATTCGCTTAAGAGCCATCTGGAAGGATGTGTGTGTGTATATAGAGAAAGGGAAAAAAGAACGCGAGAGAGAGCGTCGAGCGGGTTTTGAGGGCGTGTGTGTGTTCTCTGGGTTCAGGTGGTGGTTGTTGATCAAAGATGGTTCGTTCTGTTCAGGGATCAAGAGGGGCAGCGTTAGCAAGTGGTCAACAAGAAGAAGAACAGCCAGAGCGAGAGAAAGAGCAGCGTGTTAAATAGACACAGCAGCTGAGGTTGAAAATACTCACAGACAGTATATGGCAGCGGGTGACAAGAGGCAAAGAAAGCGAAGAAGAGTGATAGAAAGAGTCGACTTGCCAGGCGAGTGAAAGGCGGGCGGTGGAAGTGGGAAAGAATTCGAAAGAAAGGGAAAACACGGGTCAGAACGCCGTATCAGCCTTGTATTGCGGCTGAGTCATTGCCCCTCACTGCGGGGGGCGGCGCGTATTTACTATACTAGTGGTACGCTATACCAGTTTTTACAGGACAAAAGTCGGCCCGAGACCCCGCCGCTGCTTCGCCACAGCTGACCAATTTCATTGATAAGATAAGGGTTCTACGGCGGACAGTTAATACCACTTTAACACTGCCCTGAAGTAAATGATGCGATCTTTGACTTCCTTTTGCTCATCTGGACGTAAATTCGCTTGCACTGTTGAGTGTATGATACCAGTATCTCTCAGTGACCAGTGCAGCAGGCTGACAGAGTAAGAGATACAATACGATACGAGCACTGCTAATTATAGACAGGCGCTTCCGTTGTCCGCCGTGATTCGTGTTTCGCTAGCCGCCTGTCCGTCATTGTTGGGGTCCCTGACGGATTCCGCATGTCAAAGCGGAGGGAAAGGCTGCCTGAGACAACGGTTGGTTGCTTTGCTGGATAGACAAAGGGCACGAACATGATTGCTTTGTGATATCCTGCCAGTTCATCATGAAGAGTGTAAAACGGAGCTCTCAATTCTATATGCCGTTCCTAGATCCCACATATATGCAGCAAATATTACAAACAGTTGACAGTTCACTGTCTAGCAAAAGGCCTGAACACCAGTAATGGCTCTTCCAAGAATCAAACCTAAGAATCATCAGTATCGCATTTTGTTCCAGGATAGGGAGCTGAGAGGTCTTACTGTGGATATCACTCTGTCCCTCATACGTCTGTGCCACAAACAAATTGGCAACATGCCGACCAATATGATACTCATCGCTGGCAGCATTGCCACCAAAGATCTCCTGCAGCCTATCATCAAAGTCAGCATCAACGTTCTCCATCACTGTCGCCGCGGGAACGAGCGAGATCAAGCCCAACTTACACTCTCGCACCCACAAGCGCCCTATCGCAATTCTGTCGCTTAATCATCGAAATCATCTCCGGCGTACACTTGCCCTCATCCTTCAATCTCGCGACCTGCACCGCCGCCAACGTCCCATACGCCGCATCCGTCGCCGCATCCGCAAACTTCTTCTGGATCAATTGGTACTTGGCCAACGGGTTCCCCTTGAACTGCTTACGCTCCAGGGCATACGTCCTCGCGCGATCAATGCAGTCTTCCAACGCACCCATGGTGCCAAAGGCGATACCCAATCTCGCGCTGTTCAGACATGTAAAGGGGCCCACGAGCCCTTCGACGTCGGGGAGCATGTTTTCTTCAGGGACGGGACAGTTGTCCATCTGAATCATACCCGTGATCGAGGCGCGGAGGGCAGTTTTGTTCTTGATCGCGGGAGTCTCGAGCGTGCCGGTGGGACATTGGTCGCGCTGGATGATGAAACCCTTGATTTTACCGGTAGATTCTAGCTTGGCCCAGACCAGGAGCAGATCGGAGATGGGGGAGTTGGTAATCCAGGTCTTCGAACCGGTAAGAGAGTAGTACCCCTTCTTCGTAGGATGCGGTCGTGCAACCGTCTCCATAGATCCAGGATCAGACCCATGATTCGGCTCCGTGAGACCAAAACACCCGATCAATTTACCCTTAGCTAGGCCCGGTAGGTACTTTTCCTTTTGCTCCTTTGTACCAAATTCATGAATCCCAGTCATCGCGAGCGAACTCTGCACGGACATGCCAGATCGGAAACCGGAATCAACACGCTCCACTTCCTTAGTGATCAGCCCCGATGCGACGGTGCTCACACCAGCACAGCCGTATCCGTCAATCGTAGCTCCAAGAAGCCCCAGCTCGCCCATCTCCTGAAGCATCGTCTTATCATAATCCTCATTCCGGTACGCCTCTAGATCATGCCAATACACCGTTAACCATATTCTCCCCTCCCTTTTCCTATCCCAGAATCGTTCAGTACTGTACTGTACATACCTAACACCCTCGGCATCAACCGTTCCTGACAATACTGTCTCGCCGTCTCCGCAATCGCCAATTCTTCAGACGTATACAGATTCGACGCATTGAGGGGATCTTGCCAGTCGAACCGAGCCGCGGCGGAGGAAGATAAGGCGCAGCGTTTCGTCACAGTGCTCGTGGCCGCTTTGGTGGCGGTGAGGGCGCTGCGCGCGGTGTGTCGGAGGATGGAGGTGTTCATTGTGAGTGAGAGATATGGAATGAGAGCTGCAATTCAGATAGTCAGCCCTGATCCGATCCAGGTGGTCAATGGGGGAGTTCGCATACAGAGAGCGTCGTGAATTACTAGTTCGTTCGTGGGCCAGTAACGATTCCTCCACTGATCGAATGCTTCAAACCAATTCCTCAAAGATCTAAACCTGACAATCGATCACCTACGTCTGAACGGGCACTTGGTTCCTGTTTAAGAGCAGTTGACGGGAGCTTAACCAGCATCGTCGACGCTGCCGCGGAAGTGGTCCGTATTATTCGGGTAATTTTGATTACCACGGCGTAATATCGAGGTAATTTACGACATCATCGGCACTTCAGTTCTAGATCACTGATCAAGTACGCAAGGGGGAATGAAAGCTGATATGGGCAAGATCTATCATTCTGGAAAGCGAATCTGGAATTCCGATCACTCATTTGACAATTGAATCTTTGAAATCATGTCGAGTAGGCTCTTGTCAATCCAGTGTCCGGCAGTACCTCATTGAGATCGGTGTAATGCGCCGGTAACGTGGACTTCCACCGAGCATCCACACTCGGGACCGCAGTGGATCAGCAGCGAGGACGACAATCAGCACTACAGCACGCAGCTCGTTACTCAGACACACTGGCAACGATGGTTCCGTTCAAAAGACCATCATCGTTCGGCCCGCCAAACTAAGTACAGTACATCTCACGACCATTCCCACCTCCTGAACCGAATTCCATCTTGTCACAGCCGACTCCCATTCCTCTCACCAGCATGCACAAAATACCATCTCACACCCAACATCTCAACCCATCCCTCCCCACACTCCAACCCCAAATCCCTCGCCGTCCCCAACATCCGTCCCATCCTCTCCTCTGTATCCACCGCAACACATATACTCACCAACCCCTCTCTCATCCCCCCTTGACCAGCCACAAACCCCATCCGCGCATTCGTAAACTGCAAATACTCCCCCCTCCTCGTCCTCGTTCTAGGAACGCCGAAGATATCTTCCCACTGCTGCAATGCAGCGTTTGTATTTGCGTCGTCGGGCGCGAGACGGCAGATGGCATTGACGAGTTGGAGGTGTGAGCAGCGTTTCATGACGGCGGAGTAGGCTAGGTAGTCGGGGCCGCAGGGGTGCCAGGGGGAGAAGGGGGATGTTAATGGTTCGGGGTTGGAGGGGGTTGGGTGGTGGGAGTCGAGTTCGGGCATCATGCCGCCTTTTTCATCCATCATTGGGATGGGTTGATCAGCTATGTGTGGCAAAAGTGAGTTAGGCAAAAGCGGTGTTATTGTACTATACCTTTGATCCCCTTTGGATGATATTGAATGCAAACACTCTCGGGTCCTGCGTGGCTGAAGATCACTTTACTCAGCCCTCTTGACTCGATGTATGCACGTCGCTTCTCGGCGTCGAGAGTCTGCATGATGATCATGTAACCGCCATCGCCGCGCTTGGATAAGAGACGACCTGCAGTCGTGCCAGGTTTCGTTGGTGAAACGACCTGTTGGCCCGTAAGCATAGAACACGGTATCAATTTGATGGTAGCGTACCTCAATGACGTCGCCACCAATCGCAACTGATCGTACATCAGCAGTTGGTATCCCCCTCCAACGATCCAGACTTGATATTAAGAATCATCAAGGGGTATAAACTACTCACCCAAGAAATTCTTCAAACCCCATGTTGCTACCAGAGGATCAACATACACGACCTCTGTCTCCAAGACCTTAGTCTTTGATAAACATCAGCAAGCCGAACATGCAGATGACTCCGCGACGACAAGCGAGTCATTCCATACCAGTAACTGCTCGGCGCGATCAAGGTCCTCCGCAACGAGTGCTATCTGCCGGAGCCGCGTCGGCGCCGGCGGAAGTGGTTGGGTATCAGAACGTGCCATTATGTGTGCTTAAAAATGAGATTTCCAATGTCATTTGAAATCTTCGATCTTTTCGGGGTATATATCTGTAGATATCAACAAAAAAGAGGTATACCTAAACGGTCAAGTTGATTAATCATCTTGACCAGCTTCAAGTTCCGAGTACACTTGTTACCCGGGACGGAGTGGCGTGGATCCTCGGTACGAAGCTAGCTTCCGCAGCCGGGACATCCATAACTGTGGTATCAAAAGCTCCGCGTGAGATAGTAAGAATCGACATTGCGTTTCAATGTACGTATTTCCACAAGGTATCCCGTCAGAATCTAGAGAACTGACTGACGAGAACCAGGGCTTGCCTTGTCCAGTTCACCATCAGTTGTGTCGGTGGGTGGTGAATGAACGTCTTGCTCAACGAGTCAATGCGGGGACTATGGTAGAGTTGATGCCCTTTCCTGCGTTCGGTAGCCGACCATGTTCAATCAAGCAGCAATGAGTTTCAGTGCCCTCAGCTTTCATCCGCGGTACATACATCGTGTGTGGTCAAACCGCGTTGAAAATCAACACACTCCCTGAATGGATCCCTGATGCGGCTCCGCTTTTTATGGTGTAAAATGGCGCTAATCCCAAACAGGCAAGATTGAATCGCGGTCGAGCTTCGCGCGCCTTCGCGTCATCCATCGTTCAACTCTCCCATCAGTCGTGTTTTCAGAAATTCAATTGCTTCAACAATAACGCAACAGCGCGGTTTTCAACGTTCTTGATTAATCAATTGACCATCAAGCTCTTGATCATTGGATACGTATCTCGAATTAAACAGAAAGCTATTGCGGCAGAGAAGACGACGCGCGAATCACACACACCATGGGTATAAAACGTACGTTTTCATTATTTATCACGGCGTGTGTACTCGAAAAGGAAATTCTGTGCTGACATTAAGCTAGATCTATATCAAATAATATCCGAAAATGCGCCGGACGCAATCAAAGTGGGCGAGATCAAGAACCAGTTTGGGAGGAAGGTTGCCATAGTACGTCTCTTCCATTCTCTCACGGTGTCTAGTGTTCTGTATACTGACCAGCTCGATAGGATGCGTACGTACAGCACCCATCCCTCACACCCCGACCTATAACACACTGCTAAAAACCTGGTGTATAGCTCCATGAGCATCTACAGCTTCCTCATCGCCGTCCGCTCCGACGGCCAACAACTCACCAACGAAACCGGCGAAACCACCTCCCACCTCATGGGCCTCTTCTACCGCACCTTACGCATCGTCGACAACGGCATCAAACCCCTCTACGTCTTCGACGGCGCGCCTCCCAAACTCAAATCCGGCGAACTCGCCAAGCGCGTCGCGCGCAAACAAGAAGCAGCGGAACAGCACGAGGAAGCGAAAGAGACAGGCACAGCCGAAGATGTGGAGAAGTTCTCGAGACGCACGGTGCGCGTGACGAGAGAGCATAATGAGGAGTGTAAGAAGTTGTTACGGTTGATGGGGATACCGTACATCACGGCGCCGACGGAGGCGGAGGCGCAGTGTGCGGTGCTGGCGAAGGCGGGGAAGGTGTATGCGGCGGCGTCGGAGGATATGGATACATTGTGTTTTGATTCGCCGATATTGTTGAGGCATCTGACGTTTAGTGAGCAGCGGAAGGAGCCGATTCAGGAGATTCATTTGGCCAAGGTGTTGGAAGGGTTGGATATGGATCGGAAGCAGGTATTCAACCCTTCATATCATACTATATCCCCCTTTCACGGATACATGCTGATGGTGCACTGCACTGATGATAGTTCGTCGACCTCTGCATCCTCCTCGGCTGCGACTACCTCGACCCCATCCCCAAAGTCGGCCCCAACACCGCCCTCCGACTGATCCGCGAACACGGCAGTCTCGAAAAATTCGTCGAATCCCTCTCCTCCGAATCCAAACCAAAATACACCATCCCCGAAGACTGGCCCTACAAACAAGCCCGCGACCTCTTCTTCGACCCCGACGTGCGCTCCGCCGACGATCCAGAATGCGATTTTAAATGGGAAGCACCGGACGTCGAGGGACTGGTGGAGTATCTAGTGGAGGGAAAAGGATTCAGTGAGGATCGGGTGCGCAGTGGTGCGGCGAGGTTGCAGAAGAATCTGAAGACGGCGCAGCAGTCGCGGCTGGAAGGGTTTTTTAAGCCCGTGGCGAAGACGGAGACGGAAAAGGCGAGTTTGAAGAGGAAGCATGAGGAGAAGCTGGAGGCGGCGAAGAAGAAGAAGAAGGAGGAGGCGAAGGCGAAGAGGGAGATGAAGGCGAAGCCAAGGGGGACGGCGTAGAGTAGTCGGATGGCGGTTTATGGTTTCTACGTGTATTATTTACATTTTTGCTCCTGGATAGGGGGTTCTTTGGGAGATGTTGAAATGCATGGAAATGGACCAAGTGGTTCTGGACAGTGCAACGGTCGCTGCGATCTGGTTAGAAGGATCAAAACGCTGTTACAAAGTTCCTAATATCATTCATCAAAAGAATCTGGATCGTTAAGGCAACATAGGATCCCACAACCCGTTTTCATACTCCTATCTCGTCTCGATATCAGATTCAGGGGCACAAGGCATCGGCCGTTGGAAGCTTCGGACCAGAACCAACGAGTTGATTCTACAACACGATGTACTGTAAATTCCTCCTAGAACAAAGACAAACAATCAACAAGATATAGTATTCTCTTCATACTCCCTCAGACCCGTCCGTTTACTTCCTACCTCCCTCGCGATCGAGACCTCAACCCCTGATCTAGATAAGTAACCCCAAGATCACCTCCCGCCCCGAGCACAGCTACTGTACGGTACAAAACACGACAAGACACGATACTCCGCCTCACCACACCCAAACACGACTCTCCTACATGTAATCCATACCGTACTCACGCCTAGACACACACGACACACGAAACAATAGTGAAGTCGTGCAGATGGCGCGAGGATCAAGAGCGATGAGAAATCGTGTGTTGTCTTGGCGCTGTTTTTGGCGATGATGGAAGTAAGGTTGTGGTTTAGGGATGAGAAGCGGAACGGTTATGGGATGGGATGGGGATGGGGATGGATGATGCCAGCCAAGCCCTGCGGGAGCCATTCTAGATCAACCAGCACCCACTGTTGGGGCTCGGTGGTTAGGGCTGGATGCTGGAGCTCAGGTGCTAGCTGTGGTGTGGTGAGCTTGATCTTGCGATGGTGATGGTGATTGTACCGTTGACGCAGTGGTCATGAGGGGAGAATACTCAGTAACCAGGATATATTCACAGTGATTAAATGAAGGAGGGCAGTGATGTGATGCGATTAACTTGATAAGTTTGATACAGGTTTTGCGATGTTGATCTGCTCCTGAGGTTCAATCAAGTTGGGACGAAAGTTGACGCGACGAAAGCAAAGCGCACAACACAGCTTCACGATCACGAGGCATGTTATTCACCACCCCGTCAATTACATTCAATTAGTTTCTCGTCTATTGTGTAGAATTCCGTTATTGAGTATCAATCACGCTAGTAATTACATGCAAGTATCGAGTATCCTGTGCGTTGTGCGCCTTCATCATGGAAGCAATCAACAGCGACGAGCATCTCGACGACGACGAGATGACCACAGAAGATGCGCGATGTTAAGAGAGAGAAACAGGGAATCGAATGATAATGCCTTTCGAAGCTAGACTGACGGACGGACTTGATCGCCCTCAATCAGGGACCAGGAATCCGAACAGACTTTGGCTCACGATGGCAGGTGACCATCTGGAGATGATTCAGAAAAGGCAGTGGTGGTGATGATGGTGGTGGTGATGGGGAGCGCAACAAGAGAGACAACGGCCTGAATCACCGTTGCGGTCCAGCGCAGCGCAGGGCAAATCCACTCGCTTAGACAGCACAACAACAACAGAGAAGAACGCGCCAACAAAATAGAGAAAACAAGACGAACGAGACGAAGACCAGCTGGGTTGAGTTGTGCTGGGTGGTTGATCTTGTGCCATCGGACAGTATAAAGAGCGCCCCCTGCCCCGCTGCCCGCGCTCTGCCCTCGCCGTCCCTCGCCCATTTCTCATCCTCTCGATCAACAACAACAGCAACCACATCAACCAATTCTCACGATTTTTATCTCTTCTCCGCTTCTAACTCCCTTCTCTCATCAAAGATCTCGATCAATCTGCAAAAACAATCCCGCCATCATGCCTCCCAAGAAAGCTGCCGCCGCGTCTGCCACCAAGACCGCCACGCATGCCTCCTACAAAGGTCAGTCCCGTCCAGTCCATCGCCTGTTTTCCATTGATCCTCCACCACAACCACCTCTGATCGCGATTTTCTTTGCATATTTGTGGTCGCGTGCCGTTGCTGACTCGTTTGATATAGATATGATCAAAGATGCCATTGTCAATGTGAGTAGATCAGCTTCGCGCCCCGTTGGGTTGGGTGGTCTGTCTGTCAGCCACTGCCCGGATTAGGCCGGGTCGTCCAACATCAACGACACTAAGCTGTCAACCATCGACAGTCGCGTGTCGCGTTATTCTATTTGATATCTCTTATGCTGACCTGATCTCCCTCTCCAGCTCAAAGATCGCAGTGGAAGCAGGTATGTCGTGTTTTTGTTGTTGTTCTTTCCCCTGGTCGTCCTTTGCTGGCGTGTTGGACCGTGACGTGTCAGCACAACAACCGTGTTTCATGATGAAGACCTGGCTAACGGTTCTTCCGAATTGGTCTACAGTCGTCAAGCGATCAAGAAATACGTGCGCAGCAACAATCAGATCACCGCGCCTCAGACTACGTTCGATGCCCAGTTCAACCGCGCTGTCAAGACTGGTGTGGCCAATGGCGACTTCGTGCAGCCCAAGGGTAGGTCTTCTTGGTTCTCCTCTTCGCGTCGCGTGGAGTATTTCCGTCGCGATCGTCTTCATTTGCGCATGGACAGGTTATGCTGACGCGTTCTATACCAGGTCCTTCTGGCCCCCTGAAGCTCGCAAAGAAGGAGCCCGCCGCCAAACCCGCTGCGAAGCCCGCTGCTAAACCCGCCGCCAAGGTACGCGTTCTCATCCTCGTTCGTTCCAGGTCACTGTCTTCCTTAATACTTACGCGCTCAACAGAAAGCCGCTGCTACCACCACCGCCGCCAAACAAACCACCAAGAAAGCTACCACCACCAAGAAGAAGGCCGACAAAGCTGAGAAGCCCGAAAAGGCAGAAAAGCCCGAAAAAGCCACCACCACCAAGAAAGCCGCTGCACCCAAGAAGACCACCTCCAACAAGACCAAGGCCAATGTCGCCAAGCCACGCAAGGCTCCTGCCGCCGTACGTCCTTCCCCGTCCTTTCATTTGAATAGTAAGTTTTGTTCTAATCTTGGATGTATTGTACTTGTACAGGCCCCAGCGATCGTCGACGTGCCCAAAGTCATCAGCACGACGAAATCGGGACGCGTGACGAAGACGACGGCGAAACCTACAACGGCTACCACGACGAAGCGCGCGCCTCCGAAGAAGCGGACCACAGCTGTGGCGGAGAAAAAGACGGCGACGCCGAAGAAGGCGGAGGCGTGAGCGTGCTTTTGACGTCGTCTTTTTTCTTTTGAGTCGTTTGTTTTTGGGATTGGTTTCTGGGACTGTGTTGCTTGTGTTGTTTTATGGTGTTTGAGGGTGTTGATATATTACCTGTCTCCTTTCTTTTCCTTTTTACTCGCTTGTTTTCGTTCACCCCTCCCTCTCTGTCATGATATGACACGATCGATCGTATCTGTGTCCGTGTCCGTCTCCTGAGTTTAAGTCGGTTGGATATCCCCTTCCCTCCCTCCCCGCCACTCCTGCTGGGAATACCTCCTTTGTGTGCGTCACTGTCTCCCTCCCGAAAACGAACTCCTTCTCCTTACTCCTTCTACAACTACTACAACTACTGGCGTCGAGGTGGGACTTATCAGGGATGGATGGAATGTGCTATTAGTTGCTTGGTCGCGGTTTTTCCTTTAAACTACTTGCTTTGCTTTGTTAGTGTGGTCATTGGGGATATAAGTTTTTCTGCTTCTTGTTTTTTTTCTATGGTTTGTTTGTTTTAGCTGCGTATTTCTTGTGTGAGTGAGTGAGTGAGTGCTTGGCCTTGACTCGTCTTGACTTGTGTATGAGTTTTCTTTTACATAGGTATGGAATGGAATGGGAATGGGATTTGTGATATGTTATCGAGTCCAGTCAGTCAGTCCTTGTCCCAAGGGAAGTGATCAGATATTGTAGGTCTCTCATCGTGCTCATTGCTGATCAGTTGTTAACGTTCATAGACATAGGGGTTTTTGGAACACCCTCTTTACATAACTACAGTACTGTACATACAACGACACGGATCCCAGATCCAAGGAGCCTTCCACAATGTCGCAACACAGCCTGGTGACAATTATGGTGAGTTTTTAATAAGATTACGACTATCTATAGTATTCAGACACCGGCGGTTGACTACATAACTACTCCGCTCGTAAACTTGGATTCGCACTTTGAAGCGAGTGTTGAAGACGTGGAGCTGCCGTTATTATGGTGACAAAAATGTATGTATAAACTAGGTTCCTATAAACAACGACCTAATAAAGGGCAGCTCGTCCTTGAGTGAGTGCTCAGAGTCGGGACTCCAGCCGTGGCTCAGAGCGCATGGAGTCTACTGCTTAAGTCAATTTACCTAGGGTTGTAGTAGAGTCCTCTAACAACAATTCCTCACGGGACTCTATCCATCCACACCCCCTCGAACATTCACCGGTTCCAATTCCGATTCCGATTCCGATTCCGATTCCAATCTCGATCTCGATCTCGATTTCATCCGCCACTTACAACACCCCGCGATCGCGATTGCCGTCGGGACCACAACGCCAACCACAATACCCACCTTATCCCCCTTGCTCAGCCGTTCCTCCGGCGGCACTTTCAAATCCACGAATTCCATCGGAAACGGCTCGTCATCATCATCGATGGAATTCTTCGCCAGAAATTTGAGCTGATTCCCGTCCTCGGTGTAGAAGTATTCGAGGTATCTGCCCGAGCCGTTCACGCTGCGCGAGGCTGCCACAGGAGTGCCGTCGGTGATACGGTCGACTTTGGCGAGGGAGGTGCTTGTGTCGGTCCAGTTTGAGCCTGAGCCTGAGCCTGAGTCGGAGTCGGTGCCGTGTACGAACGTCCACTCGCTGGCTTGCCGGTGTTGGTTGATGTAGAAGATGCGGATTATGAGGGGGTCGGACCAGGCGGCGGCGGCGAAGTGGATTGTGGGATTATTGGAGAAGTGTGGGATGGGAGGGAGAGCTGTATGTATAGAGAGTAGAGTAAGTTAAATGTCGTAGGGGTAAGGGGGCGTTCTGGTGGTAAACCGTGTCCTTCCCATAGTTTCCCATACTGTGCATACAGTCTACCTCAGCAGCGAGGATACATGCATATGTATGTCCAGTGTCATTGGGGGGAGTAGGGGGGCATATAGTATAAAATCGTACTGTTCTGTACTGTACGTACCTTCTGACCACTCCCTCCCGTCAAACGAAAGGGAAGCAAGGGAGTGACCACCACTATCATCCCTCGCAACAAAAAAGAGATGAATGTCATTACTACTTTTCGACCCGACGGGAACCGTCGCTGAAAGCTGCGATCCCCTGGCAGCCTTCGGCCCCAACCGGGTCGCGTTGTTCTTGTTGATCACCTCCACCACATAATCCTCCTCGTCGATGTAGAACCGTCGACGTTCACCGTCTTCGACCTCCGCCATGGCGAGTCCAGATGCGGCCTTGTAGTTGGTGGCGACCGTAAACCAGTCGAAGTAACTGCCGTTCTGGTGGTCGTAGCTACAGGCGACGTTGTTGATGTAGCCGTTTGTGTCAAGATAGGATACGACGAGCTATATTATCATTGAACGAGTGGAGGAGAATTGAGTGTCAGCGTACGTACAATACATACTGTACTTACTATGCCATGCATGCGATAGTCAAGGGAATTGCTCAGAAAGAGAAACACAGGAGTAATTATACATACTTTATCAACCCCCCCATCCTCCTTGCTGCCGGCGCGGTAGACAGCGGCCAAGGGGGACCCCTTTCGGGGTTTACCGGCTGTGGCGACCTTCACCGGTGTTCTGAGATCCTTTGCGACCTGCGCCCGTTTAAACACCACGATCTCATCGTTCAGTGGCTGTTGCCAGAAGATGTAACGGGCCCATCCATCGGGTATCTCGGCGTCGTAGGCTGCGGCGATGGTCGCCGTGTAGTCTTTATCCTTGGCGATAACAATCGGAGTAATAACGGGCAGTATCAAGAGCAAAAGAAGCACGAGTGCCATTTTTAAGCGATATCAATGATGGGGCTGGATATTTTGGCTTGCGCAAAAAAGGGAAGAGAGAGATCAATGAATCGTTGAATCTGAGAGCACCCGAGTTTGAAGGAAAACCATGATCCCTTATATATTCGCAAATTCGATCATTTTATACAAGCTGTGCTGCTTTGATTCAATGTCCGTCGACAAGACTGGAAAACAAGTTTGTACCGTACTGGAGCAAGAGTTGTGTAAGCGCCAGCCTTGCCAGTATGTATCCAGGAGAAACTCCAGCACGGACCCAAATGAAGCCACGGCCCCATCATGCAGACAATATCATGTTCACGTACGTTGGCTGTTTCCGATGAAGCTGATTGAATCAATCAACTCGAGACACCCGGGCGGTGTTTCTCGTCGTCAATGCAAATGTCGTCGTTGGTTTTGATATAAATTCTGGCCATCATTGTGAATACGGGGTAATTAGTATGGCCCCCTTAGCTAGTTAACTATCATGCAGCCACAACCGGCCCACGTTGGTGGCTGTTTTTGCTGTAGCTCATTGAGCGATCTGAGGCACTGTCCACGAGTTCTTCCCCGCGCATCTTGCAGAGACGGGATGGCACGGACGACAGTGATTAGTATTAATCAATTTTCAACCTGCTGGGACCAAGGTGGAAGGCTGAAAGAATGGAATGCTATTGATAGACAAAGCTGTTCTGGTTGAGTAACTATTAGAACCATCGTTAGCATAAAGCTCGCTAGATAATTGTGGGAAAAGGCTCACGAGATGGCGAAGCAAGCGGCAAGATAAAGATAAAGATCTCGGGGATGGATGGATGCATGAGAAATCGCAGTCGGGGAATCATGGTGAAGCCATAATTAGATACATACCCTGTCGGATCGGAAAACTGAACTAACTGTACAATACATAAGATGATGGGTTGTTTTCTTGAAGGTAACTAATTAAGTCTGAGTCGATTCGGGAGTCTCGCGATCCATGTGATTCCTGCAATCGTCAAATTCCATCCAGCGTCTTGTTGGGTTCCCATTCGGCGTCGGGTTGTCAGATTCCATCCAACTCCAGCATCCAGCGTTCTCTCAGGCTCCATCCAACCGCTAGCGTCATGTCAGATTCCACCTAGACTTCCAACTCCAGCGCCATCTCAGGTTCTATCCAGCGTTCTGAACTTCTGATAGACTCCGGAGCCTTCTTCCAGCGTCCTGTCAAATTCCATCCAGCGTGTTTGGATGGACGTAAGGTGCACTGCCAGGGATAGTGTTGAAGAGCTGTCAACCTGCCGATCAAGTAAACAACTGGTTCGGTCGGTGAAATAGTCTCGATGTTTTTGTTCTTCTCTTGATGGGATTATTGGTCCATTTCTGACAGAGGCCACGGTTGCAAAGGTCGAGCGATTGGCAAATACGGTGGTTTTCTTGAGGTGGTACCCGAATTTCAGTCAGTGTTCTGAATCGACGACGTTCCTGTCAAGTTCAATCCTCTAACTCCAGCGTCTTGTCAGGTTCAATCCAACTGCAAACGTCTTGTGACTCTTGTCAGGTTCTCCAACTGCACACGTCCTGTGACTCTTGTCAGGTTCCTTCCAACGTCTCGTCGCATTCCATCCATCTCCAGCGTCCTGTCAGATTCCATCCAGTGTCATGTCAGTGTTTCGCAACTTTTGCCAAATTCCATCGAATCCATCTTATTCTCGAAGAACTTGAACATGAGGTTGAGATTGTATGGCAAGTCGTTGTAGCTGAGGTCAGCGTTCTGTCTCCAGCAACCTTTTTTGATGGGGTAAGCAAGCGGCCAATCAGAACGCCCGCAGCAAGCATCACGCCAAGAATGTTAAGCGTTGATTCACTCTACATATTAATTTTAGATTAGATACGAAGTAACGTGCAATATGGTCATATAAGGATATAGATACTTACATACAATCTCAAATCATCAACCAATCTCTTGCCTTTAAGTCATCTCTCGTGCTCTGCTCTCCTGAGCTCTGGATTGATTAGTTATACAGCTTATCCTTCCTCGCCCTCCCCAACCCCCTCGGCACCAACCCTATCCGCCCGACCTGCTCCGTCCTCCTTAAATCACCCACCATCCCCGGAATCCGCATTAATTCTCCGCACCCTTCAAACGGCACCGTGCTCCTGAGTCTAATACCAGGATCCAAATCGGCACCAAACCGCAAGAAACTAAACCCATCCAGCGTCGCCGACCACCGCCGACAGAAACCATACGTACAACCCAGCACGATACACGCGACAGACCAAATGGACAGAAACATCACCGGTACGAGTGGCGGCAGGGATCCGCGACCGATGACCTTGCCCGGTGTAGAGTTTGTCAGGTTCGGATTGATATATGCCTTTTCGAGACTATTGATGCCATCGTACATCAACTGCAGTGCGTCGATGGCGTGCGCGCGCAGAATCGATTCGAGCAGGACTTTGGGCCGCAAGAAAGTGGTGTAGCTGTACATGTTCGAATACACCTGTGGAGCTGGTGAGTTTGTGGAGCGGAAGAGGTCTTCGTAGCGGTCGATGAGGATGCTGGTCGTGGTGCCGCCGAAGCGGGGGCAGGGGAGTTCGATTTCGGTGTGGTTGAAGGGTGGCGGGTCGGAGCGTTCGAAGGAGTGGAAGGAGAAACTGCCGGCGTCGAGTTCGGCGGTGCCGAGGGCGGAGATGCGGTGGCACCGGACGCCGATGGGCGGGGCGATGGAGAGGACTTTGGAGAATTTGGGCGCGTTTTCAAGCATGGGGATGTTGGAGGCGTTGCGGAAGACAAAGGTGGTGTTTAGGGTTACGGTGCCGTTGTCTGCGCGCAGGAACGCGTGGTCCAGGCCTGAGATTGAGGGGGAGACGGTGTCGTCGAATTCGAAGATTTCGCCGTAGCCGAATGGGTAGCGGAGTTGCCAGACAGCGTACTCGAGGATATCGGCCTTGTCGACACCCTCTTTGTCAAAAGAGGCGGGTTCTTTTCCGTCATAATACGCCCATCGATTGCTGCTCACGCCCATTTCGGAGTAGGCCCAGAGGTTGTGGTTCATCTGGTCCACGGAGCTCGTGGACGTATAGATCGTTTCTTGATCTCCCGGAAATAATAGTTGCGTGGAAAAATTTCCGTTCGCAAACGCCCGTGAGGCAGAATCTTTCTTGCTTAAGATCGTGAACTCCGAAGCGTCTTTAACCATCGAACAATTATACCCAACTCGTAGACCCCAGGCTCGCCCATTGACGGGTTGTCTACCCTGAGCCATAATGAAAAGCTCAGGAACCCCTCCCTCAAGCGGAAACGAGTTGGGTAGCCGTTCGAGAAAATCAAATTTGCCGCGATCCAGATATGAGGGCGTATACGCAATGCCCATTGCAGGGAGCGTCACGGGCGCCGCACTGGCCCATGCCATCGACCCTCGATCAACCGTCTGATAATAACGGGCGGTGTATAAGCGTCTGTAAAAACTTCAAACCGATACCCAATCACCATCGGATGGCCCGTGGACTTGACGTAGCCATCGAACAACTCCGAACTGAGACCCGACAGTGGGAGACCGATGGATATCATCAGACTGACGAACGCAAGCAGATACCATAGTCGTTGCACGACGAGTTCCTTTTTGCGAAGCAGCAAGTTGGACATGCATTTCATCCATCCGCCCGGCCCGGCCCAAGACTGTCCGCTATGGAACAAGAGCACTTTACCATTATCCGTCTGCCAAAAGCGCTCTTGGAGCATGGCCGCCTCGACACCGGCTAACCCATAGCTGGAAATGTTCAGACCAAACACGCCGATGATGAACCAGGAGTAGTACAGCCAGAGACCGTTGCGGTGGCCGAATTTGTATCGTTCGGGATCGTCGGAGACGAAGAGTTCGCAGATCACGATGAAGTAGATTGTTATCGCGGGGGGCACGAGGATCAGGAGAAGGGTGCGTGCTGGGAATCGACGGAGGGGGTATCCGTCTTCCGACACATTCGAGTACGACGTTGCAGGCTCATTGTTGGACGTCTGGACGCTGTCTGTGGGCTTCACTGGAGGCTGGGAGAGTGGTAGGAGGGGGTAGCCAGTCGGGTTTTCTGAGGTTTCTGGCAGCAAAGCCTCGGTGTCACTCCTGTCACCTGGGGTCATTTTGGGCTCTTTTGAATCAAAAAAAAGAGTAAATGACTGGAAACTTGCCTTGAAGATGTTCTGAGACGGCCACCGCACTTTTTATCTGAATTTTCAGAAAAACGAACTACTTGTTAGCTGTACCCGCAGCCTTAGTTCTGGCCCCCAAACAGCCAACTTCGTGTCGTGAGATCTTCGTCGAGGGCCAAAATGATTATTAAGGACTGCAAAAAGCAAAATAGCCGTTGAAACACGGACTGAGCACAGCCTTGTCGCTATCTTTAAGACTTTAACTAGTCAGCAACTGCAAAGAGGCCCAATCAATGGGCGATTGTACAGACTCTGCGAGTCGTGACTGTGAAGAGGATGATATTGGATGGAAGTTCTGAACCGTCTAAAAAGTAATATAGATTCTGTCTACGGTACGTGATAGACATTATAAGATGACTAAGCACTGCTATACGGTATACAGGCTCACGCCCATCCACTGCCTCGACATCCGTCCGTGAAGCCTTTTGCGCCAAACACCGCCTTGTTGTTCTTGAAGCAGCGATTGTTCACAAACACAGGCGTGTGGAAGCCCAGATACCACTCGTTGCCGTCAGAGTCGGGCTTGTCGAGGTACTTGAACGTCCACGCTGATACCCCAAGTCCTAGACAACTTTTGATGGACGGCAGAAGGGATTCACGGCCCTCGTCCCAGCTAGAGAAGCCCGCGCCTGTTTGGATATCAGTGACCGGTTCATGGTCGAGAAAGAATATGGAGAGAAAAAGAACATACCCAATATGGCATACTTGCTATAAGTCCCTTCACTCCGGCCCTCACAATACCCGTACGGCGCCTTCAGTGGCCATGGCCGATTCGTCCTCTTGACATTGACCGTATACGTATACTGATCGCGCTTCCATGTCCCGCCAAACTTCCAGTTTAGCGGGTTTTCTGGATCTCCCCCATCGCAGCCGTGGATGATCCGCTCAAATGACTCCAAACACTCTTCCTTGCGGAACTCCTTACCCAACTCACCCAGCTCGAACACAAATTCATGCTCGTCCGGCGTGTCCTTATGATATGTCTTGGTGAACCGCCAACCCACAGCACCCTCACCGGGTGACTCAACCTTGTCGCAGAAATCCTTATAATTGGCATCCATCCGGTCCGCCGTCGCATACCCCTTCCGCCCCTCTTTCTGCCAGCACTTGAACTCATTCGTGAGCTCACAGATCTGCGGCTCCACGCCCAACAACCGCGCACGCAACGCCATGGTTGACTCAATAGCAAACGACGCAACGGCCGTATGACCCAGCTCGTTCGGGTGGAAGATGCGCCCGAAGAAATCGGGCACGAGGTTACTGAACGGGCCCTCGTCTTCGCCTCCTTCACTGTCGCCGGGGCAGCCGGGCATGGTGGGTGCAGAGCGTGGGTTGAGCTTTTTCAGTGCGCCGGCGAGTGGGTTGGCGGAGTTCCAGAGGATGGATTTGTAGATGGAGCGCTCGATGCCGTTTTCGTCGAGGTCTGCTTCTCGCCGGTTTAGGAAGCGTCGCAGGCGGGAGCGCAGGGTTGCGATTTGTTTGTCGTTTAGGTCTGGTTTAGCGGCGACATTGTCGGCTTGGGGTATCTTGACAGGGTGCGGTACCGTCTTGTTCTGGTCAATATTGATATTGCTGTCGAGGTCTCGCTTCACGAAATCAAAAGGGGACAGTCTCCACGGCGAAGGTTGAGAATTCGGTTTGAAGAAGATCAAGTCAGGCTGATCCGGGTCCGGATACGCCCCGCTGGACGAAGGATCGCACATCTGGCCCTTGACTCCCTCGATCGCCCACAGGTCCCAGTCGGAAAACCCCACGGTGAAATCGACCTCCTTCTGCACCTCCTTCACCACATCGCGAATGACATCGTTGAGGCCCGTCGTCATGTCATTATACATCTTCCGCCGTTCGATCGTCATCCTCACCACCGGAAGATTGTCTGTCACAACCTTAGGAATCCAATTATACAACGTCCAATCCTGCTTCGTCGCGCAGTCCTCGTTCTCGACATTGAAATAGCGCGCATAGCTATTGATCACCACGATCCCATCCGTGGCCATCTTATCATTCAACGCCAACAGAACCTGCTTGATGTTGTTATACATAATCATCTTCAGATTCTCATTCGCCTTGGCAATAATCGCATCACACGTCGGATCTCCCAGAATCGGCAGGATAATACACATCTTAATAATATCCGCCAGACACAGATCATTCCCGCCCGCCGTCAGCGTCAACAGATCGATATTCCCCTGCAGCGCTTTCGCCTGCTCATACACCTGCCAGCTCTTATCGCCGCTGCAAGCTGGGTACTGGAAATCAGTGATCGCGCTGCCGAGGTAGTTCTTGATGAACATTGGGTACGACTGGTCGTAGCGGGAACACTCCCAGTCGTTCTGGTTGTGCCAGCGACTGCCCAGGGGCGCGCCGGAACCGATGCCGGCGGTGAAGCTGTCGCCGATGGCGGCGAAGCGTTTGACCCAGGTGAAGTCGGTGGGGTCTGCGTTGGCTCTGCGGTGCTGGAGGGTGTTGGAAATCTTGTCGTTGTTCCTGGTGGTGTGGAGGTGAGAGTGAGTGTGGTGGCTTTGGTGGATGGCATGCGGATGCGCGAAGGCCGCGAGAGCCCCGAAGAATAGGAGAATGCATCCTGATGATGCGAGTGACAATATGGTCACCATGTTCTGAACATGGACGTGCAGTAAAGACTGATGGGAAGGGCAATGACAATGGAAATGGCAACGGAAACACAGAAAATATCAGGGAGACAGAGCTGGTGTTCCAAACGGCCAGCTCAAGAGTTTCTAGTCTTTTTGGAGGAACGGAGATGAGGAGGCTGCCGGTCTATCCATCCCCTCTCCCCCGAATCTTCTCCTCCAGCTCCTCCTTCCCCTGGCTCTATAGAGGACGTATCCGGATATCCGTTGGCGACCATCACGCGGACTTGACGAGATTGCAACGTTGCAGCCACGCAGTCAGGAGCAGTGATGATATTGATCCTTGAGGCCTTTTCTCACAGCTCAGCTCCTGTCGACATGGAATATTTCTGCTAACCGACAGAAGTTTGTCACATACGAGACACCAGAATGGCTAATATCAATGTTGCTGCCAATAAGATCTGAATGCAATCGTTGGTAGTAACGCCGGTGAGCAACCTCTACCATCAGAAACCGTACCTGATCAGGGGTGTTTGTACCGGTACCTACATGCTGCAAGATATGCTGCAGGTAAGATTCTCGGGGACTTCCAGGGATCAAGCATCGGTGGTTCTGCACCTCGGAGTTTCCGAGCTGCAGTCTAACTACAATAGGGCTGTCGCTGGGGTACAGGCGCTAAATTATGCGGCTCAATTAGTTTACCCGACGCTAAGGCTAGGCATGGGTATGGGCACGGGTCAGGGACACCCTTGTTAATGCAAGAACTTTGACGTGCCTGAGGACATCTATATTGTTTGTCCGCGGGGAGAAATATGGATGAGGACGATGAGAAAGATGGAGGGTTCTGACCTCCCTTACTGTGGTTGCTCTCCTTTTTTCCTCTTCCGTTCCTGTCTTTCCTGATACCTCGACACTTTTCTCAGCGGATACGTTCTCTCCCGCCCACGAGCGCACGAAATGGCTGCCCTTCGCACCGCTATCGCGCTGGCCGTCTCCTGCTGGCTCCTCGCCAGCCCCGTCCTCGCTGGTAACCGCATGTGGGAGTCCACGATCACAAAGGACTATGGCAACATCACCACCACCAAAAGCCCGCAGGCCCGCCCCCTCAACAAACGCTGGTACATCATCGAACATGATCTCGGCCACAAACTCTGGGACAAAGGCAACATTCAAGTCTGCTTCGAAGACAGATCCCACATGCACATGAACGAAGAAAAGACCACCGAAGAAATCCTTCGCGGCCATCTAGAAGCGGCGCGCGAGCTGTGGCGGTCTCGAGGGCTAGATGATCACGATGGCTGGTTCAAATTCAAGTTACTCGACGTGAATGATCCGTTGTGCAAAGACATGGACCAGCGTTTGGAGTTTTTGATGGTGATCTATGCGGGTGAGGGGTCGGATGAGATGGCTACGAGTCCTGGCCAAAGGAAGGTGCGGAAGTTGAATACGTCGTTTGAGAGGGAGGGGTCGATTATGTTGCTGTCGGACTCCTTGAATGTGGGGATGGGGAACGTGGTGGCTAATTTTGCGCATGAGATGGGGGTAAGTTGCAGTTCCTTCCTAAACATACCTCTCTGCAATTGATGCGGTTGGCTAATTAAAAATAGCACGCTTGGGGCATGCACCACGAACACCAAGACCCCCGCTGGTGGCACAGCGACTACGACACCGCGGTCGGCAACAAATACTTCTTCGGCCCCGGGAGCTGGTTCTGCGAGAACTTAGCCGACTACCAAGCCGCAGTGGAACGCATCAACGCGGACCCAAGCCTGATGAGCGACAATGCGAGAGCCGCGAAGATTAAGGCTATATGCAAGGATCCGCGGGAGGCAGCTTATTATAAATTTGTGGGTGGTGTTAATTGGCTGCCGGTGCAGAATGCCGTGGGACCGGAGGAAAAGAAGGAGCCGGATTGGAAGTCGATTATGACTTGTAAGAACCCCCGCCCTTTTCTGTTGTCTGTTAGAAATGTTCTGACATTTGAACCGGGATAGACCCGAGTGACTGCGGCGGAAAACCAGAAGGTTCCGGCAAGGCGATCGTCATGCTCATGAAGCCCGGAGGTGGTGAGATCAAGCCCGTGTTTCAGCCGAGTTTGTTGGATGTCGCTGGATTGAACCACATGTATGGGAGGAAGGTGCCTGAACCGCCTAACTTGTTGCAGAAGACGAAGGGGAAGTTCAAGAGCATTTTCAAGAAGAAGAATGGGGGGTGTGCCGATAGTCCTGCGGGGTCGACGTAGATAGTGGGGGTAATTCTTCTGGCCTGTATACTACTACTTAGCTTGGTCGGTGTGTAGTTGAATGTAAGGATCAGATACTAACATTGATGGATTTTATCGTGGTGTGAAGTTGTCGTTGTTTTGTAGGCAGTGGAAATGTGCTGTATGTATGGAGTCAGGGGTGGACTTCCGTCATTGACAACTTTTGCAAGTTGCCACTCCACTTCGAACAGAAACCGAATCTGCTAGGCCTGCGTGGCCCTTGAACTGCGCAGTAGCCAGTCGGCATTGAAACGAGGTCGCTAGGTAGCCTCAACTGGAAGGCTGCAGATTGGCTACATTGACCTTGATGTGACTTTAGAGCCGCTACGGAATCCACTCAAACCAGGATAGGGGCCAGCAAGGTCTCTTATTCACACCATCAAAGCATTTCTCTTCTCTAAAACGTTTGGGCTATATATTACTGAGATATATACAACACTTTATATGACTATTTCACCATCCTTAATCAATAAACCAACGGTCAAGAACCTAATTGCTTTTGCTTGAGCGGCCAAGTGGTGTCAAAATCGTATACCAGATCCAACAAGTCCTTGTTGATCCTTTCTTTCCCTTTCGATAATCCTGAACCCAGAGCTTCTAGCAACGTGCCGTCGTCCAGGTCAATTGCCCATACCATTGTCCTGGGAATTTCATCAGTATCGTACGCTGTTGAGCAGAAGAAGATGGGTAGGGAAAGTAGAGCAGAAATAGGACAAAACTCACCCGCCCAAGCAGCGTGCATTTGCGTAATCCAGTTTCTTCTTCAGCGTATGCGCATTATCCCAACTCACCCACTGATTACTGTCCCACGTCACAATATTCACGCCGGCAACTTCATCCGTTCGCACGTTAGCACCATCCTTGATGATCTGCACAATCTCCGCAGCAGAGAGGACACCCGGAGTGCCCGTGCACTCTCCGCCTCGAGCGCCATCGGAGAACTCGCAACCGGGATCAAGGCAGTTGGAATCTTTCATGGTGAAACTACGACCATAGAAGCCCAGTCCCATGACTACACGGCCTGGGTTGATGTTGTTCCGCCATAGGAGTTCTAGGCCCAGTTGTATCTCTGTTAGGTTGGTGTGTGCGTAGGCATAGGGGCCGATGGCAACGACATTGCTGTCCCAGACACCGTCTATTATGTGCTCGTTAGTGCGTGCAACGGTTCCATAGTAGGGTTTGTATCGAGAGTGTACTCACGGATATCGTAAGTCATGATGTTGAACCAGTCTAGATGGGGTTCCATCTCAACCAGATTGAAGCCTCGAAGATACCAATAAGATGCAGGCTGACAGACATCAGTAAAACAAAGCTTACGCCTATTCGGCTTTGAAGCTGTGATTTAAACTAACCAATGTGATGGTCAAACCATACTTCCTTCCAGTTTGATTGAGCCGATGCCTCAAACGCTTCAGCAGAGTCACAAGATTATCATAATCTTCCGGAATGCCACCACGGTCCTCGGCGACGGGGTATTCCCAATCAAGGTCGATACCGTCAAAGTCGTACTTTTGCATGAAGCTGATCAGGGATTCGAAGAAGGCATCTTGATTTGCTTCGGATTTGGCCATGTCTGAAAAGGTGGTTCGATAAGGACCAGGGTCGTTCATCGCCCATCCGCCTATGGCAATCCATACTTCTAGGCCGGGCTGACGGTCTTTGAGAGCAGTAACTCTCGAGTACAATGATGCGGTGTTTGCATCCATCGGGTCGATGTGGAATGTCGTTGGATTGACCAAGGCAAAGGCAAAGTTGATATGGGTATACCAGCCCAGGGGAATTTGCTCCGGTGTCATAGCTACCAGCAATGTTAGTGACAAAGACACTTGTATCGAGCACCAAGAATTTTGAACTTACTTCCACAAGGTCTAGCCAAGTTCCAACCCTCGTAGTACCCGATCAACCTCTGATCCGCACTCTTGCCACCGGGGCACTGCGGTGAAGGCACGGTTTTACCCTCACAGAAGTCGACTGTTGTCCCACAGAAGCCGAAGCGGCTGCAGCACACATTCAACGGACACGTTGTCGCCATGGACCACTCCGCACCCCATCCAGGATCGCATTCAGACTTCTCGTCACAAGTTGAAATGCAGCCTTCGCCGCAAAAGTCAGGCCCAAGCCCACAGACACCTTTGCCCGTAGTCTTGTCTCTGTTCAAGAAGTGAACGGTCAGTCTTATAACTCTCGATTCTATGGGGGAAAAGTAACGAGCTTACACAGCACCACAGCATCCTAACTTGCATTGCTTCGATGCAGAACAAGTGTAGTCATTATCCGCAGCAACAGACACAATACCGTTCATAATCGCATACTCTTTCAATTGCTCCAACTGCTTCTTTCGATCAGCTGGGCTGAGAGCAAACACTGGTTGTGTAAGCAGAGGGGAAAGTAGACCAAGACACAAAACAGCAATGCCCCCAAGTGACCTAATTGTTGGAGCCATTGCTTCTGCCAAAATCCGCGTCGATTTCGAAGGACGGGAGGATCAAGTGAACAAGAAGTTGCTGAAGCCCTCGATAAGAGGGGGAGAGCAATGAGTTCGATAGTCTGCTATGCCATGGACGGCGGAAGTAGCGGAGTGGATAACATAGAGAAATCTCAGCCGCATACTTCGCTAACGAAACGAGAAGCATGGTTCCCCTGACAAAATAGGTGAACTTGATATGGTTGTCGACAATTGTTCGAGAAAGCCCTTTTGTACCGGTACTTATCATGCAGGAACGGTGTTTAGGCTTGCAGGGATGCCGTGCCGACATATAGTGGATCCTCAGCGCCGGTGCAGGGATCCTTGGGCCCGGGGTTCACCTTAGGGCGCGGCAAGGTTTAAGGTTGCGCCCGCTAACCGTTAAGCTCGTTAAGCAACGCAGGCACCGAAAAACTTCCTCATGATCATCCCGGGACACCCTGTTGCGTAGGAACGTGGCAGCGTGCAGATACGGGAGAAAAGTCATGAAACAATAGTCCATGGACAGTAAATGTGACTTCGGAATAACCAACAGATTACATCCATGCTCCCCCGGGGGTTGATTGGGCACTTGCTCTCATGAAGGTTCAATCGAACTAACAGTCAGCACTCCGAGCTGATTCTACCGTAAATTAGTATCTGTCAGGAACAGAAAATGCTGAGTGATTCTCCGCGGGCACAGGGTTCTTATCGATTTTCCTAATGCGGCAATCCGATTTTCATCACCTCCTGTGCTCAACGCTGGCAGCATCTGACTGCCCCCTAAACCCTCGATCCTGCTCCTTTTTGGCCTTTTCGCTCCAACTCAACGACGACAGCCAGTTTGCGGAACTTCATCGTCAGTATGACAGCGACAATGCGGTCGTTAACCATTTTTCGAGCCTCAGCTTTTGCGGGTACGCTTCTTCTTGCGGTTCAACATGCGAATGCACAAGACTCGCAGCCCCAAGGGCCGACACTGCCCAATACCGCCGCAAATTGCAATGCCTTTCACACCGTTCAGGCGGGAGAGTCCTGCTGGTCTGTCTCGAACATGTACGGAATCACGCTCGACGATTTCTTTGTCTGGAACCCGGACGTGTCGAAGGACTGCACGATGGGCTTTTGGGGCGGCTATGCATACTGCGTTGGCGTTGGAACGATGTCTTCAGCAACCTCGCCAGCAGGGCCAAGCTCTACCGAGCAGCCGACGCCTTCTTCGTCGACCATAATCACAAGCGGCAACAGCAGCATACCAGCTTCGATGACCTCTCCACCTCCAAACACGGAGCCATATTCAACTCGTCACCCGATAACGGACTGGAATATCACAACTACGCCAGTTGGCACGACTTTTCCGCCGGAAAGAACTCAGCCTGGCCAGCCTGCGGACTGCACGGATTGGCACCTGGTATCCAAAGGAGACACATGCGATAACATCGCAGGGAGCAGTTCTTGGTTGACCAAAGAAAAGCTGTAAGTGATCAGGATAGAGGTCCCTCTTGTTTTCTCCCGGAAACGGATTGCTGACTTATTCTGCAAAGACTTGAGTGGAATCCAACGCTGGGCGCTGACTGCTCCGGTCTCTTTGTCGGGTGGTGGGTGTGCGTCCTGGTGCGGCTTCGAAGCGTCACGGAGACGTTCACTTGGATCACCACCGATATGCCACCCAGTATTCCAACGCTGACTGGAGAGTACACACCCACTCCCTTTCCGTCGATCAATGCCAGCTTCACTGCGTCGCCCACGCAGGCAGGCCTTGTCGAGGGTTGCAAATCGTTCCATTTCGCCGAGCCTGTAAGATCTATCTTCGTATCAGTGGAAGTTCCATTGCGGTCAAACTAACGTTCGCGTGTTTTCTGTTTAGGGAAACACATGTCGAGACATTGTCGATGGCCACTATGTGAAGCAGGAAGACTTCTTTGCATGGAATCCGGCCATCAATGAGAACTGCGACGGTTTGTGGGCGGGCTACTGGTACTGCGCGGTTGGGCCCGAGGGCATCACGGCCCTGCCGCCAACCGTCACCGCAGCACCTCCTAACCTTCCCCCTGGGCAACCCACGGATTGCAAGAGCTGGTACAAGCGCGACGGCGAGACTTGCGAAGACATGGCCAGTTTGTTTGGTACTTTCTCACTTGCTGAATTCATTGCCTGGAACCCAAGTGCCCGATCAGACTGCTCCGGCCTGGTCGACGGACAATGGTACTGTGTTGGCATTCCCGGCACGCCGACGACACGCACTGAGCCCACCTCAACCATGGAGTGGCCGGAAACGCCGACCCAGAGCGGTATTGCAGCCAACTGCGATAAGCTCTGGCTTGTGGGAGTGTAAGTCATCACGTTTGCTCTTAAACAGCTCTTGTGATGATGTGTACTGACGCGCACATTCTGAAATAGTGATGACACTTGTTCGTCCATTGCAAGCTTTAACGGTATTACTGAGGCCCAACTGCTCGCCTGGAATCCGGCTCTCGGTACAACCAAGTGCAGTAAACTGGTCCCAGATTTCTATGTCTGTGTTGCAGTCAATGGATCGGGCCCAATGGGCATGGCCATTACCACGGCCCCTCCTGCAGCGTCAACTCTCCCTATGTTAAATTAGAAAACGGCGAAATTGTTACCAGATTCGTTTATGTAACAACTCAAAATCCACAGACAGTATGAAGTTGATCCTCATCATCGAAATGGGCATGGTCATGCTGTCCAAGGCAAAGCCAGTAGCCCTTGAGAGAAGGACGTGCTCCCTCGTCCTCCTGAGGCCCATTCTGTGCGGAGAGGTCGCGCCATAGCGTGTCCCCTAGAAACCGTCTTTCGTCAAAGCTGACGCCCACTCCTTTCTCTTTGAATTTGCGTTGCCGAAAATAGGTCGTCGGTAGTGCAACGTGACAACTCAATAGGCGATGAAATTTCATAACCATCGGATCGATTAGCTTAAGTAGGGTCTCACTGGCATTGTAAGACCATTCGTAGAATTCGTCGTATCCCGGCATGGTTTGCGGCGATAAATCTCCATGAAAAGAAACGTACAAGCGCGTGAGATTTGGTAAGGCTCTTGGAAGGAGATCAAGTGCGGAGACCAGTCCTTGCATGTCGGAAGCAGGTGAATACGTATTGATATAAGGACCACGAGGTTTCTCATGCCACAGGCAAACGTTGCATTGCAACGCAACGGACCTGATAGCAGCCAGGCGCTGCGGGAGCAAGAGGTTTGGTAGTTGAGGTACCAAATGCAGCCCATCAATGCTGAGCCAGTTTGTCTCGTAGAGAGCCCCAACTCCCTCAACGTATGCCTGCCGGCACGTGAGAAGCCAGCCCATGACGCCAATCATGCATTTTGTAGGCATCTCGCCCGGAAAACATAGACAGCAGTCTTCGTTCCCCGTCCAACACCGGTCTGGGTCCGTGTTTCCAGTGAATGGGAACTTGATTCGGTAATCACCATGGCACTCACTGCAGCGCCATTGCCAGTGCCATGGTTTAGTGTGATCGTGATCACTCATGGAGGCGAGATTGGCATGGCGAGCCTTTGCCGATTTAGGGGCGCTTTTCAGCTTCAGAAAGTGTCTTTTCACGGGGGGCAGTAAACGCAGATCGAAATGCAAAACGCGTCTTCCAAAGGCTGCGACAAGAATGAGCCGCCGAACTTCAAAAGGCAAACGCTGGAAAAAGGGACTTTCTGCCGTTGCGGAGGTTAAGCAAGGTGTTGCCGTCAGGGGACGCCTGGTGGCTAATGGAACTGCCGGCATGGGAGGTTTTGGTAACTTGAGCACACGCTTGCTCTTGCGATCATGCAACCATTCAAGTGGATTGCGCATGGTTGCTGTCAGTTTGCATACACATGTACTCCGTAGATGCGTGGCCGACTCGAAAAGAGAAGAGAACGATATGGACGGCGGATGATGTTGAAGGGAGACGTGTGTTTTTCCCGATCGGGTAATTCAGCCCCTGAACCCAGTGGAGGAAGCGGAGATGCACGTGATAGAGTGCAAGCCACGAATACGGCTAGTGGGTGAGGCTGTGCAGCGGAGCCAGATGCAATCCGCCTTGGCGCGTACCGTAGGATCGGATGTTTGCTTTCTCACTGCAGCCCCTCGCGCACCAAAACAGAGTGCAATCCGTGTGGTGCCGCCGGATAAAACGGTAGTTGACTCATGGTTTATGATATTCAGGGCTCGGGTATGCTGTAGGAATGTGTAGAAACACGGAAAGTAAGGATTGCGTGGGTGGAAGTGAAATGAGCTGTTCCATTTATTCTTAGCAGCAGACTGCAATGGAAGTGTGGCTAGGGCGGCACTATTAGCAAAAGTCTTGGCGTGTTTGTCTGGGGAGCTTTCGGAACCTGTTGGGCTGTCACTCTCTCATCACGCTCACACGCAAAACACTCGCTCTCTCTCCCTCTCTCCGTCTTCTCACCCGCCTTCATCCATCACAATCTCTCTACATCACTCTTTTTCCGTTCTTTTGTCATCACCTCTTGACAAGCGGGTAGTCTGGCTGTCTACTATGGTGCTAAAGACCTCCTCTGAGCCCTGTTTAGCCTGCACACCGTAGGCGAGGCTCACTTCCGACACACGTACTCCCCCCGCAAACACCATCCAGACGGGACTTTCCGATCGAGAAAAAACAAACAAAACTAACCAAGGTGTACGAGAAGACAGTAGACATCATTTCCTACTCTCTTTCCGCGTTGTCATACCCGGTTGGATGACCCGGGTTGTTGTGACAGTGGGACGGTAGAGGATCACTATGCCCACCATCACCACTTCCGCTACCACCCAGGACCCTCAAGCACAGCTCCGTCCCCGCACCACGTCTCCTCAACCAATCTTCAGCCACTCACCGCAAAAGTCCCACGATCGATCCTCGCTGAGTAATGCCTTTGTTTGGGCCAGTGAAGCCAATGCCGAGCACGGCCACGTCGACACCTCCTCCGAGTTCTTCATGACGAATTTCAAGACTGGCAGTTTCCAGTCACTGCCTCACACCAACAAGTCCGTGATCTCATCGCATGGCCGTGAAAGGTCCCATTCGAGAAACGGCAGTCTGTTGTCAGTCGGTGCGGCGTCGACGAGAGATCGTGGAGAGGTATACAGCAAGGATCATCACCATCTTCCAAATGGAAGGAATGCAGTTGCTCAACTGGACGGAGCACACAATCCTCCTTTGACAAACGGTGTGTATACGATTCACCATTCGCCCAGTCCGAAACCCGCAGTGAATGGCGACCGCTCGTCCACCGATATCGTGTCGACGGAACCGACACCCCCGACGTCGATTGTTCCTACTCCAATCACTGAAGGCGTCCCGTTAGGTTCCTCTTTACAGCCAGCAGCTGTGCAACCTACGCAACGACATTCTTCCCCACCTGCAGCCCTACAAACAGACTTTGAACACTCGACATCACCCCCAAGTCCGCACAGTCCCCGTCTCGTTCACCGACATACTCTCCAAGTTCCACGAGCAACATCCGCCCGAAAAAGTGCCCGCGAAGCATTCGCCCCAAGCCCTTCAGACGACAATCTTACATCGAGTGATCGATTTTCCTCTGCATCCGGTATTCGAAGGGGATCTCTCAGTCTGGTGCGGCGGACCCCAAGGTCTGTCCAATCAGATCTTCATCTTGAGGATGGAACACCACAAGACGAAGACGCTGCACGATGGACAGAAGCAATCAAATACAGACGAGCGAGCAAGCGGAAGAAGCGTGAGGAGGAGGATGAAGACCGTGTTATTGTGGGAACGAAAGTGGACCAGAACCATGTGAACTGGGTTACGGCCTATAACATGTTGACTGGGATCCGCTTTACGGTTTCGCGGACAAACGCAAAGCTGGACCGGGACCTCACGAATGCGGACTTTGAAGCTAAACACAAATTTTCTTTTGACATGTATGTTTCTCCTTCGCGTATTGGTGGTTCTCGTCGTACTAACTTGACTGGTAGAACCGGTAACGAATTGACGCCTTCCGCAAAATATGATTTCAAGTTTAAAGATTATGCCCCTTGGGTGTTTCGTCGTTTACGGGCGAAGTTCCAACTCGACCCTGCTGATTATCTGATGTCGTTGACGAGCAAGTATATACTATCCGAATTAGGGTCTCCCGGGAAGAGCGGAAGCTTTTTCTACTTCTCCCGCGACTACAAATATATCATCAAAACCATCCATCACGCAGAACATAAATTACTCCGCAAAATACTTCGAGATTACTACCAACATATCGAGAACAACCCCAACACACTGCTTTCGCAGTTCTATGGTCTACATCGCGTCAAAATGGCGTATGGCCGCAAGATTCATTTCGTCGTGATGAATAACCTTTTTCCGCCCCATCGAGATATCCATCAAATGTTTGATCTCAAAGGATCGACGATTGGAAGGGACTTTCGAGAGGACGATTTGGAAAAGAACCCGAGGGCGACGTTAAAGGATCTCAACTGGTTGCGAAGAGACCGGCATTTGGAATTGGGACCGATGAAACGGGATGTCTTTCTGGCACAACTACACAGGGATGTTGCCTTGCTCCAACGGCTAAAGATTATGGACTATTCGTTACTCGTCGGGATCCACAATGTCAAGAAGGGCAATGAAGAAGGGTTACGGGACAAAACGCTCCAAGTTTTTCAGCCCGGCGGGGAGGCAAGTGATGACCAGCAGCCCAATGTGCTCATGCGAACGCCCTCAAGACTCGAGAATGCACGCAAGGCCCGAGAATTGCGGGAGATTATCAAACGGGAGAAGCCTGTTCCGATAGAGCAAACAACGGCAAAGATGCCCGACGAAATTCTCGACGAACGGAAAAATCACGTTTTCTACTCGGACGAAGGTGGACTGAGGTCGACGCATGAAACCGGAACCCCTGGAGATGAGATTTACTATATTGGAGTGATTGATTGTTTGACAGAGGTAAGTTGAAAGGTGTCAATGCATGTCTGTTATTGGCACTAACGTATCACTATAGTATGGCGTGGTCAAGAAGTTGGAACACTTCTTCAAAGGTCTCTCTCACAACAAGACTCAAATCTCCCCGATACCGCCCGTCGCATATGGCGAGCGTTTTCTCAACTTCATTAGCACAATAACTAAATCTAAGGAGGAAGTTGAGCGAGAACTTCAGATGGAAGAGCAAGCTCAAGGCCAGTCCGGTATGGGTGCTGACGCTGAACAAGCCGCCCGGTCGCCAGCCGAGAAGGCGATGGAAAGGGCCGAGAGAGAAGCTGCAAAGTCAGCAAAGACTCTTGATAAACAGCCAGAGCCCCGAGATCGCGTCTTCTCCACCATTCGATCCCCGGATATCGATCTCCCTGTTTCAGCCACACAGTCCACACACCTGCCCGTAGTCGAAGAGGCCGGGGAAGGGAGCAGCACTGGTGGTAGAAGTGGCCAGAGCGGCGGGAACCTTCACGAGGAACCGTATGAACATGTGTACGATGACACGCTCAATTTCGACTTTCGACCAAACACCTTTCGCACAACAATGACGCCTCCCGGCCCTCCACCGGATAGACCGCCGCCGCCGCCAAAAGTGGAAGCTTCTCCTTCTCGCATGAATGGTCGGCGTTTCTGAAAGATAATGAGGAGCCCAGCACAGCGGTTCAAGAAGATCTTCGCCAAGAAAGAGCATTAGGTTCAATACATCGACGGCAACGGATTTGCGTACTGATTCGCGCCTACGAAAAGACAGATTTTAGCTCTCGCCTTCCCATTTGTACTCGTGTGAACTTCTTAGAATTACACACACTGTGGACTGTGTTTTATTTCTTTTGTATTCCATTCCCCCCTTCTTACCGATTTGTCTTCAAAGAGCGTGCATGTTATGCATTCAGTTGTCAGTGTTGCTTTCGTCTGACATTTGTCACATTTCTCACTGCATGAAATTCTGGTCGTTGCAACTCTTACTAAACAAAAGTGGTTCTGAGCAGTCAGTCGACTAGAATGTTTTGCTGTACTGGTAACATTGTTTGGATCTCTGGGTTCACATGAATCCACCCACGGCCCCCATGCCCATTCATTTGTCTTCTTCTCCTTTCACCCTTTTTTGGTGAAATACCATGTCCACATTTGATATTACTGTCTCTCCTTCATTTTCCTTTTTTTATACCTGTTATGTTGTATGGAATTCTGGATGGACCGGATGGGCGGAACTCCTGCTACACCTCCATTCCCTGTGGTCTTTCCACATCACCCTCACTCTCTTTTGACTACCTTTTTTTCTTATCCTCCTCTCTATCCAACGCGCCATCTGAGGTGATAGGGTTTATCCCTTGGGCACACATGATTAGCCCGTAAGTTTCCTGTGAGATGTGTGTACTGCATAGTGAGCGTGTGGCTTTTGATTCCGAAGCGTTTAGATATCCCCCATGACCAGATAGGCCGCAAAAGACCTTGTTCGCTGTTCCGAGTTGTTCTTTTCCTTTGTACAAGCTAGCGTGTTGCTCGAGATTGCTCGTTTCCTCTTGCTCTTGCTCTTGCGTTTGCTTTGCTACTAAATTCCTGTTGTTGGCGGGTGGTAATCATGGCTGGAGTACTAGTCGGTTGAATCTGGAAGGGTGATGACGATTTTTACTACTGCTCATGGAGTACTTACTGTATGTATGTGTTGTGCTGGTTGTCTCTGTTACTCGTCTTGCTTCTTTTACTTTTTACTGCTAGTTGCTGTTTGGCCTTTCTCATTCCTACCTCTTTTCCATTTCTTTCTGCCCCCCTCTTTTTTATCTTCCCTTCTTGTTGATCCTGACACTGTGTTGATTTGGTTGAGTATTGAAGTTTTACATCGGTGCTGCCTTCAGATTTGTATTTGTACATAAATAGTTAGTTAGCATGCTGGGTGCATTGATTACGCATGCCTAGAGATATCGAAGAATTGAGAACTTATATCGCATTCCTATTGCAATCCGGACACAATCGTCCACGAACAATTTTAAGGTCACCTACTATAGGCATCTCTACGATGGTTACATCCACAGCCTACTCCAAAGACTAGAAGAAATGTAATGTATTTCCCACTCCATCCCACCAAGGAAGATAGAAAACCAGCAGTCAGCCCCCAACAAACCTCCCAGCCAAAGCCAGAAAATCCATCAAGAGCCCACCGCGTGTCTCCCCCGGCTACGGCCACCCCCAGAACCCCATCCTTCTAGAGAAAGAGTAGGGTCTAGAAGGGACAGGATGAGAAAGAAACGACACCGTCCATATTCTTTTAACAGCAGGACGGTGCCGTATTTGTTTGATGTATCGCGTCGAATACAGAGCTTAATTCCCCCGTGTCCCCCGCGCTTCGACTCATCGAGGAGGAGAAGGTGGGGGATAGGGGAGGGAATTTTCAAGGCATTGAGGCTCGCCTTGTGCTCCACCTTGCGTCGCGAAGAGGGTTGTGTGATTGTATGTTTGAAAGAAAATAAGGACTGATGGAGCCAGGGCTGGAAATGTGGATTGGGTTATGGATTTGGTGTCTTCATTGGCATCGTGTTCTGATTTCTCTTTTTTTCTGCTGGTGGTATCAGTAATAGCTATTCGCTCAACAAAAGCAGGAAACACTTTAGAAAACTGGGGAGAAAGGGGTCATATCCTCATGCTAAGTTCTAGAGAAGAACGACCATCATTAGAGCAAGCATATCGGCACATCCAAGAAACCGCTGAGATATTCCGGCCATCGAAATGTTTCAGGTGAAAAAGGTGTTCTGCGAACTCCTCAAAAGATTCGGTCGGTTCAGAAGCGGACTGCGCGCCATGCTAGCAAGCATGCGATCCATCCCGTCGAGACCCAATTCTCCACTCTCCAGCATGTGCTGATCACGCTCATCCGCCGCGTTCTGCTCCGTAATCTCCTCGTCCACTTTCTCTTCTTCAGGCAATTGAAGCTTGGTCGCTAAGATGATCAGGCGTGTCTCAGCGGTAATGAGAATGTCAGGCCGTGACGAGTCTTCTTTGGTTTGGCCGGCCGCAGGTCGGAAGTGTGCCGGGATGTAACAGATACCCTTTTCGAATTCTCCCAGCAGTTTGATGTTTTGGATGATGGTGGGCTTGTACTGGGAGGAGGATCCAGGCACGGCTCCCGCGGGTTTGGCGCTGTTCTTCCACAGTGATAGCAGGCTTGGGATTTGCATGTTCTTATCTTCATGCCAGATTAAGATTGACTCGTCGACTGGCTTGTCCCAGCCCTGGTTGG
Source organism: Aphanoascus verrucosus (assembly GCA_014839905.1). Lineage (NCBI taxonomy): Eukaryota > Fungi > Ascomycota > Eurotiomycetes > Onygenales > Onygenaceae > Aphanoascus > Aphanoascus verrucosus. The sequence continues at coordinate 21,786 of JACRYM010000035.1, read as the reverse complement.
CTGGGATGACCGAAATACCACCACGATAGGAATGGCTGGACACAACTGGACGCGGAGGTGCTCCTTTAAACAACACCTCTTCACGAATGCGGCGAGTGGAGGGAGTCATGGGTGCAAATTTGGTTTTGTTATGGCTGATCGTGGAGGTGGATTGGGTCGTATGAGATCTGGACGACACCTCTGGCGATGAAACACGGCCCGTAAGTACAAACGAGCTCAGCTGGCTGGCAGGCAAGGTGGTCACGTTTGTTTGATGCTGTTGGTCTGGGCCAGAGCCATCGATATCCCATAGTCCCCATTCGCCGTCAGTTGTGAGGGCTAAAATGGCCCTGCCTCCAAGAACCCATTTTGCATCCACGATTTTCTTGCGACGAAACACTTCTGACGAATGGTCGAAATCAGTGTAGAGAGTGAAAAAGCGTTTGGCGCGGATCCCCTTTGGCTCCTTAACTTTCGGGCGTCGTCTATCCGATGTTGGCTGTATTTGTGATTTCGAGGGTAATAATGAGTAGATATCGACACTTCCGGTTTCAAAGGCTAGGAGCAAATGACCGTGACGGTCAGAAGGATACTGGCTTGGATGAAATGCGATGCTTTTGGCGGGAGATGTGAGGTAAATCTGCTGGATGGGAATAAGGTCCTCGGATAAAAGTTTGTATGGGTAGGGCGCTTGAATCGGCTGTTCATCGAACCGGATCTGATATATTGAGACCTTGCCAGCAGCCTCTGTGGAGTGAATGGCCAAAAGAAGCTTCCATGTCCCCGTCGGCTCTGGGGGAGCGGATTGCCTGCCGCGACTCCGGCTTCGTGTTTCGCTACTGTTCTCGGACTTCTCGCACGTCACGGTCATCGACACAATCGATGGAAAGGACTGAACATTTTCGGCAGGGATTGTAAGAGTTTGGAAATCCCATAGATAAGGACTATCAGCTGGAGGAGGAGGTGAGAGCGGCACAGCGATAAGATGAATCGACGAATCCGCACAGCTCGCAGTAGCAATTATCATGCTCGACAGGATCGGTGGGATTGAATCCGCCGATTGTATCGCATCTGGCAGAATACTGGGAATCGATATCCTCATTACTTTCACCCCTAAGTGTATATCAAACTCGCGTATAATGTTCTGAAACGGTCGACGAGGCTCGATTTCGTCTTCTTCGTCTTCATACTCAACCGTGGGAATCACTTCTTTCTGTTCAGCTTGCGCATTATCTTCTTCGTCCGAGTCTATGATCATGATAACATCGTCATTTGCGCCATTGGCCTTGGATGCCTGTTCGCCTGCATCGTTCTCAGGTCCTTTGTAAGGTTTTATCCTTCTTCCTCCTCTCCATAGTATGCGTATGCCAGTCTCGTGTCCGTATATGATTATGGTCGAGCCGTTTGGGGCTTGAATCGGGTAGACCTTGGCATCGAAAACGCGATGAGGGAACTCGTAGCTGTCAAAAGACAAACTATTAGTGAACGGTATTCTAGTCGAGTACCTGATATCTTACCTCAATTGCAGGCCATCTGCTCTTGCATGAACAAGAGGTTCGAGGGTTGGGAGCTCCATACTGTGGGAGCTTGATCAGAGACGTTTCACCAGTCGGAGAGCAACGCAGTCATTACTGCAAGTAATTGAAAGTATGGCTATTGAAAATCTCCTAGCATGGAGCGAGGTCGTAAAAATATATCAAATAACTCGGTTGTGGTGTTGTTTTGGCGGCTGTGAAGAAAGAATGAAAGAGTTGTTGACGCGTTGAGGATTTTGAGCCGCGACAACGTGACTTTAGTCGAGCATCGACTTTCGTACCAACATAATCCAACCATGTTCGCACCCTTTCTACGTTTATTTTCTAATTGCTGATGATAGGCATGCCTATGGCTCTGGGGGGAGAGGCCAGTTCAATTGCAAATTTGCATGCTCGTCGATAATGGCTGCAATTCATTCCCTAGGCCTCCACGAGCCGTCCGCCATCCCGCACCTCGTCGCAGAGTCGATCGTCCCACCGCACGTAACTGAAGACGGATTTGTGTGGAAGACATGCCAATACGAGGACGATGAGTATGGTCCACTGGAAGAGGAGCTTTTCGTCACGGACAATTGCGTGGTCTGGTCTCGTGGAGGCGTGGTAGTCCGTTTGTTTGGATTTGACGTCGAGAACGAAAAGGTGCTGCACGCGCTGTTCGCGTATTTTCCTGATGGCAAAAGCGCAAATGAGATAAGAGACCGGGTAGAGAATATACAAGATACCAGGGCGGCGACTCGTGGCCCGGTCTCGACAACAACTGCGCTGGATGCATCTTCACTCTCTAGTGCCAAACAGGGTAAACAGGTGACAATTGAAGAGAAGCCCAATCCAGAGGGAATCCCTGGCCTGTCTGTCACGGATGACCGTGTTAAGAAAAATGTTTCGCGAGCGTTGGTTGTGGCCTTGCAGTCACAACTACATATATTTTTTCTCTCTGGCGATACCCAGGTCGTCCCATTGCCATTTGAAGTGGATTCGGTTTGGGCAACCCCTAGTGGCCTGCTGTTTCAACGGCGAGTGTCCTCAGAAGAACAGGCACCGTCAGCTCCGCCCGTACCTCCTAACTCCTTTGTCTCTTCGCAGACATTGCAAGGGAGACCAAGGACATCAGGATCGTATACTGCATCAGCACGAAGCAGTGCCAGGTTCTCGCTAACACTCTCTCCCTCCCATCCAACAAAATGGAAACTGAAACCAGATCCAGAGCTCTCACATCCTCGAACCTTTTCTCTCTTGGATCCTCATTCAGAGATGGGACTGGTGGGAGTTGCCCCAAGTGGGCAAGACTCACGCTCAACCACAACTCTGGAAGCTCTGAGTACCTCAGAAGAGATTCTTTACGTGTCATCCAAAAGCGAAATACCCGAACTTATATCTACACGAGGAATGGCCGATCCGTTGGTTCTAGTCGTAACGCTTAATGACAGAACTGGCCTGTACACGATTTGGACAACCCAGCAGACGGATAAGGACGCTGCCACCCGTCGCAACAAAAAGAGAAGATCTTCTGGAGGTGTACATGCCAAAAGAAGAAGTTCTCACTTCGATATGACCGCGGGAACTGCTACACCAGGCGGTCGGGGCTCCAACGCATTCAGAGAAAGCTTTGGCATGCTGAACCAAGGACAGAACACACCACATAATCAGAGTCAAGACACTCGTCCAGAGGATGCAGAGGATTTGGCCTCACAGCTAGGCCATGATTTTGGAGATATTGGGGTTTCGTGGAAGGCCTCTAGACGAGTGAGTTCGTTGCTAGCTCGAAGCGATCTAGGTGGAAATCATGATAGAAGCACGTTTTCAGATCTGATGACGCCGGGAAACCCGTCTAGCGCACGTAAGGGAGAATCATTTGCCGGAAGCACGCGTGGAAGCATCGGCTACCGACGCAGGAGCTCATTGCCGCCAGGAAACACGTCCGTGTTTAGCGCCAACAGCAGTTTCCTGGATGTTCCTGTTGATAAGCTCCTGGAAAGCATGAACAAGGCTAGTCATCTAGAAGTGCTCGATGGCAGCATGGGCCTTGGAGAAAGCGTGTCCGGACTACCCAAGGAGGTTGTTCTGTTGAAAGTGGGAAGTTATTCTCCGGCAATGTCGTCTTCTGGCATTCCTGCATTTGGAAAAAGCCGAGAGTTCGAAGTGTTTACATTATCATCTTTTTACGAGTCTTACCCGGAGGATCCTCACGCAAGCCCCGTGGCTGTTTGCATCTTGAACAAGCACTCAAAGGTACTAGTAGTGCTTAATTTACAAGTCCAGAAAACAAAGCGGCCTTCGCTGTCGACGAAGAAAACATGGGCCAAGGATGGCGCAAGCACCGCTTCTCATACAGTCCAACTTAAGGATGTACGACAGACCTCCAATGTGCTTGACTGCCGCAAGCTGGTCGACGGCGATATCTCTCGAATGCTGATATTATCCGGAACTATTGATGGCCGTGGTGAGCTGACTCTACAGGCTCCGTGGAGCACTCCGGTGAAAATCGAGCTGCCGTCTAATATGGGATTGCATGAACCTTACGGTCTCTCGCTTGCCCGATCCTCGGTTGAGCCGCGAGAAGCAGGCTTGAGGAGAGTGCTCGACACCAGACAATTGAATATGTGTTCCCTAGGTCATCCAAGCAACCGGGGAAAGGTAGATGTAATTGATGGCCAAGGTCGGAAGCACAGACTTCAAGTTCAATTAGAACCACGCAATTCCCTTGTGAGACGCATGCTCTGCGCCTGCAGGTTTGCATTGCGACACTCGAGAAAAGCCGGTGACGGGCTTTTAGTCGGCTGGTGGGAAGCTCTGAGATGGCTACAAACGCGAAACGAACATGAAAACGACACAGAATGGACGGCCCTGGTCATTGTCCTTTTCTCAATGGCGGTCTACTTTATCGAAGGTGATTTCACAAAACCAGTCGTCAAACCAAAACGAAAGCGAGGCGCTCTTTTACGTTCAAGCAGCGGGAGCTACGTCGACCTCGAGAGCTGGGATGCAATGCTGGAACAGCAGGCCGGTTCATCTGGTACTGGGGCACCCTGGATGATGACGCCCGCCTGGGGATGGATCCGCGAGGAACAAGGGCGCAACGACACGCAACCTCGGGGTGATCATCAGTCTAATATCTTCTCAACCTCCCAGTCAACCACCAGGAAGAATGGCTATATCCTGCGATGTGCTTCGCTCGCGCGTGAGTTTACTTCATCTCCTCAGGGAGAAGCAGCCTCGGGCGCGGAAGGCTATTTACCTACGGCTATTTCGCAAGATCATGGGACACGGAAGACAGCACTTGGGACGATACTGGTTGCTTTGCATTTACTTCGGGAAGAATTGAAGCTGTCCACAGTCGAAGCGGACCTGTCGAACAGCGACTCCGGGCTGATGCTGCCCATATTGGCACAAATCGGTGGCTGGATAGGCTGGAGGTCATGGACCTGGAACGAAGATTCATACTATGGCACTGAAAGTGCTAGTGTCGATGGCTGGCTGTTTGAGCAATCCCACATCTCGACACTAGACATGCCCCCCGAGCCGTTTCCTCCGCCGTTAATATATCAATTTGTTGAAGACTTTTTGCACCATAAACAGCCAGATTTTATGACTCTCCTCGACTTGGTGTCCAATGCAGCAGAAAAACGACGCAATGGAAAGATTTGGGAGCAAGCGCTCAGTCTGACACCGCGAACCCTAGCAATCTCAGGCCTGTTCTCAGAAATCGATTTACAATCAACTACAGCCGAAAAGACCGCATTGTTGCTACGTTGGGGCATTACACCCTCTGTCATTGACACTCTCCCTCATGGCATCAGTGCGCCACTACACGAAGCTATTATTCGATGCCGCAGCAATCCTCCCCCTCGCTGCGGTCCGTCTCTGCTCAAATTGATCGACAGAAACGACCTCTCCTTGACCATGACTAACGAACATTTGACCCCCCCAATGCCACGACTACAGATACTTCAGTCGCACGACGCATCACGAGACGTGCACCATATCGGCAGCTCAGTCTACGACGGCAACGGAGTTAATTCCTTCGAGGCATCCGCCGAGGCTGATAGACTGTCAATCACAAAATTGATATTCCGTGAGGATCGTCGGTACTTTGAGGCTGTCAAGATATTGAACCAGATGCGAGCGCCTGTCGCTGAGTGCCAGCCAGAGCCCGATTGGTCAGAAGCAGACTTGTTAGAAGCGCAAAAGGAGCTCGTGCAGCTGGTGACGTTGCGAACGTTGTCGATTCCGAGTGGCCGAGGACTGCTGTCGTTTAGCAGCCGAGTACCCCTGTCAACGGAAAAACTTCCGATTCCATCATTTTCGCTGCAGTGTGTCGTCAAGCCGTCTAATATCACGATCAGTGCGGATCGAACGGCGTTTACTGAGGAGAAAGTATGCTGGGCGTTCTTCCACAACGGTGCATCGACCGGGTTGGCCATATCCAAGGCCGCAAAGGGCATCGACACGTCCTGGATACTGTACAATAAACCGGGAGAGTTGACTAACCGCCATGCCGGTTTCTTGCTCGCATTAGGCCTCAATGGCCATCTAAAGTCGCTGGCTAAATGGGTTGCGTTCAAATACCTCACGCCCAAACATACCATGACCTCTGTCGGTCTCCTGCTGGGACTGTCAGCGTCATATCTAGGGACAATGGACACATTGATTACGAGGTTACTCTCAGTACATGTCACTCGCATGCTACCTCCAGGCGCAGCGGAGTTGAATCTCTCACCACTGACGCAGACTACGGGCATTATGGGTATTGGTTTGTTGTACTGCAATTCTCAGCATCGGCGCATGAGTGAGCTTATGCTCTCAGAGATTGAGAGTGTTGATGTTGAGGAGTCTTCTGTGCCGCATGAAATCTTGCGTGATGAAGGATATCGTTTAGCTGCTGGGTTCGCGCTGGGTTATATCAATTTGGCCAAAGGTAAAGATCTGCGCGGTCTACGGGATATGCGTATCGTCGAGCGTCTGCTTGCCCTAGCGGTGGGCACGAAAAAGGTCGATGTAGCACATATCCTGGACCGCGCGACCGCAGGCGCAACAGTAGCATTGGCGATTATCTTCATGAAATCCAACGATGCATCGCTCGCCCGACAGATTGACATCCCCGACACCACCGCCCAATTCGACTACGTTCGACCAGACATCTTCCTCCTCCGCACCCTCGCCCGCCACCTAATCATGTGGGACTCCATCACACCCACACAAGCCTGGCTACACAACTCCTTGCCCAGCGCGTATCGTCGCCGCCGCAAACGTTCCCGCCTTATCACCATCCGCCGCCTCAGCAGCGACGACATGCCCCTCTACAACATCATCGCCGGTCTCTGCTTCGCCATCGGCCTCCGGTACGCTGGTTCAGCGAACACAGACGCACGAGACCTCCTCATCACCTACCTAGACCAATTCATCCGCATCTGTCGCCTCCCTGCCGTATCCTACGACGCCCGTCTCGCCCGCAATTCCGTCCGTAATTGTCAAGACATCATCGCCATCTCCACCGCCATAATCATGTCTGGCACGGGAGACGTCATTGTGCTCCGACGCTTACGCTCCCTACACGGCCGCGTCGATGCCGACACGCCCTACGGCAGTCACATGGCCGCACACATGGCCATCGGGATGCTCTTCCTCGGCGGCGGAACATATACACTCTCCACCTCCGATCTGGCCGTGGCATCGCTACTGTGTGCGTTTTACCCGCTGTTTCCGACGTCGGTGTTGGATAATCGGTGCCATTTACAGGCGTTTCGGCATTTGTGGGTGTTGGCGTGTGAGCCGAGGTGTTTGATTCCGAGAGATTTGGATACGGGGCGGGCGTTGTCGGTGCCTGTTGAGATTGTGATGAAGGGTAAAGCTGCTGCTGGTGGGGAGGTGAGGAATGTGGTGGCGCCGTGTTTGTTGCCGGAGATTGAGAAGATAGCGAGGATTACAGTGAAGAGTGGCGAGCATTGGGGGCAAGTGTTGGATTTTGAGGAGGTAAATGGACGTGCGAATGAGGTGTTGAGGGAGAAGTTCCGGTGTGGGAATCAATCGGTGTACCTGAAGAGACGGATGACGTATAACACCGCCGGCAAATCAGTGTTTGCAGCGACAATGGCGGCACTTACTGAGATTCAAGACGTCCCTGTATCAACGTCAACGTCAGCAAAAGCTGTGATGGGGACAATTCCGATTGCGCCGGTAGTATACAGCAAAGCCTCTTCTATCCCTGCCGGTGGCAGCGGAGGAGGGGAAGTACGCATCCCAGCACGACATCTATGGGAATGGATATTCGATCTCGATGCCTTCCGGCATCTAGATATGAGTGAGAAGATGTTGGTGCTGCCACCGAATCCGTTTGATCAGCCGCTAAAAGGATCACTGGCTACAGGTGGGGATGGGAGTGATGAGGTGGTGGTGCCGGCTTGGATGAGGCCGACGGTTGTGGAGGCGAGATTGGGGGTTGATAGGACGGTGAGGGGGTTGATGAACGACGGTTCTGGTGGTGATGTGGTGAGGGATAGATTGTGGGAGTTACGGTTGTTGTTTGCGTGGATGGGTGAGAGGGCGCAAGGGATGGAGAAGGATACGGGTAAAGGGAAGGGTAGGGATACGGAGAGGAATGATGAGGATGAAGATGGAGGTGTGTGGTTGCGAAGAGAGGTCGTGGAGGATGCGCGGTGGAAGATATGGGCGATCCAGGCGGGAGATCAGGGGTGATGTGATGTCCATCCTAATGCCGTAACCGTGGTGCTGACTCCTGACTCTGCATGGTGACGAGACGTACATTACCGATATATTTTAGTGCTTATCTATACAAACCACGGATATATTGCTCGCTTGAGAAGCATTCGACGACGTATTAGTACCGGTTCGTTCTAAGCATCAATTTTCCCCTCTCGCAGGAACTGTTGGTATATCAAGTCCCGTCCAGGTACACTTCAGCCAAGCTTCCTCCGCGTTTCCTAAGAGTTTCTTCGAACAGTCGAGCTATTAGTTTGCTGTCGTGATGCTGAACCCAGTCCGAATTTTTCATTGGCTGGTGCTTTCTCATGCCGTCCAGGCCACCATAGAAATCCAGGCAAGGTCTCATATTGATACCCTTTGTGATGAACAACCGCGTGACACCGTAGGATCTATAGGCGAAGGCGCGTGTTAACTCAGGTTCCAGCCGGCCGTCAAGCATGGCATCTGGGTGTTGCTGGATAAGTATGTCGTATAATTCGACAGCATCGATATCCGCCGCGGTGCTTCCCAGTCCGGGCTCTAGGGACATCAACTGTGGCCGAGCCGCGACACGATAAGCGATTAAACGGAACCTCGTCTCGCTCACCCAGAGCTGGTAATCCTCGAATCCCTCGCCGTAGTAGAATAAGCTCGGGTAACCATACTCGTTGCGTTGGCGGTCGATGCGGACCCAGTTGGAACCCCCGACCTCGACGTTCCAGTTTAAATGCAGGTCGAGTCTTGAGTAAGTGGTTCCATCATCGGGTGAGAGTCCTGTCATGTTGAGGTTTTGATAGCCAGATTCCATATTCCATTTCGGCCGCCGGCGTTCATAGAGGCTCTTTGCCAACGGGATGTCATCGCAGGCCAGCGCAGCCGTGATGGTCTCGGCATCGATACATTCACCGTTGTAACTTTCCACGATGAACTCGATCAATCTTCTCTTGCCGCTGAATATGGCGCTCCTGAGCCTCTCACTTGGCTCCGCGGAAGCCAACACAATCCTGCCAGTCTTGATTCTCCGCTCTAAGAGCTTCAATATCTCGAGGGTTGGAAGATTGGCCCCTTTTAGTAGCGCATTGGCCTCCCTTTCCATTCCGGTTTCCCATCCAATAGTTTGAATCGTCAAATAACTGACCGCATCATCATAGCCCCGTGAATGCTTTTCCAGTTTTCCAGCCCCCAGATGAATTACCACCTGCTCGTGGAATCTTGATAGCAATTGCCGGACTATATCGACAGCCTCCGATTCAATAGCGACTTCGAGGATAGGACCCCATTTTCCTTCATCGACCTTCGCCCCCTTCTCCAGTAGCAAGCGAACAAGATCCCCCCACCCGCATTGAGCGGCCGTGAGGATTGGCGGATCGGAATTCGCAGTCCCATTGACATCCGCCCCGGATGAGAGCAAACTGGAAACTAACGATCTGTCTCCCGTGCGGACGGCCGCGCCCAGTGCCTCTGTCAGATCGGCACCGTGCTTCACAAACTCCCGAATGATTTCGGTATTCTTCGCAAACCACAATATCGGGCTGGGCCAATTGTCGGGGGCTTTAACCGAAACCCGGCGGTTCAGCAGCGTTCTGACAATTTCCGGATGATCCCTTAGAACCGCCTCTGAGAGCACGTATGAAGCACCTTCCGACCCCAACCATTCTTGGCCAATGATGTCTAAACACAAGTCGACGAGCTCCCGATGGCCATATGCGGCTGCTTCCGTCAGCGTTTTCGCGGCTTGGAAGTGTTGCAACTTGCGAGGCTGTGCTGCCAGCAAAAGTTTTGCAATCTCAACACATCCTGACCCTTTTGAGACGCACTGGAATGGACACGGCCATCTACGCGAGGAATGAAAGAATCGTACTCCTCCGTGAGATAAAAAGAGCTTGACGAGCTCCACATTTCCAAAGTAGGCTGCGAGTAGAAACGCACCCAACTTGTCGTCCGTAGCAGCCTGTGATTCCTCCTCCGGCATCCGCTGCAACAATAGGTTGGTAACATCCAACGACTTCTTCTGCGCATCTTTGGTGGACGCACAAGCAGCGATGCATAAAGGCGCCCTGCCATTGCGATCGAGGGCATGCACGTCAGCTCCTGCATCCAGTAGAAGCTCGATGAGGACCAAATCTTGACGAAAAACAGCTAAATGCAAAGGTCTCCCATACATTCCACCGGTGAGGTTGACATCCGCGCCCTCAGCAATCAGGCTGGCAATGATGGAGATATTGCCTCCCCAAATACCCGCTTTAAGAAGATATCCCAAAATCCCACATCGTTCATTGACGTCAATGATGCTAGAGCTTCGTGTTGTCCGTAGCAGGTTGAAAACGTCCAGATTGCCACGGTAGGCAGCCAGATAGAGAGCGACGGACAGAATCCGGCTCTGCGCGCTATCAAGTTTAATATGGCCATCCAGTAGGTAGCGTATGAAGGGCAGGTTCCCTTTCCACACCGCAGAGAGGAATATCAGATCGTAGTCATCAAGCATCGAACCAAAGAAAACCACCACATCAGGCATCTCCTCTGCGAAAAGATGATCAAACGTATCCAGGCATCCCAGGTAGGCGATTGTCGCTTCAATGAAAGCGAACACGTACTGCTCCACATATTCAGCGGTCCCAATGCCCCAAAACGGGACTTCGAGGCGCTGGGATGCGATGAGCCCAGACAGTGTTTTCCTGACGGTCGAAATGAGTCCAAACAAGACACCCTTGCGGCCGGGTACGCGCTCTTTCTCTTTAATCAAGACCGCGAGGCCCTCGCGGCTGATTTTCCGGGCTTTTCCGACATAATTGTCATGACATCGTAGCTGAGCGTATGCTTGGCGGGTGATGATATCGTGCCAGTCTCCTGCAATAAACGGTGAGCATTCATCTGTATGGATGTGAAATGCATTCCATATATGAAAACCAAGCCTCCGACAATGATAACTGGCAGCTGTCTTTTCATAATCCTGTGGCGCAGCGTTGGGTATACGCAGGCTTCAGGGTACGTAAGGAAGCCCCCTTTCGGGGACAGCGGGGATTCTCGGCCTCAAAAGTTCAGGCGTCGGCAGTGATGGATTAAAACTTATATGGTAACCCTCGTAAAGTACAGAGAGGACAAACAAAACGTGCATGCACGCATCATGAACCATGGCCCTCAACATGACCAGCTAGTATGTTTATTCTCGAGTCCGCAGAAACAAACTTACGGTTCACTAGCCTTATCGCAGCGACAGTGCGTCTCTGCTGCTCATCGAAGAGCCACCGGTCGTCATCGAATGTGAACGATAAGATAGCAGAGATTAGCTCGTAGGGCAACTCGTAGAGTGACATTTCTGTTCGTTGGTGTCTGATTAACCGCAAATCTAGCGAATCTCGCCGATAAAAGCGGAGCGGAGAACCGAGGGTGCCAAGACGCGGATGCCAAGACAATGACGAAGTGAGCGGGGCACGATGTGGTTGCCTTTGTTGGCCAATCAGAATGATAGGAATGGGAGAAAATGAAGTAAACAAGACAAACTATGTACAAGTCACTATATTCGATCAATCAAGTTTGAGGCTATTTAAATTGCCAAATTAGGAATTTTCTGGGTCAACAAGAAGATGAGAGTCATCATGTAAGCCAAACATCCTAACCTGTGAACGAATTGCTCGTAGGTACGTACCATCGGATACAACATACAATAGTTAGCTCCTCCTCAGTGAGGATGACCTGGCCTGAACGGCAACTGACAATAATAAGTAAATCGCAACCGTCGTAAATTACATGTAGGACGCATATAGCACTGTCATACATCCGAATCTCATCATCTGATCTCTTATTTAATTCTGCTCGTACTGTACACCACATGCTCGTCCCACACTCTATCATATCATATTATATCACAACAACAACAACAACAAATGGGTATCTCCAAAACACCACCAAACTAATAAACATACCGACACTCCTCCATCCCCTCCCACCCTCTCCGCATCCCAACACCCTCATTCATGACCTCCACCAACATCGCCATCCCACTCGCCAAATGCCACAAAATATGACAATGAAACAACCACACCCCCGGATTATCCGCTCGGATCCTCAACACCGCATGTCCCCGGCGCGGAATCTGGACTGTATCGCGCTCCAGCGCCTTTGACAGGTCGTACGGTGGGTATGGGTGGTCCGGGGACGGGTTGAGGTGTGGTGGTTCGAAGGGGTTGTAGGCGCCCCAGCCGATAGAGGACTCGTGGATGGAGAGGATGAAGAAGGTGTGGCCGTGCTATACGTTATTAGTACTTAAGATGAGGACGTGTATGGAGGTGGAGGATGGGACATACGAGGTGAAAAGGATGCCCTCCCTCATCCAAATTATTCACCACAAAATCAATCCACACTGGTTTCGATCCTGTCGAGATCGAGAATTGATTCTCATCCCACTTCTCGCGCGGCAGGGCGATGAGTGGGTATGGTGGGTTGGATTGTGGTTTGTAGGAGGTATGGTTGAAGTATCCCGCGGGCGAGTTTTCGTTGCGTGCCATGCGGGAGACTTTAGTGTAGACCACGAAGGTTTTGTCGGGGGTTGTGGGGAGGGCGGCGATGGCGGAGCGTGGGGAGGTGATGGTGGAAAGGTCGATGTGAGCGTTGCGTGAGGGGGACCAGGGGTTGAGGTTGAAGAGGCTGCGGCGGGAGCGTTTGGGGGAGACTACTGGGAAGGATTGGGCGCGCGTGAGGGCGGGATTGGGGTAGTTGAAGCATCTGTTCGTTAGTATCTGTACTCAATCGATCTTGTTCAGTTGGCGAACATACTCTGGGTCGAGCTCGACTGTGAATGAGGAGAGGTTCTTGCGTGGTCGAACGATCAGGTCCATGCGCTGGCCGGGGTAGAGAATGCCGACAGATTTTGCACTGGGAGTGGCCTGGACGTCGAGGGCGTCGAGCTGGATGAGTTCGACGGGGGCGTCAAAGTGGAGGGTAAATCCGGCCAGTGAGCTTCTACTATTAGCATCATCGCGTAGTAAGGTAGAGTGAGCTATACCCAGTGTTGACTACGCGGATGCGATGAGAGCGACGAGGGTCGAGATATAGCGGTGCAGGTTTACTAGCAGCGCAGTCAAGAGGACGAGCAGGCACGGCCATGGAGCAGTTGAAGTGCCCTGCGCCATTGACCAGAAGTGAGTCGGGAACAGGCTGTGATAGTCAATATCTTCATCTTCTCCAGCATACAGGAAGAAGAGATACCTCATTGCCGTAAGACCCCGGACGCAGGAACCATTCGAGGATCTGCTCCGCAGAGCGATGGTACCAGTCGCCAACGAGCAGCAGATGTTCCTGCTGGTAGTTGTATCGCGCACTGTCGAGCTGGCGGGCTCTAATCGTCGCTGGCCGATGGATGACAAGGCCGCCGTACAGTCCGTCACCACGCTGGATGGCCGAGTGCGAGTGATACCAGAAAGTGCCCGACTGCGAGCTGGAGATGTTGAAGTCGTAGACGAACGACTGCGATGGAGGAATTGGACATTGGGTCACGCCGGCGACGCCATCCATCTCGTTAGCTCCTGATCATGGTCAGTGAGCATTGATCGCGATCAGTTGCAGGATAACTGACCTCGCATGTGCAGGCCGTGCCAGTGGATGGCGACGCCTTCGTCGAGGGCGTTGGCGACATGGACAATGAGACGGTCGCCGGAGCGTGCTTCGACTGTTGGCCCAGGGAATTGTCCTGTACCTCATCAGTATTCATCTTGAGTTGTGATCAGTATGTGAGTACCATTGATGAGATACACTCGTTTGAGAACCCCATCCGGTCGGCGGTAGCCAGTGGTGACGGTCCAGTTGAGCACGATGGTTGACGGCTCGCGGTGGTAGAGGTGCGGATGCAGGTTAGTATGAAGATCAGGATCGTGATCAAGAACTTCAAGATCGCGGTTGATCACCGGGAAGAAGAGATAGACAAAGACAAACAGCGTGACGGCGACCAGGATGAGCGTGAGTCTGTTTGGCGCAGCGTGCGTGTCAGGCCGTGTGTCAGGCTCGTTTGATCTTTGAAGCCGTCCGTCTTGTTCCTCTTCTTGTTCGGTTTGGATCTCGCGATGTCTCTCTTGTTCGCGTCTTCGCCGTCTGCTCGCTGGCCGTTCCATTCTCTGATCAGTGTCTCTTCACTCAGCTACTATCACCATGTTCATGTTTGTTACTCGCTCACGGTCAAGACGCGCGGCCTGACGAGAGCCCAGAGATCCCAAGACTGCACAAGAACACACCCGAGCAGCGGCCGGCTCAGCAACACCAGACGAAACACGTTGACTTCGCCCTGGTCGCTAAGAGCACATCCCGGTCGCATCTCCAAACTCTCGCACAAAGTATCCCAGTCACGGCACCGATCTTAACACTCTATCTAAGATCTCCCCCGGCTCTAGACTGCCCCCGGCTCTTGGAAGCTCTTGGACTGATCACGGCATCATCCATGCCACAGCTTGGATCCAAGTCTAAACACTCGCCTCATAAACCCGCCGTCCCCATGTCTCGTCCACCGTCTGTTGCACGTTGCTCTCTCAGCTGTGTGCATGTGTCGCCGTCGGTTGACCTGGATGGTTGAGACTGGGATCACCGACTGAGATACTGACTGTCCAACTGACCGAGAGACTCCGCTGAATGACCAGGTCCGACTGCGAGATTATTGAGAACTGTACAACATCAGGATGACCGCAAAACCTAAGCAGCAGGGTCTGCTCTTCCGCTTGCGCCGATGGACCACCCCGCTGAAGCTGCTTATAATCTCTGCGGTGGTAAGTCGTCTGTTCTGTATCTTGTCCGTCAGATTCCGCCAGCTAACAAGAGCCATGCAGTGCCTGATCATTACCGCGATCGTGCTCGCGGTCACTCTCGTCAATCGCATGAAAGCCGAGGCTACAGCGCCCAAGAAGCCCGCGCAGACCCTCAAGGACATTGAACATGTCATTATCTTTATGCAAGAGAACCGATCATGGGATACAGTACGCTCTCTATTCTCTGCTATTCTGTACACAGACTAACAGACCAGTACTTTGGCACAATGGCCGGAACTCGCGGCTTCCAAGACCCCAATGTCCAGATCAACCCGGACGGACGACCCGTCTGGTTCCAGTCAGTCACCCTTCCCAGGTACCAGATCTACGAACACAGTCTAATATGGAACATAGACCCGTGGATGGCGAATCCGTCGACCACCTCCTCCCCTGGCACCTAGGCTATCTCGGCGGTAACTGGTCTGAAGCTATCCAGTGCATGTCCGCTGGCAGCAATGGCTACCGCGCCAACCAAGCTGCCCTCAACTATGGCCTCAACAACCAGTGGGCGCGCAACAACACCCCCTGGAGCTGGGGCTACCTCAAGCGCGATGACATCCCCGTGCAGTTTGCCATTGCTGAGGGTTGGACAGTGGGTGATATGTATCAGGTGTGTCAATATCTGTACCTTTTATGCATGAATGTGTACTAATCCTAAACCTATAGCAATCGCAAATCACCTCGACCAACCCTAATCGCGTCATGCTCGTCAGTGGCTCCATCAACGCTCCTGGGTCTCCCCAGGATCCCGACGAGGGTGGTGTCTACCTCGACAACACCGCAACTCCAGGTACGTACCTCATCCTGATCTGATTAGGATTATCACTGACAAGGTCAGGCTGCGAAAAACCAAACGTCAACTGCTACCCCTTAAAATGGAAGACCATCTTCGAGCTCTACGAAGACGCCGGCGTCTCCTGGCAGGTCTACCAGGGCGAAGACAACTTTGACGACAACCCCCTCGCCTGGTTCCAGCAGTACCAGACCGCACGACGCGGCAACCCGCTTGCGGACAAGGGCATGGCGTTTCCGGGACTCGACAAGTTCTACAAGGACGCTGCGGATGGTACTCTTCCGCGAGTTAGTTTCATCGTGGGACCGCGGGAGCTTTCTGAGCATTCTCCCTATTCTCCCCGTGACGGCGCATGGTTGCAGGAGAAGATTGTCGAGGCCGTTACGAAGAGTCCCAAGTACGGACAGAGTGTCTTGATGATCAGTTTTGACGGTAATACCAACCCATTCCCCTCTTTTTACTTCTATTCAATCTAACCCAATACCCAGAATCCGGCGGATGGGGCGACCACGTCCCCCCCTACCGCTCCCCCCTCAACACACCCGGCGAATGGGTCGACGACTATCTAGGCCTCTTCGGCCGCATTTTCACGGGTCCCGGCTTCCGCGTGCCCTTCTACATCATCTCCCCCTGGACCCGGGGTGGTCGCGTCTTCACGGAACACGCAGACCATACATCGCAGATTCTATTTATCGAAGAGTGGTTAACCGCCAAGGGTGTGCAAGGCATCAAGACGCCAGAGATGGTGCAGTGGCGGAGAGATCATATGTCGAATTTATTAAATGCGTTTGATTTTGATAACGTACGCCCCTTTTCACCCCTTACCCCCTTTTCCATAGCGATACTGATACTGACCATATGTGAAGCCCGACATGTCCCTCCCCAACATGCCCAAAGCCGCTCTCCCACACACAGACAGCGACGGCAACTGGGACGGCAGCGCCCACTGCGAGTCCCAATTCCCCGAAACCCGCCCTCCCGTTCCCTACACCTCCCAGCCCGACAGCATGCCCAACGACCTCGTCGAACAAGGCTGGAAAGAATGTCTCGGCACACTAACCGAAGGCCGCTATCTCGTCTTTGCAACCGTCTCCACAAAACCATCGACACGAGTCCTCGCACACTCCTCGCCCAACGGGAATCTGGACAGCGTGACCACGATCACTACCGAAAAGGACAAGAATGAAACCAACGATGATTTATATGCGACACCTAACGCACGCTGGATCTTGCACTATTATAATAACAACTCCACCTCTTCAACCGCCATAAACACAACCGCTACATCACAAGACCCCCCCTACCTCCTCTCCAGTGCTGACCGCCGCGTCTGGCTCGGTAGGGACGCACAGCTCGTGAGCCGGCGCGATGCGGTACCTGTGGATATCGATTTTGTCGGTGGCGGGAGAGATCAGAATGAGGGCGGGGAGATTGAGATTATGGATCGGGTAAGGGGGTATTATGTGAGGTATCATGAGAAGGAGGGAGGGGGCAATGACAAGGGGAGGTATCTTGTGATTGATGAACGGGGGAGGGTGAGGTTTGATGGGGACGAGGGCGGGAGGACGAAGATGAGGGTTGTTAGTGTGACGTATCATGAATGACCATAAAGGGGGACGAAAGAAAATGGGGGAAATGGCGTTTAGGGGTTCGAAGGGACGGGTTGGGTATGATATCCATGGGCTTTGGGTTTGGCTTTCGATTTCGGGTCTGATACTGCTTTTGATTGATCTTGGGAGTACATACATACAGCACAGCGCGGCACAGCATATGAGCAGATCTGAAGATATAGGATTGACAAACAAAATGCAGATATAGTATCAGCTTCAACTTCAACGTCAAGATATTTATTATCATACATGGTAAAATGATTCAAAGTGAGATTATACAATAAAACAGCACACATAACCTTCCATCCATCCCCATCCCCATCCCGTCCGAAATCCGAGAGAATCCGAGAGTGCCCTGACCTGACCTGACCTCAGTCCCCAAAACAAAACTCCATCCCAGCAAATAAACAGTTAGACAGTAAAATATAGCATATTCCTTATCCCATTTTCAATCACATCCCCACAGCAACCCCATTCTTCCCACTCCCTCCCACCGCTGAACTCGCCCCCATCCCCATCGCCAACTTCTCCCTCTCCGCCTTTTCTTTCTCCATCTGCATCCGATCTGCTTTCGTTATCCGCGGTTTTCTTACGGCGCCAGTTCCTCCACCACCACGACCTCGTGTCGACTTTGCTGGTACGGGTGGAGCGTCAGGATCCCCGTCCTTGGCTGCCGCAGCTGCTGCTTCTCTCTTCGCGCGAGCCGTTGCCGCACGGTCACTCGTCCCCGCCGCACGGCCGCCACGGCCACGACCACGTTTGACAGTTCCGTCGGCCCTGCACAACCAAACAAAACAAATTAGTAATCATCCTCCACCAAAAAGGTCTGACAAGGAGAGTGATTATATACCTTTCAACACTCGGCTTCTCCCCCTCCGGCACCAACGGCCCACTATACACAAAAAACCCATCCTTACACGTCGCCGCCTGCTCTTCCCAAATCAACTCACTATCATCCACAAACGGATCATCACGGTCATATTCCTCCATCTTGCGTTTCCGTTTCTTCACTCCACCCTCACCCGTCGGTGTCGCATCACTACCCGCACCACCCACACCCACCCCCGTTGCCGCATTCGTACCAGCCATCTGCACATCCCCATCCCCATCACTTTCCAAACTCAAATCATCCTCCGCCGCACTCCCAGCCCCACTACCACGCGCACCCTTCTCACTCCTCTCCAACGCCGCACTCGCCGCCGCCAATCTCGCCCTCCTCTCCTTCTGCGCTGCAAGCCGCGGATGCAGTGCGTCAAACCCATACTGTTCCTCTGCCATGCGCGCGAAATTGATCACGACGTTTGTTTGGCCCGTCAATGGTACGTGCAGGATGATGTTGGGGATGGGCTTGGAGGGGCCGCGGCCGCCGTTGGCAGCGGTGGAGGTGGATGTGGCGTTGGAAGAGGAGGAGTTGTTTTTGTTGATGTCGAGGCCGAAGACGGCGCTGGTGAGGAGGCCAGAGCCGGAGGGGAGGGGTGGGGGTTGTGTTTCTTTGGAGCGGGTGGGTTTGGGGGAAGGAGCGTTGGAAGGGGCGTTGGAGCCATTGTTGGCTGCTTTATCCTTTTTTGTAGGTGGTGTTGAGGGCTTTTGGACGGTGGAGGAGACGGATGTGGTTTCTTTGTTGTCAATGTCCATGGGTACGAGCTCCTGCAACCTGGCGGGACCTTGGGAGCGTTCTTCTGCGAATTTTGATTTGTCGTTGGTTTTTGTAGATGTTTGTCTGGGAGGATTGTTAATCACCACAGATGGTGTGAGAGGGAACAGACCAACGGGGGGTTCGGGGGGGTCGATAATGCTGGAGATAGCTGGCGATGCGCTAGCTCGAAACACGGTGCGCGGAGGTGGAGTTGCGGCATTAGGAGGGGGGCTATGTGGGCGATTTTGCATGGTGGACGCATGGTTCGAGCTTACAACGGGAGTCGATGTTGGAGGATAGTTATCGATTGATGATCGAACAGGGTCATAGTGCTGTCCACTCGTGCGCTGTGGTGGTGGCAGAGGTGCAGAAAATGAAGACTGGTACGGGCTTTCATAACTCGAGCTCGTCGGATGAAGGATAGACTGCCGTTGTTGCTGTTGCTGCTGGTGATACTGCTGCTGGGCTTGAATCTGTGGTGACGACGTGGAGACATGTTGCGGCGGAGCGGGATCGACAAGATCAGTAATCTTGGACTGGCGCGAGGCAGCGGAGGGCTTGTGCTCAGGATCGAGCTTTGGCTTCTTGCGGGCGGAAGCAGTGGGAGTGGAAGTGGGCTGCCCCGTGGCAGGGGCGGAAGTGGCCTCCGCGGTCTTGTCCGCCGCCTTCTCGGCCTTGGCTCCGCCCTTGTCCTTGCGCGGCTGGCGGCGCGGCTGGGGCTTCACGTGATTGGGATCGTCGTCTTTCCGTTTTCGGACTCGCTTGGGCTTGGCGGGGGGCTGCGGCTGTTGCTGTGGCTGGTGGTCTGGACTTGTGGCTGGAGCGTCCTTCATCTTGTCGGGTTTGGGCTTCGTCGTCCTCGAAGCTTTGGCGCTGGTTCTTTTGGTTTTGGGCCCTTTGGCAACAAAAACAGAAAGCAGTTCGTCGGCCGGTTTCTCGAAATGTGCTGGTGGTGCCACGCTCTCGCATTCAGAGAGCGAGCTGAGCGATTCGGGAGATGCAGCTGGAGCACCTACGCCGCCACGGGTTGCGAGGTCATCGTTGGCCGTGTTCATAATATTTGCAAGTGCTGAGTGTTGGCGTTGTGGTGGTGGTGATCAAGTGATCGGGGTGGGTGATGTCGGGTTGTCGCAAGTGGTGATGTGGTGGGTGGTGAAAATGGCACGGAAAGGGGATGTGTTGAAGAAAATCAAAATTGTGGAATGCTGGTGGCGAGGAAGAGAACGCAGTGAATTGCGTGGATCAAGCGAGTTGAAAGAACACGAAATGAATGGAACTTGAGTACAGAAAGTAGATGGGACTGGACACTAGATGGAAGATGGCAAGTAGTAAACGTAGAGGTTGATGGGAGAAGGAGAATGCGATGAAGAAGCTGAAGAAGAAGAGCAAAAAGCGAGGAAAAGAGAAGAGAAAGAAGAAGAAGAAGAGAAGAGGAAAAGAGGGAGAAGAAAAGAGATAAACGCAGGAATGGAATGTGCTGTCAGTGATGAGATGAAACAAAGCCGATGCTAACTCCACCGGGATAAGCGTGGAGAAGGGAAAAGAGAAAAGAGAAAGAGAGGGACCGGCAACCTTGGAAGACGCTGCCAGAGTGGCCGTGGTCAATGGCACGCAATCATGGCATAGTCATAGTCATGGCATCGGATGCGAGCACCGGCCATAGTTCCATCGCCAACCAGCCAGACAGTGGCATTATGGGCCTCCCCTCAGCCCATCCGAGTCAGGAGGGCGGCCAGGTTTCATCCGCGTCTGGTGGCACGTTATCAGCTCGCGCATGCTGCTGTCTGCTTCCCACTCCTGCGCACTCCCAGCGACTCCCCGTCGTGTGTTCTCTCCGCCTGTTCTCTGGTTCTGATGGTTGAATGATTCGATCGTCGACATGGGTGCGCCCGATCGGGTTAGCGCACTGCCATCCGCACATGGTCGATGCGCTAGACCGTAAAAAGACTAGCGGTGCCGGTGCGCGTTTAGAGTTTTAAGCCGCGGGAACCAGACTGTCGGCGCATCATCGTCAGAACACTTCACGAACAGCTTCACAGACACCGAAGAGGACGATATAAAAATGGCATTCTGCGGCGAGAGATTTACGATAGATCTGTCTGACGACGAGCCTTCCGTCTCCGATTTTGTTGCAGACATCAAAGAACGCGATCTCACCTCCACCTCCACCTCCATTCCTGCGCCCCCGCGTCCTGCTTCCTCCACGGGCTTCCCTACTCCTCGCAAACGAAAGACATCTGCATTCAAGCGCCATCGGAACGAGCAGTCTACAAACAAAACCATAGAGACGCAGTCGAACAGTCAAAATGATGATCAAAAGACCATTGACGAGGAGAACAGACAGCGCCTGGCCGCCATGTCGCCCACTGAGATCGAAAGGGAGCGCGCTGAGCTTCTGTCCGCCTTGCCGCCATCGCTCGTCGAACGGTTTCTAAAACGGGCCAACATTGATGATCACACTCAAGAAGAAGAACCAACACTATCTACAAAATCAGCCTCTTCAAAATCGGTATCCTTCGCCCTTCCCGAATCTACTCAAGAGTCATCCCAAGATACCCCCCAAGATCCCACCGACACAGACAACAACCCCTCCCTCGACGACCTCGCACCCCCAACCATACCAGCAGACCTTCACCCTGCCTCGCAACTTCCTCCACCGCTCATCCACTTCCCCAAACCCCCCCGCTCCTCCCCCCCACCAACCCTCGACCCCTCCTCCCCCTCCTTCCTCTCCGACCTTCAATCC